>LPNX010328232.1:414556-466721 GCA_001517045.1 Pseudotsuga menziesii | reverse complement strand
AATAAATAAAATAAAACATAAAACAATATATATAAATAATTATAAAACAATTATTTTAAATACATATATATAAATAAAATAACAAAAACATAAAACCATCAAAAAACTAACAGTCGTGCTATTTTCCTTTCAGCTTCATGAGAAAGCTTCTTCCTCTATGCATCTCATTGGGTGCTTGTCGTTCAGTGATCATGAGAAAGCTTCTTCCTTTGTGCATCTCGTCGGGTGCTTGTTGTTCAGTGATCAAGGGTAGATGCAACTTGGCCAGAGAATAATATCAGTGGGAGCAATGATTTGGACCCATGAAGACTAAGGAGAGTGTATTGTGGTTTTGTAGTGGACAAGGAGGCGAATTGTCAGTCGAGACAATGCATCCCAAAATTGTGAGTACCGTGCCCTAATTCATGTCTATTTTAAAATTTTTAAGATAGTTCTACAAATCTCTAGGGTTTCTTAGCCAATAGAGGAAAGGAAGATGTTCTTACAATAAGGCCAGGTGGCTGGCTTACACCCAGGTTGTGTACGGTTGGTACGTTTCAATCCCACCTTCTCAATTTAGGATTTGGATAAAGCAAACCCCCGTTTTTATGGGGTTGAATGGTCCTCATTCTCTCGTACAGTGGTGATGTGTTCCTTCTCACTCGGTTATGGTGAACGAGATCTTGTGTGGGTGAGAACTTAGACACCTCATTTATATACCTTGCCTACTTGATTACTTTACTTTTACCAACAACCCAAAGGGTCTCTATCTATACTTCCTGCTTCTTCATCAACTTAAATCCTTCCTTTTTTAACCTTTGTTTGTAATGCCCTGAAATTCCTTATAATGTTGTATGGAATTCAAATAGAGATAGTTGTGGAGATAGCTATCGGGGTAAAAACAGAGTTGCATTTGACAGTTTCATTTGACCCGCATTTTAACCATATTGGCTGATATGGATTCTGAAGTCTCGCCAGTCTGAGCGTTACAATTACTGGACGAACCCACCACATTTTGGTTTGCATTCAAACTGGTTTGGTTGTTTTTATGTGAGTTATCTCAGCAACCGGTTCCCAAATAAGCTATTAAGCTGACCCCACCGAAATGATATGCTTAAGGGAGTTTTATAGAAGGATTCGAGTTCCCCCATATCCACGATGGGTAGAGTTTTTCTGCTCACATGTATGCTCGGCCTGGTGGAGAAGGATGAAAATCGATCGCTACCCCGAGCAAGATTTTTGAGCCATATTTTGTTATAATCAAGAAACATGAACCTAACCCCTAGATCATTCAATATCATTATAAAATCCCTAGGTTAGAAAGAAACTTGAACCTAACCCAGTATTTTCCAAATTGTAGCGACAACAGGGGTTTGAGATAATTCTGCCAATTGTTATGGATTTCTTCTTTAAGGTGTTTTATTATAGAAACATTATATTAGAAAGAAACTCAAACCCAGCCCACTAATTCCCAAGCTCTAAAAACCATGAGAGCTTGGACTATACAATATATTTTCATTAAGTGATTGAATGAAGTAAATCACTTACAATAACTGTTTTTTCAAAATATTAATTTTTTTTCTACATACCTTGTAAATATCATCATCAAACAAAACTGTCCATGAGGACAAAGTTCAAGAACTATGTCCACATGAACTATATCTCACAAAAGATAACAAGTGTTTAGCCAAGCAATGATGAAGATTCATGGTATTATGTTTCACAAGTTTTCCATGTTGCAACCTAAAGAAACATAATACCACTAATCATCACTGTTATTAGCCAACACTTATTAGCTATTTTAAAGTTAGTGAATTGAAAGTGGCTAAGTCAATGCAAAAGAGAAAGGAAATAAGTTTGACTAAATAAACTATTTTGATAATTGTACCTACATCTTCTGCTACATGCATGGCTTGCATGCCTCACATATCTCGACGTACTATCAAAATTATTATTATTGGTATGTGTACCTTCTCTCACTGACAGTCTTCTTCCTATTTATTCTCCAAAACAACTATATTATAGGGCCTTTTGGCACGACATTGTTTTGCATGCAACTTTTATTTTGTCAATCTAGCATAACTAAAGCACCGAACCTACAAACATACTATCAAAACAATAGAATATCAGTTTTGGATATTATATTTTTCCATTCGGTGATCCAATACCTTTTGTAATACCTTCAACCCTTCAAAAGATAGGGGATAAGAGAAGGTAGTTGTGGTACATAACAAGGAGAACCTAGATAATGCCTATAAACAAGTCATTAATGGTGATGATAAAAATAGTGTCACCTTTGAATTGATTCAATAGCCTATAAATAGTAAAGAATCCCTACTCTAGAAATATCATTTCATGAAATAAAACACACCATAATCCATGCGTAATTTGATAAATGAATGGAAATAACTATCAATGGGCAATAATAATAATAAAATTATACCCATAGATCTTAGTTTAAGGATGTATTGAGGTTTATACCAAATATTTGATAGTGTATGCATCCAATACTTGCTCATTACTTGATTACTAATATCAATTGATATACCATCACTCTTATTGGTAACTCCAATTTTTTCACATTTCTAGTAACCTACAAATTCCAAACTCTTTGTTTTCAAGGAGTTTTTGTGAGGTTATGGGTGCAAAAATATTGGAGATTGGCATCCTAAGGTTGATATTGGTACCTTCAATTTTTTAGATACCATGATAGTTTTATGGTTGATAATCCCAAGGATCCTCCTTAATTGATACCATGATAGTTTTATGGTTTCTAACCCCAAGGGTTGTCAATTGGTAGACGCTCATGTGAAAGCTCACATAGGCCTCAAGATAAAATCCCATTGAGTCCCTTGGGGTTACTAGTTTATATTCCATATAGTGATTACCATCATCCTCTATCCTCAAAACCATGGAAAAGGGGGAAATCCACATAACCCACCACAATCCTCATGGAACATATTGAAACAACCCAATGTCCAGGTTGTAGATGGGTTATGAAGCCCACTACAATGAACTAGACAATCAATGTATGAAATCCAAGACTCAAAGCACTATCCATGAAAACCTAACTTATTATGTTTCTCTTTCCTAAGAAAGAGACCCCGAGAATATGTCCATGTAAACCCTAACATCCTTTGTGTTGTTCTCTTCTATGAAATAGATTCGAAGCATCTCTCTATGTAAGCCCTAACATTATTCCTATTTTATTCCTTGCAAAGAGACTCAATGAATTCATCCATGTAACCCTAAGCTTCTTCCTATTGTTTTTCTTATAAAGGAGGTGAGATAATGAAAAATGCAAGGATAGGCTAAGCAAGGAAACCATTCTCTTGAAAATACAGGTTCTCCAAAGAAACAAGTCTCAACCAAGGAACCTCCTTCTTTGAGCTTCTTCATTACTCCCCATCTCAATGGATTGGTGCTTTCTAGTGCTTTAACACTTTCATTATGTTAGGTTTGTTTTCTTTCTTTTTGTTGATGTATTTGTAACTTCGGAATGTATTCACCTATATATCTTATGTATTGTACCCCGATGTTTATTCCAGGAAGTGTCTATAATGTATTTGAGTGATGTCATGCCCCGATGTTCTGATCAGGATTTTATATAATGTAAACAAGTTATGTCAAGTCATTGTGGGTAACCCTCCTATTGTTTAAGGGTTAAAGTCCTCGTAGTTCCAGAGCACTAGGGTTGTTAGAATCTCCTATAGGAGTAAGCCCTAATAGGGTTTAGTCAAGTCAGGAATTAGTATAAATAGATAGCTAGACTCTCTAGTTGTAGCGCATAGCTGAGGAAGAAGAAGACATTGGGGATAGGAAGAAAGAGGTTACTACTGTCGGGAGATCATCTTACTGTTTTGGGATTTTCTATTTGGTGTTGATTCTATCTTTGAGGAAGTTGCGGTGTTTTCTCCATTTATGGTTTCCTTGAGGAAAAACACTATGTTCATTGTCTCTTGTGTTTGATTGCTATGCTTGTTATTCTTTCAGTTAAAATATCCTAATATAATTCTAGCTTAATGATAAAAATATAACATGGTATCAGAGCTATCCTGAGAAGAAGACATTGTGCAGCTGCGGGAACTAGGGATTCCTATTTTTGGGATCTCTCACCAGATATTTTCAGCAAAATAAGGTTGGACTAACTCTCCTCCCCATGGCGCATCTTTCTATCAAAGAAAAATCCAATTTTGAGGTTTTTCAGTTTTGGACCCGACACTGCTGTTGAAAATTAGGGATTTTCACAGAAGAGGAATTTTTCAGTCAGCTCGGGCCTGGATTGTTCTCCTCCTCAAAATTGAAGTTATAAATCAAGATCAAAAAAATTGGTTGGACAGAACTCCAGTTAATCTAAACCCTAATCTACTCGTGAACCGACACTACAGAAATTCAGCTCCAAATCCAGATCTGACATCTTGACCTGGTAAGATCTAAATATTTTGTATTTCCATTTGAGGTTATCAATTAAGATGTCTCATCATACCAAGCTTGATGAAAATATTGAGGGAGCTGATAACTTTCGAGCCTGGAAGTATAGGATCTCCCTGGTCCTGGAAGAGAATGAGTTGGACTCCTACATCAATGAGGAGATTCCAGTTCTAGAAGGAGATGAGGCTAAGGCCTTACATAAGAAGAAGTTGGTTATGGCAAAGAGGATTATTGCTAATTCAATCAAGGATCACCTCATACAACAGGTGTCCTCCCTAAATACACCTAAAGCTATGTTTGATGCCCTAACCAAATAGTTTGAAGGAAAGAACATAAACCAGAAGATGAACTTGAGGAAATAGTTGAAGAATGTGAAGATCCAGAATGTGGAGACCATCTAGTCTTACTTTACAAGGGTCTCCTAGATCAAAGAACAACTTGAAGCAGTAGATGAAGAAGGGGAGAATGTAGAGATTGTAATGACCACCTTGAATGGTCTCCCTAGAACATGGGACTCTTTCATTCAAGGGATCTGTGCCAAAAATAAGTTAGTCAAGTTTAGAAGACTATGGGAAGAATGCTCTCAAGAAGAATCTCGGATAGCAGCTCAAGAAGAAAAGATGGGAAGTGAATACTAAGCTCTCACAGTATAATCCAAGAAAACCAGATCTAGCCACCACAGAAGTAAGTACTCCCATCAAAGGAATAACTTTATAAATCTTAGAGATAAGTCTAAGTTCAGTTGCTATACATGTGATGAAAGAGGACACTTTGCTAGAGATTGTCCTAGAAACAAAAGTAGCTCTCACAAGAAGAAGGGAAACAAGAGAAGACATCATGCTCATGCTGCAGAGGATGATGAACCTTCCACAAAGAGAAACAGACAAGTCAGCGATGATTCTTCAAGTGATGAAGAATATGTTCTGATCTTCGCTCTCATAGGAACTATCACACATGGTAGCAATGATTGGCTTATAGGCAGTGGTGCTTCCAAACATATGATAGGATTCAAGGAATCCTTTGTGAAACTATCTAAACATGAATCACCTCACAAGGTGAAACTTAGAGAAGACTACCAATATCCAATAAAAGGTAGTGGTGAATCCTCATACAAGCTAGACTATAGAATGTCTATCAATATGAAAGATGTATTGTTTGTACCTGGACTAAAGAAGAACCTCCTCTCCATATTTGCATTAGATGGAAAAGGAATGAGGGTTGCATTTGTAGATGACCAAGTCCTCATGTGGCCAAAGGGAAAGTCTTTCGATGATGCAACAGTGATTGGGGAACAAGAAGGAGGAATATATAAATTGAAGGGCCAACCAAAACAAGCTTTGGTTCATGACTTGGTATAACCAAATGAGCTTTCACATAGAAGGCTTGCGCATGCGCATTACAGAGCACTACCACTTGCAAGCAAATCTATTGAAGGACTCCAAGAAATGCGGATAAAACAAGAAGGTGTATGCAAAGGATGTGCGAAAGGGAAGAACACAGAGAAGAAATTTCCAAGTAGCAAGAGCAAGGAAAAAGGAATCTTGGAAATCATCCACTCCGATGTATGCAGTCCAATGTAATCCAATTCACTAAGCATGTATGTATACTATGTTTCTTTTATTGATGATTTCTCTAGAAAGACATGGATATACTTTATGTAGAACAAAGATGAAGCATTCATCAAGTTCAAGGAATTGAAATCCTTGATCAAGAATCACATATAAAAGAATATGAAGACCTTTCGATCAGATAATGGCGGAGAATTCACATCGAATGAATTCAAAGAGTTATACGAAGACTCGAGGATTAAGAGGGAGTTATCCACTCCATATAATTAACAACAGAATGGGATTGTAGAAAGGAAGAATAGAACTATCATGGAAGCAACAAGAGCAATGCTTCATGATCAAGATATTCCTATGCATCTATGGGCAGAACCTACCAGAACAACGGTGTATCTACAAAACCGTACTCCTCATAGATTACTCGAGAACAAGACTCCTAAAGAAGTCTTCTCCAGCAAGAAACCAGAAGTCAGTCGTCTAAGAATATTCAGTTGTTCTGTATACATACACATTCTGAAAGAAAAGAGGATGAAGTTAGATCCTTTAGGAAATAAGGGTATATTGACAAGATACTCTGAAAGCTTGAAGGCTTACTTAATATACTTCCCAGGGTTCAAGAAGATTGACATTAGTAGAGATGTAACATTTGACAAAGATTCATCCTACTTCAAATCCAGGAAGAGACCGACTTGTTGGCCGGATTTTTCGACAAAGGAAAACTAAGGAGAACTAATCCATACAAGGTGCTTACTGCAGCCCCCGATATGTTTGGTATGGCTAATTCTCATGGGAACAAAGGCCCCACTACCTTATAGTTTTTTTTTACTCTTTTAAGGAGATTTTTACCATCTTAACCTAGGAAAAGTATTTCCTAAATTAATTAATAAAAAATAAACTAAATTCTAATTAAAATAACTAAACTAAAACTAATTACTTATTTACATACTACATTAAACTATCTATAAATAAAATGTGTATTTAACATCTAAAGATCTATTTAAATTTTAACTATCCATGTCTAATCTATGTTTTTCTCTCTTAAGGAGAGTCTCACAATTGGATTTTAAGGATAACTATTATAAAATGAAAACTAAGCTTATCTAAAAAAACAATTTCAAAAACACAAAACACACAGATTTAGCAACTACTAAATGACACAAATTTAATAACTGCTAAACTGTAGCTTTCCAGTCATGAAATAAAACTTTAAAACAAAATTTTAATAAATCTATTCTATTCTAACTATTCTGCAGCACATGAGCAATTTTAAAAGATTATGTTAATAATCCATTGACTGTATAAACAATAGAAACTTAAAAATAACTATGAAAGGAAAAATTATCACAACTATCATAATAACTTTCCATTGAAAATAACTTTATGACAAAAGAATTATTAATGAACAATCATTAATAATTCTTGTATCATAACTATCAACTAACTATTAGCATCTAACATTTAAATATTCAATTTTAAAGATATTTAACTTATCAATTGATTACCTATAGAAATACGAGTTATTCAATTAATATGTTAACTGTATATGTAATATCATTTAATCAGATTATTAGTAACAACTCAATAATATGATATAAATAATATTAAAATCAAATATACAAATGTGTTTTGATTTGAGTTACTGAAGAACAATTTTTACACTTATCACAAAGTATAAGTGTAAATGTATCAAACAAATAAGATCACTATTGAAAATATACTTAAACAATTTATAAAATTGAATAAAAAAAATATGATACCGGTTTGATAATCAGTGCTAAACAATCATAATAACAACAATGATCATAAACTTGTGACACTGTAAATGATCTGTAATTCCAATGTATCCTCTTCTTTCATGTACTCAAATCCCCACAAAACACAGATAATAAAACTAGAGACAACTCAAGCTTCATACAGTATTTTGCTGGCAGTAACACCTCCACTCTACTTGCAGACATCAAAATTTACAAACTAGAAACATAATAGAAAGATGAAACTCACTCTATTCTGCAGAGACCTCCCCTTCTAGTTGAATTAATCCATCTTTTATGAATGATGAAAACTAATAACCACCTCCTAAATAGGATCCGGAGAAGTTAATTCTTGAACGATGCCATCAGTGGAATCCTGTGTTTATGGCTACATTGGTGACTATGGGTGCCAATATTTTCGTAAATAGACCCTATTGCACATTAAGTTCCTTCTTTTCTCTCCACATCAAATGCCTAAACATTAGACAAATATGTGTTAATCAAGAAATAAGAAAACAACATAAGAATTGCATCAAAGCAAGATCAAATCAAAAAAATGAGGGAAAGAATTGTCTCTGAAGACTTCATCAATTCACCAAATATACTTTCCTTCATTGTTGATGTCGCTATTATTGGATTTTTGCAAACTAATGAAAGTATATGAATCTTTCGACATCAATTGTGAGCTTCTTTTACCAAGACCTAATGATTATTCATTGATTTTGATAAATCATGATTCCATTGCTTTAGTCTATGCTTGCAATCATCATTCTCAATGAATAGATCTTCCATATTTTTCTGCGAATTAGTAAAACAAACCCAACAAACTCCATTTTAATATGCGGATTAGTAAAGCAAACCCAACAAACTGCATTTTCTTATTAACAAATTAATTGTCTGGCGGCTTGGTATTTCTTTGTTAATCTGATGTGGTGTAACAACAACAATTTGGGGAACACGTAGTTTTCTTTTGCGCAACTTTTGGTGGAATCTCATAATGAGGATTCCCTAAAATCCCTTATACATATTCGGTGTGATTTCTGCTTTCAAATGCCGATCGCTGGCCATACACATGTAGTAATTAAACAAAGAACTTCCATGGTAGGTTTATTTCTTCAATAGCTGCCATGCGTAGTGCATTTCTTTCTTAACCGACAGAGACTAGCATTTTAAAACAAATTCAGTGGCAATATTTTAAGGTGGTTTATAATAGTGAATTTCGGCGTAACCGATGCTCTTCCTCTTAGTATCTTGATGATGAGTATTATCTACAAATATTCATTTTCTAAAACCGAATATATCAAATTCCATTACTTGAAATCTTATCTTCCAAAATAAATAAAAACAAATTTTAATCAATATGCAGGTTATACTATCCACGTGTTTCTCTTTTTTGGATTAAATTGTTGAGATTTCCCTTTAACAAACACTTAATCAGTAACTTCACTGGTGATGTAAATGAGTATGCATATTTTCCAAAATAAAGCGTAGCACTTAACCCTTTGCTTTTGATTTCCCTTCTGTTGTTCAATACCAGTGGTTTCAAAACTCTCTCATGTCCTCTTCATTTATATCACATCCCTTCAAAACGAAAATTTAAAATCTAATACGTTAAAAACCAATCTTATAATATTCATCTACATTTTATGATTAAATATAGTTATGTATGTGATCATAAAAAATTATGTGGCTCTTTTAATTTAGTCTTTTTCACAGGTCATTCCATAATATTCAAAGAAAGCTAAAAAGCTTATTTCAAAAGGATGTATGTGTCTTATGTTTAAACCTTTTAGATAAAGGTTATTATTTCCTTTTAGATAAAGGTTAATCATAATAAAAGGTTCAGACATATACTTTATGAAATCATGAAATGTTGTGTTAATAACAAAAACTCTACCTTGTAACAATAACTCACTGAAGCACGTGAAGACCTTAAGTTGAAAGGTTAATGAGATGCTTTTTTTTTATCATTAAGTTATCTTTCTTAATTGTAATAAATTTAAAATTTAAATAATATTGTAAAATCCATTTACAAATAAAAATTAAATTAAATAAGGGTTTTAAATTATAGGTTTTAATCAAATTACAATTTCTAATTTGAATTATTTATGACTAAGCTTTTTTTAGGAACATTATAAATTTACCCAAAAGGGAAAAAACAAATCAAATAATTCTTGAATGCTAATTTTGAAGACAAGAATTGCTTCATAAATAGTTAATAAAATAGGTATGTGTCAATTAAAAAAAATTCAAATTTAATAATTGACAATATCTCAAGTTTTTCAACCCTTTTTAACTATCTATAAAATTAAATTCACCATTGATAAAATAATCCCTTTTTATGAGCATGCCTAGTAATTTTGAATAAATTGAATAAAATCCTTTTATGATAAAAAATAAAGTTTTGGTTTTTGAGAAGAAAACATAATAACCTTTGAAAGCAATATCAAATCAGAAAAATGAGGGAAAGAATTGTCTCTTAAAACTTCATCAATTCACCAAATATGCTTTCCTTCATTGTTGATGTCGCTATTACTGGATTTTTGCAAACTAATGAAAGTATATAAATATTTCCACATCAATTGTGAGATTCTTTTACCAAGACCTAATGATTATTCATTGATTTTGATAAATCTATGATTCTATTGCTTTAGTCTATGCCTGCAATCATCATTCCCAGTGAATAGATCTTGCATATTTTTCTGTGGATTAGTAAAACAAACCCAACAAACTACATTTGAATATGCGGATTAGTAAAACAAACCCAACAAACTACGTTTTCTTATTAACAAATTAATAGTGTGGTAGCTTGGTATTTCTTTGTTAATCCGATGTGGTGTAACGACAGCAATCTAGAGAACACATAGTTTTCTTTTGCACAACTTTTGGTGGAATATCATAATGAGGATTCCCTAAAATCCCTTATGCATATTTGGCATGATTTCTACTTTTAAATGCCGATCTATGGGCATATACTTGTAGTAATTAAAAAAAGAAATCTTGTGGTAGGTTTATTTCTTCAATAGCTTCCACGTGTAGTGTGTTTCTTTCTTAACCGACAGAAACTAGCATTTTAAAACAAATTCGGTGGCAGTATTTTAGGCTGGTTTATAGCAGTGCATTTTGGCATAACTAATGCTCTTCCTCTAAGCATATTGATGATGAGTATTATCTGCAAATCTTCATTTTCTAAAACCAAATATATCAAATTCCATTACTTGAAATCTTATCTTCCAAAATATATAAAAACAAATTTTAATCAATATGCAGGTTATACTATCCACGTGTTTCTCTTTTTTGGATTAAGTTGTTGAGATTTCTCTTTAACAAAAACCTAATCAGTAACTTCGCTGGTGATGTAAATCAGTATGCTTGGAAAAGCGCATCACTTAACCCTTTGCTTTTGATTTCCCTTATGTTGTTCAATACCAACGGTTTCAAAACTCTCTCGTGTCCTCTTCATTTATATCACATCCTTTCGAAAGGAAAATTTAAAATCTAATGTGTTAAAAATCAATCTTATAATCTTCATCTACATTTTATGATTAAAGATAATTATGTATGTGATCATAAAAAATTATGTGGCTCTTTTAATTTAGTCTTTTTCACAAGTCATTCCATAATATTCAAAGAAAGATAAAAAGCTTATTTCAAAAGGATGTATGTATCTTATGTTTAAACCTTTTAGATAAAGGTTATTATTTCCTTTTAGATAAAGGTGAATAATAATAAAAAGTTCAAATATATACTTTATCAAATCATGAAATGTTGGGTTAATAACAAAAACTCTACCTTGTAACAATAACTCACTGAATCACGTGAAGAACTTAAGTTGAAAGGTTAATGAGATGCTTTTTTTTATCATTAAGTTATCTTTCTTAATTGTAATAAATTTAAAAAGAAATAATATTTTAAAATCCATTTACAAATAAAAATAAAATAAGAGTTTTAAACGATAGGTTCTAATCAAATTATAATTTCGAAGTTGAATTATTTATGAATAAGCTTATTTTTGGAACATTATAAATTTTCCTAAAAGAGAAAAAACAAATCAAATAGTTCTTGAATGCTAATTTTGAAGACAAGAATTGTTTTATAAATAGTTAATAAAATAGGCATGTGTCAATTAAAAAAATTATCGAATTTAATAATTGACAATATCTCAAGTTTCTCAACCCTTTTTAACTATCAATAAAACTAAATTCACTATTATTAAAATAATCCCTTTTTATGAGCATGCCTTGTAGTTTTGAATAAATTGAATAAAATCATTTTATGATTAAAAATAAAGATTTGGTTTATGAGAAGAAAACATAATAACCTTTGATGTTAGTAATGTGTCATATTATATCAAAATCAATAGTGCTAATACTAACATTGTCCTAAAATTAAGTTAGATATAATTACACAACGGTAATAACTAAAAATAGTGATTTTCATCCATAATAGACACAATGTAATTATTTAGAATAGGTTATATATGACAAAACATATTTATTAAAATATTCATATGGAAAAAGATTTAATAATATCTCAAAAGAAAAATATTTCCATATATATGTAAATGTTTAATAAGCCATAAATACCCTATCTAAAATAAAGAATAAGGTTGAACTGTTTAGGGACAAAATACAATTATGCATTATGAGAAAAACTATTTGATTTCAAAATGAAAATTGTTGACATATTTTAAATGCTATCGAAAAACAAACCTTAAACAAAGTTCTAGATATTTGTCCTGGAATTAAATAATTTAAGAAAAGGACAAATTTTAAATCAAATGACTAAGGCAGATAAAAAATTCAATAAACCATTCATATTGAAAACTAAAAACATGATCTCACTTTTGATATGTATAGTGAACTCAATGCAATTAAGCCAAACCAAGATATGTTGTCAATGTAAACAAGCTCAAAATAAGGGATATGCAATCAAGATATGTAACCAGGAAATCAAGAAACCAATAAACCAAATCAACATAGATGACTCATTTCTCATGACAACCAAGCTAAAGAACAAGTAGTGCATAGAGTGAAGGATCTATGAAATTTCTTAATAAAAGAAAGAATACTAAAGAAAGTATTTACAAAATTTACATGGGGTCCATTTATTTCGCAAAAAATCAACGGGAGTTGTTGGGGTGCCAACAAATGGAGACATGTTGGGTGAAGCAGTTATTTTTGTAGATTAAAGATATAGGAACATAAAATTGAGGTTTTCTTGAAATATTAAACTTCACACCACATGACTTTATCCTATCACTAGCCTATATAATAAAGTTTGAACTTTAATATTGTCACAATCAAATGAATTATCACAACTATTATTCAAAGACTTCATAGAGATGACTTTTTTTTAAATATATGCATAGCAAATAAACCTTATCAAGAATTCTTTCTCAATAGATAAAGATAATCGAATAACAACAGCATAAAGATATGACCTCCATACCTTAAGAAGATATCTAAATAAGTTCCCCATCCATTAAATATAAATAACTGAAAGATAAAAATTTGTTTTTCTCTTCTTTTTTTTAGAAAATATATTAATTATATCTTTGATTCAATACTACTATCCTTGCCTACTAACCAAATTTTGATAGCATCATTCATGAGAACTGCCAGAGATAAACAAGCCAGCTCATGATGAGACCTCCTATCCCTTGATCTTATGACCAAGAGCCATCACCCTGGTGATCAGAAATGATGTTATCCTTGACAGGGATGATGGTCATGATTAGGTCGGCTCATGAAGAGACCTCCTATTCTTCAATCAAAGATTTTAATAAGATTTATAAATTTGTCTAATGGATGGGAAACAAATCCGGATAATACTCCTATAATAATATGAAAGGCCTAGAGATGACTAATGTCATTGATTCATAAAGATTCTAAGAGAAGAGTTTCCCAACAGGTTAATTTGCTTAGCTAATGATATCATTTTCAAAATAAAGTCCAAGAATAATAACCGTGAGTTATAATGACTAATTAGCTAAGTTCATAAGAAATCTTTCAAGGCTAGGAGTGATTCAGTCACAGTAAGAACATTTGATATGGAAAGCAACTCCTTACAATGGTTTCCCTTAAAGATATCAGTTTGATTAATAGAGAAACATATCAACACCAAGCAGTGTGTCGTTATGGTATTATTTATCTATAATGCTCCCTTAATAAAAGTAAAGAGGGAAAACAAAAAGCTTAAAAATATGAAATTCACTACTGAAACTAATTAACTAAACAAACTTGAAAATTAAAAACATAAAAACTCACTAATTGAAACAAAACATCCAAAAACTTATATACAAGATAGAACCTGATCAAATCCAAATTTCAACCAAAATGTATGTATTAAAATCCCAAAGAAAAAATTATCAAAACTTTAATTGGGAGTCGAAGAAGGTAAATAAGCTCAGAAACCAAATTTCAAGATACGATTACTCTCTATGTGATGAGCTATACAAAATAATGTAAAAATCACAAAATTATAACATGTGTAAGAAATAATGACAAATATCCTAATATTAAAATTGACCATAATAAAGATTTAAAGTTTTAATAAAAAATCAATATAATATAAATAGTTAGGAGAGACAAATATAATACACATGTCAAAACATGGTGATTTTCACAAAAAGAATCATAAGCCTGTTATTGATATAAAGTTTCGAAAATATTACAGAATCATTCAATTGTTAAAATAATTTTTCATTCTTTAGGATTCATTTAATTAATCGATGAGAAGATTGAATAATTCAAATCCCTTTATTCATCATTATTTACAAAAGGGAAAAATGAAAGGTCTAATTCGTATAGTTTTGTGAGAATAATTATATGATGAGTGAGTTGTGTTCAAAAGAGTGCAAAATTATGTATGACTAAAATCTCTTACTATTCGTTTTATGTAAACATTTCATCATTATTTATTTATTCATAGTAAGAGAAAAATAATCAAAAAGAGATAAAAAGATAATGAGTACTTCCCTAAATGACAATTCGTTTTCATCCTGAAATTTACACATCCTTTATTAACTGCACATTTATTGAAAATGAAGCAAAATAAGAAAAACAAACTTAAACTAAATCTAGAATTACTTCTAAACTGAATATGTACATATGTATAATCAAATATACAGCATGAACTAAGTAAAGTGAAATAACCAATGAAACCAACGAAACATTTCTAATCCTACAAGAATAATATGTTCTTCTAATAATAACCAGAAATAATATAAAAGAAAACTAAAACAAAATCTATCATCCTTACCATTTGAAATTCTATTTACATGTAATGATAAGACATGTTTACCAGTTTCTAAAAACCTTTTGAGATAAGAGTTTTTGAGCCACTCTACAATTTTTTCATGAAACTTGGAATGCAAAGTATGATCTAAAAATATGAAATCCATGCGTGGAAAACCTATCTTAGGAGAATCAAATGGACAAATCAAATTATTAGCATTAGTCACACTAACATCTGAAAGAATTGGTTTCAAATACAGAATAGGATCATGAAATGATGTAATAAGTGAATGAACAGGTAGTGGCCTAATATCGAAAGAAGTAATCTTGTGAATAGGGTTTATTGCTAAAGGTGAATCAATTAAAGAAGATGCAAGGTTTTGGTGATCACAAGATATAGAAAACTCTATGACAAAGATTTTATTTTCACCAATAAAATTAGATTTCCAATATAAATGAATTTGATTAGAACAAAAAAATTTAGTTTCAATAAAAGTTGATGTGTTGATCTCATCAAAAATTGGTTGATTATAAGTATCTTGAAATAGATCCTCGTTCTTTTTAAAAGATTGTATCAGATGATGATATAATAATAAAATATGTCTCAATCTCTCATATTCATGTTTAATAAGAGAATCATCACTATTAGATATCTCATAGAAATGCAATTTTGATGCCACATAGTTAGATATTTCGAATGGAATCTTATGCATATCAAAATTAGAAAATAAATCAGGATAAATAAAATAGTAAGAATTAGAAGTGAAGAAATTAAAAGAATCTCTCAACTTAGAAAGATCATTAATATTTAAATTTCCAAAATATTTCTCTCTTATTACGTGATTATTTTGAATAAAATTTGGTGATGTACCTTTTAGCATTTCATATGAAATTGATTTGAGATCAAGATCAATTGCTAATCTTTCATGTGAATCAAAACTTTTATTAACGTTCTCTTGAAAAATATTAGTCTCTTTTCTTGGACAACATTTAGTTGAGTGATTAAGATTCATGTCTTCTTCTTCGACTTTTTCTATTAAATTGTCAGAACATATAAAATTATAATTAACATATTCATGTTCATTGATAATTGAATCGAAAGGAGAATTAGTACAAAAATCAGAAAATGATGAACATATAGTTTGATTTATAATTAATTCATCTTGATCTATTTTCATAATAATAGAATCGGAATCTTGTTGTTCGTTAAGACAATCAACTTCCCTATCTGTACGAATAAATTGATCATGAATATGTTCTTCCTTATTTGATTCACTAATGTTTATAGGTTCAAGATTTTGGATAAAAGAATTACGACTTTCTCCTTCGAGAGGAGAATAATGATCAGAAGAAGTTGGTACCTTTTCTACTTCGATATTCTCACCTAGGGGTTAGGTAGAACTTATAAAAGTATCTGAATCAATAATAGAGGAAGTTTCTAGCAAGATTAGTGAATTATCATCCTTTTGAAAAACATCTTGATTTTGTTGAATAAGAGTAACTTGAGAGTTGAAAACAATATTTAAAGGATCAGATTCAGAAGGTAAATCAGTAATATGAAATTTGCAAAGAATATGAGAAAGCCTTACTGAAAAGTCTTATGAAGACTCACCTTTCTTCCTCCGAATAGCCTGCAATTCACTGCAAAGTTTATTATAATTATAATCCTTGAATGTGTCTAAAAATTCATGTGTGAATTGAAACCATGTAAAAAATAAATTAGGTGGAAAAGTTTCCAACCAACATTTGATTCATCCTTTGAGAGTAAGGGAAAATAACCTGCAAGTAGCATCAAGATCAACAATATTATGTTTGTTACATTTACATAAAAACTTCCCAAGGTGTTCTCTTGCAGATATATCACCTTCGCCATCAAATTCAAGTTTTGACAGGAGGTTGATTATCTCATTGGGAATATTAATCAATGTAAAATTTAAAACGGATTCCCAAACAGGAATTTGGGCATGAGCCATGAATGATAAACAATCAAGATTAATTGACTCTTCAAATGGATAGCTTGTCGTCTAACCAACCCTTAAGCATATATGTGATGACTAAGAGCATAAAATAATAAAACTGAAAAACAAGAGCTGGAGGAAAAATGGTTATCAAAATAATTGAAAAAAAAAACCACTTGTTTTACCTCGCCCTCCTTCTAGTGCCATTTGTTGGCCGGATTTTCTGACTAAGGCCAACTAAGGAGAACTAACCCATACAAGGCACTTACTGCAGCACCCGATATGTTTAGTATGGCTAATTCTCACGGGAACAAAGGCCCCATTGCCTTATAGTTTTTTTTACTCTTTTAAGGAGAGTTTTGCCATCTTAGCCTAGGAAAAGTATTTCCTAAATTAATTAATAAAAACTAAACTAAATTCTAATTAAAATAACTAAACTAAAACTAATTACTTATTTACATACTACACTAAACTATCTATAAAGAAAATGTATATTTAACCGCTAAAGATCTATTTAAATTTTAACTACTTATGTCTAATCTATGTTTTGATCTCTTAAGGAGAGTCTCACCATTGGATTTTATGGATAACTATAATAAAATGAAAACTAAGCTGATCTAAAATATGAATTTCAGAAACACAAAACACACATATTTAGCAACTACTAAATGACACTGATTTAATAGCTGCTAAACTATAGCTTTCTAGTCATGAAATAAAACTTTAAAACAAAAAATTAATAAATCTATTCTATTCTAACTATCATGCAGCAAAGGAGCAATTTTAAAAGATTATGTTAATAATCCATTGATTGTATAAATAATAGAAACTTAAAAATAACTATGAAAGGAAAACTTATCACAGCTATCATAATAACTTTGCATTGAAAATAAATTTATGACAAAATAATTATTAATGAACAATCATTAATAATTATTGTATCATAACTATCAACAAACTATTAGCATCTAACATTTAAATATTCAATTTTAAAGATACTTAGCTTATCAATTGATTACCTGTAGAAATACGAGTTATTCAATTAATATGCTAACTGTATATGTAATATCATTCAATCAGATTATTAGTAACAACTCAATAATATGATATAAATATTATTAAAATCAAATATACAAATGCGTTTTGATTTGAGTTACTGAAGAACAATTCGTACACTTATCACAAAGCATAAGTGTAAATGAATCAAACAAAGAATATCCCTATTGAAAATATATTTAAAAATTTATAAAACTCAATCAAAAAAATATGATAACAGTTTGATAATCAGTGCCAATGTTCAATCATAATAACAACAATGATCATAAACTTGTGACACTGTTAATGATCTATAATTCCAATGTATCTTCTTCTTTCATGTACTCAAATCCCCACAAAACATAGATAATAAAACCATAGACAAATCAAGCTTCATATAGTATTTTGCTGGCAGTAACGCCTCCACTCTACTTGTAGACATCAAAATTTACAAAATAAAAACATAATAGAAAGATGAAACTCGCTCTATTATGCAAAGACCTCCCCTTCTAGTCCAATTACTCCAGCTTTTATAAATGATGAAAAATAATAACCGCCTCCTAAATAGGAGCCGTAGAAGTTAGTTCTTGAACGATGTCATCAGTGGAATCCTGTGTTTATGGCTACATTGGTGACTGTGGTTTCCAATCTTTCCGTAATTAGACCCTATTGCGCATTAAGTTACTTCGTGTCTCTCCACATCAAATGCCTAAACATTATACAAATATGTGTTAATCAAGAAATAAGAAAACAACATAAGAACACATCAAAGCAATATCAAATCAAAAAAATGAGGGAAATAATTGTCTCTTAAAACTTCATCAATTCACCAAATATGCTTTACTTCATTGTTGATGTCCCTATTACTAGATTTTTGCAAACTAATGAAAGTATATAAATATTTCCACATCAATTGTGAGCTTCTTTTACCAAGACCTAATGATTATTCATTGATTTTGATAAATCTATGATTCTATTGCTTTAGTCTATGCCTGCAATCATCATTCCCAGTGAATAGATCTTGCCTATTTTTCTGCAGATTAGTAAAACAAACCCAACAAACTACATTTTAATATGCGGATTAGTAAAACAAACCCAACAAACTACGTTTTCTTATTAACAAATTAATAGTCTGGTAGCTTGTTATTTCTTTGTTAATCCGATGCGGTGTAACGACAACAATCTAGGGAACACATAGTTTTCTTTTGCACAACTTTTGGTGGAATATCATAATGAGGATTCCTTAAAATCCCTTATGCATATTTGGCATGATTTCTACTTTCAAATGCCGATCTATGGGCATATACTTGTAGTAATTAAAAAAATAAATCCCGTGGTAGGTTTATTTCTTCAATAGCTTCCACGTGTAGTGTGTTTCTTTCTTAACCGACAGAGACTAGCATTTTAAAACAATTTCGGTGACAGTATTTTAAGCTGGTTTATAGCAGTGAATTTTGGCATAACTGATGCTCTTCCTCTAAGCATATTGATGATGAGTATTATCTGCAAATATTCATTTTCTAAAACCAAATATATCAAAATCCATTACTTGAAATCTTATCTTCCAAAATATATAAAAACAAATTTTAATCAATATGCAGGTTATACTATCCACATGTTTCTCTTTTTTGGATTAAGTTGTTGAGATTTCTCTTTAACAAAAACCTAATCAGTAGCTTCGCTGGTGATGTAAATGAGTATGCATCTTTTCCAAAATAAAGTGCAGCATTTAACCCTTTGCTTTTGATTTCCCTTATGTTGTTCAATACCAACGGTTTCAAAACTCTCTCGTGTCCTCTTCATTTATATCGCATCCTTTCGAAAGGAAAATTTAAAATCTAATGTGTTAAAAATCAATCTTATAATCTTCATCTACATTTTATGATTAAAGATAATTATGTATGTGATCATAAAAAATTATGTGGCTCTTTTAATTTAGTCTTTTTCACAAGTCATTCCATAATATTCAAAGAAAGATAAAAAGATTATTTCAAAAGGATGTATGTGTCTTATGTTTAAACCTTTTAGATAAAGGTTATTATTTCCTTTTAGATAAAGGTGAATAATAATAAAAGGTTCAAATATATACTTTATGAAATCATGAAATGTTGGCTTAATAACAAAAACTCTACCTTGTAACAATAACTCACTGAAGCACGTGAAGACCTTAAGTTGAAACGTTAATGAGGTGCTTTTTCTTATCATTAAGTTATCTTTCTTAATTGTAATAAATTTAAAAAGAAATAATATTGTAAAATCCATTTACAAATAAAAATAAAATAAGAGTTTTAAATTATAGGTTCTAATCAAATTATAATTTCGAAGTTGAATTATTTATGAATAAGCTTATTTTTGGAACATTATAAATTTGCCTAAAAGAGAAAAAACAAATCAAGTAGTTCTTGATGCTAATTTTGAAGACAAGAATTGTTTTATAAATAGTTAATAAAATAGGCATGTGTTAATTAAAAAAGATATCGAATTTAATAATTGACAATATCTCAAGTTTCTGAACCCTTTTTAACTATCAATAAAACTAAATTCACTATTGTTAAAATAATCCCTTTTAATGAGCATGCCTTGTAGTTTTGAATAAATTGAATAAAATCATTTCATGATTAAAAGTAAAGATTTGGTTTATGAGAAGAAAACATAATAACCTTTGATGTTAATAGTGTGTCATATTATATCAAAATCAATAGTGCTAATATTAACATTGTCCTAAAATTAAGTTATATATAATTAGACAATGGTAATAACTAAAAATAGTGATTTTCATTGATAACAGACACAATATAATTATTTAGAATAGGATTATATATGACAAAACATATTTATTAAAATATTCATATGGAAAAAGATTTAATAATATCTCAAAAGACAAATATTTCCATATATATGTAAATGTTTAATAAGCCATAAATACCCTATCTAAAATAAAGAATAAGGTTGAACTGTTTAGGGACAAAATAAAATTACGCATTGTGAGAAAAAATATTTGATTTCAAAATGAAAATTGTTGACATATTTTAAATGATATCAAAAAACAAACCTTAAACAAAGTTCTAGATATTTGTCCTGGAATTAAATAATTTAAGAAAAGGACAAATTTTAAATCAAATGACTAAGGCAGATAAAAAATTCAATGAACCATTCATATTGAAAACTAAAAACATTATCTCACTTTTGATATGTATAGTGAACTCAATGCAATTAAGCCAAACCAAGATATGTAGTCAATGTAAACAAGCTCAAAATAAGGGATATGCAATCAAGATATGTAACCAAGAAATCAAGAAGCCAATAAACCAAATCAACATAGATGACTCATTTCTCATGAAGAGCAAGCAGTGCATAGAGTGAAGGATCTATGAAATCTCTCAATAAAAGAAAGAATACTAAAGAAAGTATTTACAAAATTTACATGCGGGTCCCTTTATTTCACAAAAAATCAAGGGGAGTTGTTAGCGTGCCAACATAGCTGAAGAACCTGAAGAAACAAGAGCACCTAGAATTCATGACACAACCATGAATGAAGAAATTCAAGAAGAAGATCGAGAATTTGAAGAACCTCAAGAACCTGTAGATCCACCTCAATAGAAGAATCCTCATAAGAGGAAACCTGCTTGGGTACGTGAAATTATTCAAGGTGCATAAAGATATGTAGCTTCAGAAGAAATACCTAGAGGAAGAAAGAGAACTAGGTCTTGCTCTAGTTCTGTAGCCTTACTATGTGACATTATTGAAAAAGAACCTTCCAACTATGAACAAGTGGCAGAAGGGAAAGAATGGATGGAGGCTATGATCGAAGAATATCAATCGATCATGAAGAATGATGTTTGGGATGTTGTCCCAAGACCATAAGGGAAGTCCATTGTAACTTCAAAATGGATCTACGAGATCAAGCATGATGCAGATGGTAGCATTGAGAAATATAAAGTAAGATTCGTGGCTTGTGGTTTCTCCTAGAAAGAAGGAATAGATTATGAAGAAACCTTTGCACCTGTAGCCAGATACACTTCCATCAGATCAGTACTTGCTCTGACTGTAGTGATGAAATGGAAGATACACCAGATGGATGTCAAGACTGCTTTCTTGAATGGTGTAGTAGAAGAGGAAATGTATGTGGAGTAGACACTTAGTTTTGGGACACATGACAGGGAATCTCATGTGTGTAAATTGAAGAAATCCCTATATGATTTGAAACAGGCACCCAGGACATGGTACGGTAGAATTAATGTTTTCCTATCGAGTTTGGGCTTTACCAAGAGTAAAGCAGATTGCAACCTTTACTACAAGGTTGAAGATGGCAATCCATTGATACTCCTACTGCATCTGGATGACTTGTTTGTAACAGGTGGGGATGAGTTGGTTGCTGATTCGAAGAGGAAAATTGCTGCTGAGTTTGAAATGAAAGACTTGGGTATGATGCACTATTTCTTAGGCATGGATTTATGGCAGAATGTGGATGGAATATTCCTTGGACAAGGGAAGTATGCAATAGAGATTCTGAAGATATTCGGGATGATGGACTGTAAGGCCATAACCACACCTATGGCATCAAACCTGAAGCTATTGAGTGATGCTTCATCAAAAGCAGTTGATGCTACGATGTATTGTCAGATGATTAGGTCCTTGATGTACCTAATGAACACAAGGCCGGATATTTGCTTTGCTGTGAACACCTTGAGCCAGTTCCTGATAGATCCAAGACATGTTCACTTGATTGCTGCAAAGCATATTCTAAGGTACCTGAAGGGTATAGTTGATTATGGGCTCAACTACAAGGAAAATCAAAAGATTAACCTAGAGGGTCATGTTGATTTAGATTGGGCAGGTAGTGCCATTGATAGGAAGAGCACTTTAGGATGCTGCTTCAGTATGGGATTAGGTATGATCTCTTAGTTTAGTAGGAAGCAGTTATGTGTGGCACTGAGTACAGCTGAAGAAAAATATGTTGCAGCTTGTTTAGCTAGTTGCAAGGTAGTATGGTTGAGAAAGATATTGTCTGATTTATTTGATCTACAATTATATGCTATTTGTATATATTGTGACAACCAGAATTGTGTGAAGTTGTCAGAGAACCCAGTGTTCCATGACAATTCGAAGCATATCGAGATCAAGTATCACTATATCAGGGATATGGTGTAGAGAGGAGCACTGAAGCTCCAATATGTTGCGATGAACAAACATATAGCTAATGTGTTGATGAAGCCATTGGCTAGAGTGAAGTTTGAGTACTTTAGGGAGAAGATTGGTGTTCTCTAGATCAAGGTTCCCTCCAAGGGGAAATGATGAGACCTAGAGCCATTATGACATGGTGAGAGGATTAGGTTCCTTCCATGGTCAGATGTAAGGGCTGAGCCATTCTGTCATGGTGAGAGGATTTGGTTCCTTCCATGTTAGATGTGAGTGCTGAGTCATTCTGATGTGACTGTAGGTTTGGTTCCTACATGATCAAATGTAAGGACTGAATGCCATTCTTGGAATGGAGGCACCTGGTCAGTTACCAGGAATACTCAGTTTGGGACTAAGGGTTGTTCTAATATGACTGTAGGATGTAGTCTTACATGATCATATGTGAGCACATGGCCATTCTAATTTGATTGAGGGATGTGTTCCCACTTGATCAGATATGAGGGCTGAAGCCATTCTCTAGGGGAATGGAAGCACCTAGTTAGTTACTAGGAATCCTCAATCTAGGACTGAGAGCCCTTTTTGATGCGATGTGTTTACACATGGTCGAATGTAAGTGTAGAGCCTTTCTAACAAGATGAGGTCAGATGTAAGTGCTGAGACATTATGGCATGATGTG
Organism: Pseudotsuga menziesii; assembly: GCA_001517045.1. Classification (NCBI taxonomy): domain Eukaryota; kingdom Viridiplantae; phylum Streptophyta; class Pinopsida; order Pinales; family Pinaceae; genus Pseudotsuga; species Pseudotsuga menziesii. The sequence continues at coordinate 442,949 of LPNX010328232.1, read as the reverse complement.
TTTACTCATGGTCATATGTGAGTGTTGTGCCTTTCTGATAAGATGTGGTCAGATGTAAGTGCAGAGCCTTTCTGACAAGATAAGGTTGGATGTACATGCTGAGGCATTCTGGCGCGATGTGTTTACACATGGTCATATGTGAGTGCTGGGCCTTTCTGACAAGATGAGGTCAAATGTGAGTGCTGGGCATGCCTTTCTGACAAGATGAGGTCAGATGTAAGGGCTGGGCAAGACATTCTAACTTAAGGTCAGATATAAGTGCTGAATACCTACATGAAGGGTAGGCCTACAACCAACATGAAAAATGGTTGGATCTATAGAACTTCCTGTGACGAGAAGAATCGAGAGATAGCACCATTCTGAGATAGCACCTGATGATGATCCAGACTTGATGATGATCTAGATCAAGTGATGATCCAAATTTCATGATGATACAGTGATGATGATCCAGCAGTGATGATCAAGTAGTCATGATGATCCAGATCCCGTGATGAAGAAGAATTGAAAAAGAATATGACTTAGAAGAAGACTTGAAGACTTGAAGACGACAAAGACTTGAAGATGAAGAAAACTTGAAGATGAAGAAGACTTGAATATGAATACAACTTGAAGATGAAGATGACGAGATGATCCAATCGATATAGAGAAGAATACTAGTGCTAAAAATTGTGTCGAAAGAATACCTTCCTAGTTAAGAGGGAGTGTTGATGTATTTGTAACTTCAGGATGTATTCACCTATATATCTTATGTCTTATACCTCGATTTTTATTCCAGGAAGTGTCTATAATGTAAACAAGTCATGTCAAGTCATTGTGGGTAACCTTCCTATTGTTCAAGGGTTAAAGTCCCCGCAGTTTTGGGGCACTAGGGTTATTATACTCTCCTAGATAAGTCAACCCTAGTAGGGTTTAGTCAAGTTAGGAATTGGTATAAATAGAGAGATAACCTCTCTATTTATCACACACTCACTCACACTCAGTTGTAGTGATAGATGAGGAAGAATAAGACACTGGGGCTAGGAAGAAAGAGGTTATTGCTGTCGGGAGATCATCTTACAGTTTTGGGCTTTTTTATTTGGTGTTGATTCTATCTCTGAGGAAGTTGTGGGGTTTTCTCCATTTATTATTTCCCCGAGGAAAAACACTGTGTTCATTGTCTCTTGTTTTTTATTGGTGTGCTTGTTATTCTCTCAATTAAAAGATCCTAATATAATGCTAGCTTAATGATAAAAATATAACACTTTTAGGCATTCCTTGGGGATGTATTTTTTCCTCCCCCTTGTCATCTTTGTCTATTTTATTCATTTTATAATTCCATGCATCAATTTGATCTTTATTGTTAACATGAATATTTATATTAAATTAAATAAAGTATTATACACAAAATATTACATATATATAACCCTAAGGAAGATTTAATGGTCACTAACATCATTTTTTTCTATGATTAATTTTTAAGGATTCATGAGATACATGCCTACTCATTTCCTCTTTCTATTTTTTCCCCATTAACAAATTGATCTCCACAATCATGTTGGTCTAGTCCCCTTGACAATCATAATTAAACACAATTACCGAATTCGGCCATAGGACTAATCACACCCAAATCAGATTCTTGAATTCTTCCACCTTGTTTTGACTAATATAAAGTTGTTTACATAGGATAATGTAGTATAATTAGAGTTATTTAGGGTTAGGGTTTTAAATCCCTGATTCCTAATTTTGGGATGACCGACACACTCATATCGAACTCTTCAGTCAATTCATATCGCACACTCATTCTTGTAACCTTGTAATTAAACAATCGACTACCACTTAGGATCTCATTACCTTTGCACCTTCACCCAACCCAATAATTGTCAAATCTAACCTAAAATGAAACAACACTCCCACTAGTGGCACAAATGGCACCTAAAGTAACTACTTCTAGGTTTGAACTTGCTCTATTTTCTTGCTCTTTTTGCTATAGATCGTATGTCTACTTAGTGGGACACCAAATCACATTAATTATTGTTACCACACATAGAAACTCAGTATATTATGAAAATATGATTTTCAAAAACTTGAAATTAAATTTAAGTTTAAGTTTAAATTTAAAGAAGAAAAATCTAAAATTAATTACCATTTTACGGAATATTACATACATAAATATTTTATTATAAAGTATTAAAATATTTATAAAAAAATTCATAAACTACTATACAGTTATAAAGTCAAAAACATTTGATTAGAAAGAGAAAATTTTTGTGTACGCAAGGGTCGATATTACATTACTTGTTAATAATACATTAGTGGTATCTTGTAACAACTATTTTGACAATGATCAAGGTGTGAAGAGGGAGTCCAAAATGATATGTGGCGATGCAACATGCTCCTCTATGGTGTGCCTACATTCTACTGTAGTTTGAAGAGATGTTGGCGAGTGTGCTTTGTACATTCACTTGGTGCAAGGTTAGAGCAGCAAGATGTAGACATCAAAGGGATGGGGTAGGAGACACAAGGTGCTTTGTACATTATCTTTAGAATTATTCCCTGATGTGAGTGATATTTGATATATCCTTTCCCTTTTTCCATCCCCTTGGTTTCATCAAATCATTGAGGAAGGCATGATATAGTTAATTTAAGAGCCTTTTGATTTGTGCAAAATAGTATTTTTTGGTTCTTTCTACTATGGGATTGCCTTAGGGTTTCCTTAGGGTTGAAAATTAGTATGGGAAAACAAGTTAGCGTTGCCTTAGGGTTGAAAATTAATATTGGAAAACAAGCATAATCATGACAAGCTAAAAGGAATAAATCAGCAAATATTACAGACTGATATAAATGTATTTAAAACATTCTTTCATTCCTGATTGTGCCAAGTAGCAGATTTGGAAAGGTCTGCTCTTCACCACCATGGATTATATATATATATGATTGTTGTAGGTTACCATTAGGAAATATGCCTCTGAAGTGCTGGGTTATGCACTACACAGTAGCACTGAAGAGGTTAAAACATCCACTCTACAAGATCTCCAAGAAATCAACATCATTATTTATCCATTATTTTAAAGGTGATGTACTAGAAGATTTGCCTAGACTTGTTGATTTCACCCTGAATTTGAACGTAGATGATAAACATAGAGGAGCACTAAACAAGCTACAACACTTTGTAGGAATTTGAGTGAGTAGAGATATAATGTCTGCAGCAGTCTGCATACATCCTTCACTTGAATTATGTTAGTTCTTGGCGATCATGTAGAGTGGATGTTTGGTTGCTCTATTGGTTGCTTCTTGGAATTTATAATAAAATTGGCCCAATATCATGATTCGATTGAGAGGTGCTTAGTTCACTGGAAATCGAGTTAGCTAATACTAGGCCATTAATGGACAATCATGAATCTTATGGTTTATGCTTTGGGTCTTGAAGCAAGTACTACGTATTTTGATGTCCTCCATTTTTTATTTGAACATTTTATGTCAATTTTCCCGTGTTTGATTTTTTTCCCCTCTTACAATTAACACGATAAGATGACCTTTTTGGTTTAGATAGTTGGTTAGCTTTAGAATTATTCCCTAGTGTGAGTGATATTTGATGTTTCCTTGCCCTTTTTCCATCCCCTTGGTTTCATCAAATCATTGAGGAAGGCATGATATAGTTAATTTAAGAGCCTTTTGATTTGTGCAGAATAGTATTTTTTGGTTCTTTCTACTATAGGATTGCCTTAGGGTTTCCTTAGGGTTGAAAATTAGTATGGGAAAACAAGTTAGCGTTGCCATAGGTTTGAAAATTAATATGAGAAAACAAGCATCATCATGACAAGCTAAAAGGAATAAATCAACAAATATTACAGACTAATATAAATGTATTTAAAACATTCTTTTCATTCCTAAATGTGCCAAGTAGTATATCTAGAAATGTTTTCTCTTCACCACCGTGGATTATATATATATATATATATATATATATGATTTTTGTAGGTTACCACTAGGAAATATGCCTCTGAAGTGCTGGGTTATGCACTACAGAGTAGCATTGAAGAGGTTAAAACATGGAAGGTGTCGAATTTTGGGCTCAATTTCTGTTGTGTTGATGATGGTATGAAATGAAAGAGTGCCTTCATCCTTAAGCCCATAATTTGATAAAAACCCTTATCAAATTAACAAAAAACATGTATCCTGGTAGTAGCAAGTAACAATTATACACCAGGAAAGGGAGCATGCATTTCTTGCGTAGATCAACAGTGAGAGTGTCCCTATTTGATCAGGATTAAGCTGAGTAGGTGGAGAATTTAGTTGCAGGGGTATTCCTATTTAGAGTGCACAGTCGATGACCTCAATAGTGTATAAGCTACATCATATGGCTCATTTCCATCTCGACCTTTTGGGCATGAAATTGAATTTATAAGTGGAGATTAAGAAGTCATTTTTTTTTTTAAAATTTTAATGAATGCATCTTATATAATCTTAGTGTTCAAAAAATACCACTTCAATCTAGACAAATGAATGGGATAGGTTGCAATTATGGGTTCAAGACCTTTTTCATCTTCACAACAGAGGGACTATTCCACAAATTTTCCTCTCATTCTTGTCATTAGTGACCAATAAGAAGAGAATAAAACTTGGCATAAGGCAGGCATGTCTTAACTCCCATTATAATGAGGATGACCCAATTATAAGGAGGATGACCCAATTATAAGGAGAATGACCCCATTATAAGGAGGATGACCCAATTATAAGGAGTGCAAAAAAAAATGAAGATAAACATCCCGTTATCCAATATACTAACTCCAGATTCATCCCAATCAGATTAGCATTAACCTCATATATTTCCAAATTAACTTACCATATCCTTTAGACAATTCTATATTTAGAACCATAGTTGATATTTTGTTTCATTATATTGAGTGTGAGCCCTCATGAACCACCCTAATCGCATCATGGATCTACATAACTAGAAATTCTAAAATTATTTCATCACTCTCAACTTGTATTCCTTCATTAAATCATATAAAAAGTTAAAACCCAAATAATTTTTACTGTGCAAACATTAGGAAATGGATTTTTTGAGTTCTAAAAGGACTTTATCACTGCTTTGATCTCTTCTTTTGATATGTGTTATCCCCCTATTTGCATCAGGTGTTTAGTTGACAATTATGAGTTAGCTTGGGTAGAATAGAGACATTCTAGGCAATATTTGTTAGTGAAAAGGGATGTAACTGTCCCCTTCTCCTAAATCTAGGCCCTATAAGTCTTCATTTTCCGTTTTGGGCACAATTAAGGACTGTCCATGTCCTCCTGCAACATAGAACATGCCTTTAAGCAGTTATGGGTGTGAATCTAGAAAAGAGTAGCAATATGAATTTTTGGGCTCTTTTCCTCATAATATAAGGTGTAAGAAGATCTAAAGGGAAAATATGGGTTATATTGGAGGACATATGTATGCATAAAAAGTATTTCTTTGTTTATTTGGGCATGCCATTGGTAAAACAATATTGAAACAACCATTTCATGGCTAAAGGAAACTGTAAGAGACCTAATTAGTCATGTTGGTAAACCATTCACAAATAAGATACACTATATCAATCAAACAATAATGCACAAACTGATATAAGATTTACTTTATGTTTCATTCAAAATCCAACATTACATTTAAACAATGAAACCCATCCTCTCATTGTTCCTGTTAGTCTTAAAACAAGCTACTCCCTGGACCTTTTTACAAGGGTAAGGAGACGAGACAAAGAAATCGTCCCACTAGGAAATATGCCTCTAAAGTGTTGGGTTATGCAGTACAAAGTAGTGCTGAAGTCGTTAAAACATCCACTCTACAGGATCTCCAAGAACTCAACATCATTATTTGTCCATTACTTTAAAAATGATGTACTAGAATATTTTCCTGCACTTGTTTATTTCACTGTGAAGTTGAACCTAATTTATAAACAGAAAGGAGCACTAAGCAATCGACAACGCTTTGTAGGAAATCAAATGAGTAGAGATATAATGATGTTAGTTATTCGATATCCTGTAGAGTGGATGTTTGGTTGCTCTATCAGTTACTTCTTGGAATTTATAATAAACTTGGCCCAATATCCTGATTTGACCATGAGGTGCTTAGTTCACTAGAAATTGGGCTAGGTAATAATAGCTCAAGTGGTGATGGGGAAGTTGAACTTGGTTATTCATTATCTATCACAAGGTATTAATCTTAATGAATATGAGAAATTTGTATTGCAGAAACATTTTCCAATCTGATCTCCATGTCACCAAGATAGAGTTATGAGAACCCATCAGTAGGTACTCCTTCATAGTTCAAGAATTCATAAGTAGATTCCATATGCTCCATGTCCATAGTAGAATGTGTCTCTGAATGATATTATATAGATTCAAGGGAATTTTATTCATTCTCATGTTATTTTTATTTATCTTTTCCAAAGTCACTTGGGAGTGACTTTCCATCCTCATAATGTAATTCTTTTTCTGTTTCACCACCCACAGAACTTAGTGGCTCTTTGGTCTCCTCCCTACTTGTGGCTTGCTGATTATTCCTTAATGAGGTCACATTTGAATTCTTGTTCCTATATAAATTCAACCAATCATCAAATTATTCAAAATGAATGTTCTTATTTACCTCTCCATGATGGAAATTTATACTACCCCCTACTGTCAGCTTACCCCTAAGTTGGCTAGCCATCAATTCAAACCCTTGCATAAGTTGATTGGTCGTATCATCAAAATATGAGTTCATGAGTTTATTATATCCATCCATATAATACATAACTTAAATAGGTTCCAGTAAAATTCTATGATACCATTGTAATGTTCCTTTTTTGGAATTTTGGAGAAAATTACAAATTGGGCAAAATTTGAGCTTAACTAGTAATGACTCTAGAGGGTTCCAACTTTCACCAAATGGTCCCGAATTTGAAATGTAATGGTATGGCTAGTATTATAACACACAAATATTGTACATGGAAACTTTTTATCACATTTTGTACCTCTGAAAACGTTTTTTGGGTTAAGGTGAAACAATGCAATTTTACTAGGAAATTGTGGTCAAATCCTGCCAAGGGTGATGACCAAACTAGCTCTCCAAATCAAGTACAACGCTACCAAATTTAAGAAAAGAGTATTGGAATGAGTATAATACATCAATTAATTTCATTAATAATTTTTATTAAGTTCTGCAAATTTCTTATGATCTGCAACATTTGTATGGTAGCTTTCATAGAAATTGCCTAAGGGAAATTGCATTAGTAGCTACACTTTGACATACAAAAGGTATAATATATGGCTCTAAGATTAATATGAAACACATGTTAATATATGGAATACAAATTTATTCCCTGAAAACATAAAACTCAAATTAAAATCCTCTTAAAAATATGATACAATACTCCTCCAAAATTGAATCCAAAGTCATGGAAACCAGTGATTCAATGAGATGGGAATGCAAGTTTTTCACACATGAGTTTCTTGGATTTCGATCCAAAGAGGATATGGAAATAAAATTAAATATTAATACATCACATATGGCTCTAAAAAAATCCTCAAACTAATAAAACATATCTCATACAAATCTAGTATAAAACTACTTCAATATTGAAGCCAAAATCCATGAAGACTAGTCGGATACAAGGGCATGAGAATGCAAGCTTTTCATACCTGTATTTATCATATTTCGACTTACATAGAATGTGGAAATAATATTAAAGAGAAATTAATTTTATATTGGTTCCCCATAATAATAAAAATAATATATATTTACTCATACAAGTATGATATAAAGCTACTTCAATATTGAATCCAAATCCATGAAAACTAGTTATTCAGGAATATGGGAATATGAGTCTCTAAAATGTGTATTATTAATATTTTGAATTATAGATAATATGTAAATTTTATTACAGATCCATAAATAATAAATACAAATTTTGGCATCAACTATCCTCATCAAGGCCTAAGGATCACTCCAACAAATGCGCCATCAAATGTGAATGTGGGGGAATGGAGAAGAAGGAATGAAAGAATAGGGAGATAGTTGAGAATTCAACTGTATATACCTTAAACCTGAAAATAAAAATCCTTAATTAAGATCCAATGAGAGGTATGAATTAAATATCCATCAACCAACTTGGAAAGGAATCCAACTCCCTCGAAATTGGTTCACAAGCAGGGAGAGTGAGCACTCATCGTGCAATGGACAAGAAAAAGATCTCCAAAATGCCAAAGGACAATTACAAATTATAAAAATATATTATTCTTCCTCATGAAATAATTTTATTAAATTCATGAGGACTTATAAAGTCTAATTTCCCTCCATGGTATTCCTCAACTCATATTAGTGGATTAGTAACTCATATGACACTTGTCTTCCTCTTCATGCTCCAATTCTTTCCCCAATTCAAATGGATTCCTATAACTCCAAAATTTGACCTATTGGTGGATATTTTTATCCCTATCATGTCATATTTTTCATATTTCAGCAATCAGGTCTGAAAATTTCATACTTTTCATATAATCTTCCATCGTTTGTTGTCATAGAGTGCATGTAATCTTCTTCCAAGTGGCACACATTGTCTTCTAGTGTCTTCCTATTCCATGGGAGTTAATCAATTTTACCAGTTTGAATTTATTGGATCATTATATGATATTTGACACCACATCACCATACAATAATGTTACATTACCCATGTGCTCAAATTTGGATGAAGACCATGCCAAGTGTGGGGAAAATCTAGTCACCCAGAGGCTCCACTAGCTTCCAAGTGTTTCCATGAATCCATGCCACCTTATTTTATTATAATTTATCATTTATGCGACCCATTTAAATGTGAATATGATAAACTAAAATAATTTTGGGTCCCATCTTCCCTTATTATAAAATTTATGGCTCAATTTCAACCTAGAGAACTAGTAGGTTGGTGAAACATTATTTGAAAGTAGTCTTATTTGGAACAATTAGGGACATGACATTTCCTTGTTCAAAATATGTGTGTCTTGTGTATATGCTATCTATTATGCATCTTTCTATACCTATTATTATTTCACACAAATATCCTAATTAAGCTAATAATATCTAGAAAAAATAACATGGTATCATAGCCTCTCTGAAAGAAGGCACTATGCAGCAGTGGAAACTATGGATTCCTAGTTCAAGGTGTTCTCTCCATATATCATCAAGAAAAGAGCGATAGGATAACTCACCTTAGTAGGGTGCATATTTTGGTGGAAGCAATTTCATATTTGAAGAAGTTTCAATTTTGATCCTGTCACTAGTTCTGGGAGAAACTAGGGCATCAAGTTTCAAAGGATTCCCACGTTAGTCTTAAGAAATGGACCCTACTGAGAAATTTGCGTCAAGGAGCTGCATATTTCTATACAACTATAATTCCCAAACTCCAAGTTTGTAAAATTAGGGTTTTTGTGAGAAACCCTAGGTTAGCCAACTCCAAAACTAGGTCAGACACCTCAAATCGGTAAGATCTAAATATTTGATATTTCCATTCGAGGTTATTATTTGAAAATATGACTCACCATACTCATATTGAGGAAAATCTTGGAGGGGATGATAAATTCCAGGCATGGAAGTACAGAATATCCCTGATCCTTGAAGAAAATGATTTGGATCAGTACATCACTAACGAATTTCCAAAACCAAAGGGAGATGAGGCCAAGGCTAATCATAAGAAGAACTTGGCTAAGGACAAGAGAATCATTGCAAGTTCTATCAAGGATCAGCTCATCCCCCATTTGTATTCATTCAATAAATTGAAGGAAGTATATGATGCTTTCAGAAAGATGTTCGAAGGAAAGAACATCAACCAAAAGATGACTTTGAGAAACTAGTTGAAGAATGTGAACATACATAACTCTAAAACTATATATTCTTACTTCACAAGGGTATCTCAAATCAAATAACAACTTAAAGAAGTTGAACAGAATGCCGAAGAAGGATAAATTGTGGTGAATACCTTGAATGGTCTCCATAGATCATGGGACTCATGCATACAAGGAATTTGTGCAAGAAGGAGGATGATCTCTTTCAGCAGAATCCAAGAAGAATGCACACAAGAAAAAGATCGACTCGTAACAAGATAAGAGAAGATGGGAGAAACTAAATATCAAGCCCTCACATTTCATACCAGGAGGAACTACAAGAAGAAGGAAAATATGGAGAAAATTCATCATAACAAGATGAAGGACAAGAAAACAAATAATACCAAGAGAGATCCTTCCAATATTCAATGCTATAATTGTGATGAAAAGGGAAATTTTTCAAGAGACTGTCCCATCAGTAAAATGAGACACAATGCTCATATTTCCAAACAATGAAACACCAAAAAAAATATTTAGAAGAGAAAAGGATTATTTAGATGAAGAGTATGTGATAATCTCAACTTTTACTAACACTATCTCACATGGAAGCAATGATTGGCTTGTGGATAGTGGAGCTTCTAAACACATGATGGGATACAATGAATCATTCATTAATATGTCTGAACATGAGTCACCTCACAAGGTGAAACTTGGGTATGATTACCAATACCCCATAAAAGGGATTCGATAAGATTCATATAAGATAGACTCCAAGAAATCGTTAAATATGAAGGATGTACAATATGTTCCACATTTGAAGAAGAATATTCTCTCCATCTATGCACTAGAAGCAAAGGGAATGAGAGTTGCATTTGTAAATGGCCAAGTTCTGATATGGCATAGAGGGAAGAAAATAAATTATGCAACAATGATTGTAGAATAAGATAGAGGCTTGTACAACCTCAAGGGGAAGCCTGAACAAGAACTGGTTCATGAGTCAATTGAAGCAAGCAAACTGTGGCACCAAAGGCTTGCACATGTGCACTACAGAGAACTATTGATGGAAAGAAAGAAGTATCTGGAATGCGAGAGATATAGGAAAAGCACGTGCACAAGGAAATAATGCAAAAAAGACATTTCCCAGTAGTGAGAGAAAGGCTAAAGGAATACTGGATATAGTACACTCAGATGTATGCAGACCCATGTCATCTATATCATTAAGTAGGTATGTGTACTATGTTTCCTTTATAGATTATTTCTCACATAAGACTTGGATATAATGGAAAAATGAAGTATTCAATAAGTTTAAAGAATATAAATCCTTGGTCAAGAACCAACCCGAAAGGAATATCCAGACTCTATGGTCAGATAATGACCAAGAATTCACCTCAGAATAATTCAAGGAACTCTACAAAGAATATGGGATTAAGAGGGGGTTGAGCACTTCATACAATCCTCATTAGAATAGGGTTGTAAAACGAAAGAACTGAACCATCATGGAAGCATAAAAATCAATGCTACATGACCAGGATCTTCCATGCATGTTTGGGCGGAGGTAGCAAAGACAGCTATGTATGTATAGAAGTGTACTCCTCATCAAGTACTTGAAAAAAAGACTTTGAAAGAAGTTTTACCAGGAGAAAAACTAGAATTAAACCATCTAATAATATTTGTCTTCCCAGTGTACATACATATCCCAAAGGAGAAGACGACCAAGCATGATCCTTCTGGGATGGAGGGTATATTAGTAGGATATAGTGACACATCAAAGGCTTCCCGAATATACTTCCCAGGATTCAACAAGATAGACATCAGTAGAGATGTAACCTTTGATGAATACTCGACATACTTCATATCTAGGAGGACACCTATTCAAGAGGACAAGGAACCTGAAGAAACGAGAGCTTGAGGTATGGAAATTGGAGAAGGAATTCTAGAAGACCATGGAGATCATGACATGGAAGAACCACAAGAGCTAGTAGAGACAATCCTTGAGAACAAATCCCATAAGAGGAAACCACCATGGGAATGGGAGATCATACTAGAAGAATAAAGGTATGGCGCTCTAGAAGGAATATATAGAGAAAGGAAAAGGGAAAATCCCTACAATAGCCATGTGTCCCTGCTGTGTGACATCATTGACATAAAACCTTCCAACTATGAATAGGATAAACAAGATAAAGAATGGAGGGATTCTATGATCGAGGAATATCAGTTGATCACGAATAAATATGTATGGGAGATAGTTCTGAGACAATAAACTAAGTTTTTCATGACTTTGAAGTGGAAATACAAGATCAAGCATGTTGTAGATGGCAGCATCGAGAAATACAAGGAAAGGTTTGTCACCCGAGGCTTCTCATGGAAAGAAATCATAGACTATGAAGAGACATTTGAACCCGTGGCAAGGTACACCTCCATCAGATCCATACTTGCATTGGCAGTTGTTATGAAATGGAAAATACAGTATATGGATGTCAAGACAACTTTCTTGACTAGTGTAGTTGAGGAGGAAGTGTACGTGGAACAATCACTGGGATTTAAGAAACATGATAGGAAGATACATGTGGGAAAATTGAAGAAGGCCTTGTATGTATTGAAACAGGGATCAAGGACATTGTACAACATGATGGATAGCTTCCTGATGAGCCTAAGATTTACCAAGAGTAAAGGGGATTCCAACCTTTAATTCAAGGTTGAAGGAAGAAGGCTAGTGATGCTCCTACTATATGTCGATGAAATGTTCCTAACAGACGAAGAGGATATCATTAAATATGCAAGGAGGATAATTTATATAGAGTTTGATATGAAATACCTAGGTATGATGCACTACTTCTTAAGCATGGAGGTGCTTCTGCATATGGGATCTTCCTTGTTCAAGGAAAGTATGCAGTATAGATTCTGAATATATTTATAATGTTGGACTGTAAGGAAATAACCACATACATGGAATCTAACTTGAATATTATGAGTGATGCTTCATCTGAGTCAGTTGATGCCAAGATGTATCGTTAGATGATTGGCTCATTAATGTACCTAAAAAATACAAGACCAAACATATGCTTTGTGGTCAACGCCCTAATCCAGTTCCTGGCGGATCTGAGACATGTTCACATGATAGTTGCATAGCATGTACTGAGGTACCTAAAAGGTACAATGGGTTATGTGATCAAATATGATCCAAATCAGAATATTAACCTACATGGTTATGCTCATTTGGATTGGGCAGGTAGCACCATTGAAAATAAGAGAACTTTGGGTTGTTTCTTTAGTTTGGGATATGACCTGATCTCTTGGTTTAACAAGAAGCAATAATGCATGGTTATCAGTACAACTGAGGTAGAGTATGTTTCCTCTTGCTCAGCTAGTTGCGAGGCAGTGTGGTTGTGAACGCTACCATGGGAATTATTTGATATCCAATTGGATGAACTTGTATCTTCTGTGACAATCATAGTTGCGTGAAGTTGTCGGAGAACCCTTTGTTCCATGACCAGTCAAAGCACATAGAGATCAAGTTCCACTATATCAGGGATATTGTGCAAACATGAGTAGTGAAGATCCAGTATGTGGCAAAGGATGAGCAGATAGCCAATCTCTTGAGCAAACCTCTATCTAGAGTGAAGTTCGAGTACTTCAAAGAAAGACTTGCTGTGATCTAGAACATAACCCCTCGAAATAAGGAGTGATGTGTTATAGAATAGATTGATAGATAGGTTGTGTGAGCATAAAATCCTAGTGAAGATCGTAGGTTTCTTAGATGTAATATGTCCCATAGGTTGTCCTTGGATGTAAAAATACCCAACGAAACTCGCAGGTTATCCTTGGATGTAATCACTCATGATATGTTTCTATGCTATAAATAGCAAGAGACTAGAAGACGCAAATGCATAATATCTCACATGGGAAATAAGACAGGTTGTCCAAATAGGACAATTCCTTGTGAAGCAACATGCTTGGGCGTAATCATTCCTATAGGTTGTTCTTGAATGTAATAAGTCATGGTGAAGCTCCTAGGTTATACTTGGACGTAATCAATCCTGATATTACATTGTACACATGCTACTTGGATGTAATAAGTCCTGTGATTTTTTTCGAGTGTAAAAATATCCCTGGATTAATACGTAGGTTACTCAGATGTAATATTCCCTGAAGGTTGTCTGAATGAAAAATATCATGGATGCATGTTTTTTAGATGTAATAAGTCCTTGAGGTTGAACTAGAACTTAGAAGTCTTGGTGTAGCAGGTTGTTTGGTCACAATCAGTCCTTACATATATATCTATATATGTGTGTGTTTCCTTGTTGAGATGATAAGGTTATGAACCACGTGACGTGCTCCTAGGCAGTTCTCCTTTACTGGTAGACGACAATTTGATTGTGCGGTGACATAATGCACTGAGAGTCCTCCTAGGATATTCTCGCACAGTTGAAGATGCAGGTTGTATTGATGACATAAAAATATCCTGGGTTACTCCTATGGTGATATAACGTATGTGGTATGCATTTGGGTTGTGCTATGTGTGCTCTGTTATGTTTTGTTTTTTGCAGGAAAAAAAAAATGATGTGGATATGACGAGATGAAGTTAGGAGATGCATGTTATTTCTATGGAAATGTAAATAAAGTCCTGGACCATTCCTACATGATCACTTTCTCAATATGTGATGAATACCTCGACGTGGACTAGGCCTACACCCAACATGAAGAAGGGATGGCTCTGTAGAAACTTCTGATGACTGATAGTACCGTTCGATGATCGATAAGAATATTACAATGAAAAAAGCTATCATGATGACTCTATGACTCCATGATGATGAATCCATTATGAATACTTGACCAGATGTGTTGATGACTGTGGAAGAGAGAGAATACCTTCCTAGTTAAGAGTGAATGTTGATGTATTTGTAACATTGGAAGATATTCTGATGTATATCATCATTATGTGTTTTTGTACCCCCATTGGAGATGTGTTTTCCTCCTTTCAGGATGTCTTTATTGTATCTATACCTTGAGGTACAACCTCTATTGTAATTCGATGAAATAGTCCCTAGTGTAACATGATGTAATGTGTATTAGGAGTCTCTCTAAGAGAAGTCAGCTCTGTTAGGGTAATAGGTCAGCCCCAATCATGTAATAGGTCAGTCACTTGAGGGATATAAATAGGGAGGTTCCCTCCCTTATTTAAACACACCTCACGCTCACTCAAGTTCGAATGAGAGAGAGAGAGAGACAAGGGAGGAGAGATTGATAGTTTCCAAAGACTTCTTATTATTGGGTTTGATCATCTTATGACACAGTATTTTTTACTGTACTATTATAAAGAAATTTGTGGGGTTTTATCCTTTATGGTTTCCCTGGTGAAAATATTTGTGTCTTGTGTATCTGTTATATCTTATGCATTTTTATGTACTTTTTATTCTTTCAGTCAAGATCCTAATTAAGAAAATAAGATCTAGAAAAACTAACACCATCCCAACAAGCTAAATGTGTTTTTGGGAAAAACAATTATTTATTTTAAGCACTAAACAAATATGAAAGAAAAGACTCAAGTCTCATCACCAAGTTTAGAATTTCTTGAATACAACTCCATATTCTCTTCTTAGATAAGTCTCCAAACATATTCTTAAATATTACAAGATTCTAGTACTGAACCATGAAAAATTCTATGGTTTCAAGGGGTTGACTAGGGTTTAAAGGAAAATGACTACATGCTAGGGAGAGAAAATCTGAATTGATATAAGCTACAAATTCATGTGACAAATATTAAAGACTCTCATATTATATAGAGGAACGTTGGTGAAAGTTTGAGGTATATATTAACTCTGGGAGAAACATTTGTACTGAATGTCATTGAATACTGCAAAATCTCTCTTAAAGTTGGAATCCAATATTAAAATCCTTGGAATTTTCTATGCATATTAAATTTCTTATACATTTACCTCATAATGTTTCGTAGCTCCCAAGTGGTAGAAACAAAATGAGAAGTCATTAATGTACAAACGTATAATATTTGGATTGGTTAGGGTCTAATTGAAAGCATTGAGAGTATGTAAGATGAATTAAAATGGAAATATCATAAGATATATCATAGGAAAGCAATGACTATGAATCCCCTCTTTCTTTTACTACTGTCTCCTGCATTTACACACCTTCATAAAGGTTTTCAATCAATACCTACCTTCAACATTTTTCAATTCCATTTATACAACATTTAATCTTCCATTAAATTCTTAATTCTTCATGGTTATTGGAACATATTTCCCATCTAGACATTGGTTGGTAATCTTTGTATAAGGTTCCAACTGTTTAGTGCAAGTTGTTCCATGTGAAAACGGTTCTATTTCCTATTCTACTGTCTTAGCCCAATATTTTGTCCAAATTTGACCCACTTACACTAGTGGTTATGCCATAATTTTTTTTTCCCACTTACCCACTCCTTTCCTTATTCTATGGAGTCAATGCACCCCTCTATGTTACATTTATGGGGTAGTTATTGCATTTCCTTGTTTTAAGGAGACTGGGTGAACCTTCTAGGGGATTTGGTTAATTTTCTCATTAATGGTACAAAACCAAGCCATTAGACCACATATAGCACCCTCATGATGGTTCCTTTCAAACTTGTTGACTACTCTAACCACTTCATGGTCCATCTAGGTTCATTTCATCTCATTGTGACCACTATTTGAAGTTACACTTGGCACAATGTCATAGATTGTGGGAATTAGTCAAGATAAGACAACATTAATGTCAGCTACTCAAATCACCACTAATCCTATTGATTTTGTCTCTTGAGAAAATAAATATATTGTATTCATGTTATTGAATAATATCAGAGTGGAAAACTTCCCACTCGAGTGATTTTCGTCTAGTGTTATATTCAATATTGCTTCTCTATTCTTACTATCTCTTTGTGCAAATAATTCTAAGTGGAATTGTTTTTTCTATCTGGATCTAGGATAGAATGTCACATGACTCAGAACTTTCATTTTTATATTGTTCATTCCAAAATATTACATGGTATGAAATCCAGGGATAATTTTAAGAACACCCCCGAAATTTATATGTATAATAAATGGGAAAATCTCTCTGATATGTAGGAAAATTTGAAGGCTATTTTTTCAATAACATAATATTTATATATAATTTTTTTGGCTAATATTTCATTCTATTATAGAATCTTGTAAAATATTGGAGAATATTTCAGTAAATTATAAGATATTATAAACTCTTGGCGAATATTTCACTTAATTATAAAATATTGTAAAAACTTGGCGAATCTTTCATGAAATTATAAAACCTTGTAAAGTCTTGTTGAAGCTTTTTCTAGGAAGGCTCAACTTTTGATTCTATAGATTACTAAGGTAGTGTAATATAAGAGCATATACGAGAGATTGAATCTCTTGAATCCTATACCCTCAAATGAACAAATGCAAGAATGACGAGAGGAGGAATTTATTTATACATATCACAACCAATATTGGGTGACTCACAACTAGAGTTGTTGGTGAAACACAATTGCAAAAACTATATTTGGGTCAAGTGGGGACTCCAATTTTTATCTCATCCCTCAATGGTCCAACGGACATGTGGGGACCCAAATATTAACATACTAACAAAGATATAGAATTGAACACTTTACACTGTGGAGTGATTATGGCACCCAAAAACCATTATTACAACATGGAGTATTATCAAGACCCACAATATTTATATGTGTATGAATTCCCAATTAGATTATTTTTAAAATCTCTCATTTTTAAGCTACCCTCCAAGAAAAAAATAGCATGCTTATATGTTTGTAGATACGAATTCCACTCTATCCTTTATTTTGTTGACAATCAAAATATGAATTATGTCATTTGATTTAGAATTTTTGGAGTTAGTTAGAAACTTACAATGATTATTAGAAATAAGAACATACACTAACAATAACCAAAAAACTCATTAATGCATCATCACACATATCATTAGAACTAATCTTTTAAAGACTACTTTTTCTCAGATAAGCTGAGGAGGTGTTTGTATCCATGTCCTTGAAAATTTTGAAAGCATACAAAATGTGGTAAAATTGTTTTAGCACCTTCATTGAATGCAAAAGACTAGATATGAAATAACATAAATTCCACATCTCAGCTCAAACATACTATGTACATATTATATACAATCATGATGGAAATGAAGTATCGTGTTCCAACTAAATAATATATGTATCATACATAACTAGATACATTTTTGGATGATGATAGAAGTTACACATCAAAACAAATCACCAAAAAACATTTTACTTCTGAATGGTCGTTACAAAAAGAAAAATATTGTAAAACAAGTACGAAACCCAACAAATTTAGGCCACAAATAAAATTAACGAACTTGGAAATATGAACAAAAAAAATTACGAGTCATGAACTTCTCAATAAAAATCAAAGAAGCTACCAGAACTCTTTGGACAACTCTACAAGAGTACAACCAAAATAATGACCATTCCACTATAACCCCACCATTATAATGAGTGTGCATTCATTTATATTACCAACATACCAAACATAAAAAATAATAGACATAAATATGAATGTATACACTCTCACTAACTCCTCAGATCCAATAATAATCACAAAACAATATCTTAATAAAAATCACATCTTAAACAACTGGGTCAAATTTAAACTAAATATATAAAATCCATGTGACATCTCTTCATCAAGAGTAGCATATACTAACAATATATAAATGTCATTATATAGTTTAAACATGAAAAGGCATAAAATAAATCATATATTTTGATCTCTATAACACTTTCATGGAACCAATAATCCTAGGATAGAATAAAACCCTAATAACACCAAATAACCCCTAAGAGTCAATAGTACACTAGAATTCGAAATGCCTCCAAAAGCACCAATGATAAAAGGTAATTTTATAATATAATAATCTATTATAAAGGTGGATAAAAAGCATAAAAATAATACCACATTAATTATTGGATAAAAAGCATGATGCGAGTTTGTATTCTCTGATAAATTGCACGTGCGACATTCCCCTTCAAGACTCAAGATTTTAACAATGGAGATGTTATTCAAAGATTAAAATCTCAAGAAAAATAAGAATGAAAAGTGGAATAATATGAACTCAAACCTTCACCCTACAAGTGCAATCTGATGTGGGTGACCTATGTATCATTGTAGTCTTTATATAACACACAAAAACCCCTAATTTTTGCTTAAATATCAGAAATCGAGGGATCAAATAAGGTATCACATGAAATTGACTAAAAATACAGGAAAATGCAACCATATGCCTGAATTACAAGGAAAATGGAGGGTGAAATAACCCTCGGGAGCCTACACTACTAAAAATAGGGGTCGAAGGAATGATTTCACTAGAATTTATCTAGAAATTAAGGGCAAAAGATAGATTGGAGGGAGATTTTGCTAGGGAAAATATTTTTTTTTCTCATTTTCCCAATTAATATATGGGATGCTATTTATTTTTTATTTGTTTGTTTTCTAATAAATATGGGTGAATATATTTTAGCTGAAAAAACCATTTCCATATAAGAAAATAGCCCACTAAATTTTGGTAACCCCCCTAATATATCCCATGAGATATATATAGCCCCTAAAATTATCCATGATCAAAGATAGTCTAATGCAAAATAATTTCCATCATTTTTTCTAGTTATTACCTTTGGTCATTTGGTTTCTCCTTTTTCCCTTTCTCAAGCATAATGTCGAAGTAAGCAATTTCAAAGAGTGTTGTTTGTAGGTACATAAAGAAATGGTAGAAGATTCAACAAATGTTCCAGTTCAAATTTATTGCTCTGTAGCCTCCTTTGTTTTTCATGAAGATAACATATGAGATGATTCCATCAATAGTTTTGAAGATAATATCTTCCATCTCTCATCATTTTTCTTCCATGATTCTTCTATTTACTCTCCTAATGTGAGAAAGAGTGATTCGTTGGATTTTTTAGAAGAATGATCAAATCTTGGAAATGTTGCATTCTCTCTCCTTGGATCCATGCTTCTTATGTATTCCTATATGATTTCTAGCACTGATTTTCAGGGTTGTGCAGAATATGGAGAAGCCTTAGCAATCACAATGCACATTTGGGACTCTTGTTCCACCTTCTTGGAGATGATTACAACTTTCTTCTGATTTTGATTCTTCAACAACCTTATCATTCGCTTGGGGTCACTTATTCTCAATCACTTCAAGTCTCTTTTGGACATGGCACCCTGGTTGGTTCGAAGTTCAATTCTGAAGAGAAAATTTTGCTCTCCCATCAATGCATTTTAGTTGTTCTACATGGTCATGGGATTCATCATGCAACTGTACACATTCTTTAGTTAGTTGAGTACATTCCACTTATTCCAAAGAAGAATATTCCTCCAGACATACTCATTTAGTTTGGAGTGTATACATATTTTGGTTTCTTTTTCATGTCCATTTTTTAGGGAGGATTTTCCCCATGTGGTTTCCCCTCTTTCCTCAGTTCATTTGGATCAATAATGTAAAGGGTGACCATAATCCTTTCTGCTTGGGACCTGAATAATTTCTCAGAACTACTTGGATTAAGGGGGGGTGTTAGAACATATTTCCCATCTAGACCTTGGTTAATAATCTTTGTATAAGGTTCCAAGTGTTTAGTGTAGGTTGTTCCATGTGAAAATGGTTCTAGTTCCTAGTCTAGTGTATTTGACCAAGAGTTTGTCCAGATTTGACGCACTTAGACTAGTGGTTATTCCATAAAATTTTGTTTGTCCACTTACCCACTCCTTTCATTATTATATGGATTCAATGCACCCATCTATGTTACATTTATGGGGTAGTGATTGTGTTTCCCTATTTTAAGGAGACTCAATGCACCTTCTTGAGGATTTGGTCAATTTGGTCATTAATTGTCTAAAACAAAGCCATTAAAGCACCTCTACCACCCTCATGATGGTTCCTTTCACACTTTTTGACTAGCCTAACCACTTAATGGTACATCTAGGTTCATTTCACCTCATTATGGACACTACTTGGAGTTACACTTGGCACAATGTCATACATTGTGGGAATCAGTCAAGATAATCCCACATTAATGTGAGCTACTCAACTCACCACTAATCCTCTTGACTTTGTTCATTGAGACAATCTATATATTGTACTTTTGAGACAATATATATGTTACACTTGGTGCAATGTCATAGATTGGGGGAATTAGTAAAGATAAGACAACATTAATGTGAGCTACTCAACTCACCACTAAGCCTCTTGATTTTGTTTCTTGAGAGAATATATATATTATAATCATTTTATTGAATAATATGAGAGTGAAAAACATCCCATTAGATTGATTTTCCTTTATTGTTATATCCAATATTTATTCTCTATTCTTGCTATTGCTTTCTACAAATAATTATAAGTGAAATTTTGTTGTGATGTTGTGAATTCCAAAATATTATAGAGGCGTGGGATACTAAGGGTATTTTATTAGTTCCCAATAAAATGCCAACTTCTTTCAGTTGATCCATGTATAATATATAATGATTTGCGTATATGGGATTTGCTCTTATTTTCCCTTCATTAATTGTAGTTAAGGTTTTATTGATAGCTTCGATTTTCCATATTTTATTACAACTTGTCTATTTTTACCTATATTAGCTATTAATGGATAGTAAATTATGTCATATCACCAACCATACTTGTTGTGTTGTACATTATTTCTCTGAATTCCAACTTTCTCTTTAAGTCCAAGAATTTATTGCAATTGTTGATATAGAGGAAAAATAGAAATCGAGAATTGCTCCACACGAATCCATGCATAGGGATGCATGCATTTGTTTTCCATGTTAATATTTTGTTATAGTTTAACTGGTGGAGACAACTCTATTGGAAACAACAATTATTAATATCTTACTCAATTAAACTCTCAAATTGAAACCAAGGATATAGCTTACCATGGGATAGGTTTAGACAGGTACATGAATAGGTACAAAAACCAAGATCAACCTTAGAACTCTAAAAAATATAGTAAAATGGAGAAGGAAACCTCACAACATTTCTATTTAAATAAGGTAAACCTTAAAACATAATCCATATATATGGATGCCATATCATCCCTTAAACAATGCAGTGGCGGTCACCTTCAAGTAATAAAAAACCTCAAGTCAATAACAATAGACTTGGAAGCCTCTCTAGAAGGTCTTCGTGGTCACTTATAGGCCATATTAGAACTTAGACCAACATTGCTATCCCTCAATGAACAATTCCCTACTCATCATTAACAAAAATTGACACAAAATAAACCTTTTCCCCCTAAAAAGAGTTAAACAATGAACAACAGGGTTCACAATAGACTTACGAAATGGTACTAAGTATTTTTCTTGGACATATTATAAAAATGATAATCTTATATAGGGAACTAAAGGGAAAAATAGAAAAAAGGTCACAAATGCTACTAAGGAGGAAAATTGAGATTACTTAGAAATGGTAGGATGTTGTCATTAATCTAAGGAATCCAATAGTCTGCTTTAGGACTCAATGTTTTTCTTGTGGGCAGAGTGGATAACCCTCAACAATATTTGAAGAGATAATTATTGACTATTACAACATCAACAACAAAATAATTCAAGAAAATTGAATTCCACATTTAAGTAATGAGGACAGGCTCAAATAATTGAAGGAAATATGCAACAAATAATACAATAACAATAGTATCAAACCCTCCCATTACTATGATAACCTGGGACTATAGGTAAGCCTCCATAGTGTAATGGTTGAGGATGTGCCACATTAAATTAATTTAATATTTACATTATGTGGTTCAAGGATCCTCATATGAAAAAAATGCAAAAGTTAAACTTTAATACTACGCCCCATGGAACCAACTATTTAGAGATCCCATTCAACTCTACTTGATTATTCAACACTTTGGTTAATTTTTTGTCTTGTAAATAAAATATTTATTTCAATTAATATTTCTTTGATTACTCAAAATTATTTTTAATTGAATCCACAAGAAACAGATGAAGCACAGATCGTTGGGACAAAATTCTACAAGTAAATTCCATTTATTTCTTTGCTACTTCCTAGTGAGGATGGAAAAGATATAAGAGTTACATTTCCAAGTATGAATGTTTCTTTTGCTGATTTCATAGAGTTCCTATGCAAAATTTTTGTTCGAGATAAAAAATTCATAGGTAAGATCTAAATGTGTTTATTGCACAAATTGGGTTTCTCGGGTCTTTCTTTGGAAACTATGGGTAATAAAATAAAAATATCATAGGAAACTAAGTGTAATAACAATATTTGTGGATGACAATAAAATTGATGGTGTGATAAAGTAGTATACAACATTTTTTTATCCCATGCAAGCCCATATCATTCCTAAATATGATGTGTTATCATATTCACATGATATGTTAAAATGAGGACAATTTAAACATTTATTTTGTTCTATTAGCCTAAATTAATAACATTGTATCTATCAAAACAAACTCAAAAGAAAATAACCTATACAAATGCATGCGGTAGTCGACACACTATTTACCTACATCCTTCGACCTTCCATGTGGCATCACACATCCTTGCATGCACATCAAAGGGGACATATTTAAATTATTTCCCTCCCTTTATATGCACTAAGTACCTTGTAAATGCGGCGCATATGGCATGAATGCCACCAGATCAAATAATTTTGATGTTAAATGTCAAATTATTGGTAGATTAATAAAAATTAGAAAATACGTTAAAAATTAATCAATTGGGTGATTGTTCACTAAGTTTTGTTAGTAAAATGAAATAAATATTGTGATTAGAGAAACTAGAGAATGAGGGTATCCCTCTAGTCAAGTGGAAAATCACAACAAATGAAAAAAACTCAGGAGGATGGGGACTTAAGAGTATCTATCATTTTTGAATGCTACAACAACCAAGTCCATATGTAGGTTCATACCAAATAACGGTCTGTGGAGTAAGGTGATCCTTCACAAGTACATTAAACCTAATTCATTAGAATAACTTCAAAGAATACTCATAATGTGTCAATATGTTGGAAGGCCATTGTCCTAGCCTTCCCTCTTTTGGGGAATTAGTTGGCCTAGAAGGTTGATAATGGATAATGAGTAAGGGTAGGAGATAATACTTGGGTTGGAAGTGGTGAATATTATAAACTTCTTGAAAAAATAATTCTATAACTTAGCTCAGATAGCCTTGCCATAATCTATAACTTAGCTCAGGTAGCCTTGCTAGAATTCTCATCTATATGGAATCAACAGTGGAAGAAATCAAATTTCCTACACTTCGATGGTGTTGAAGGAGATTTAAAGGATTTATATACATTAAGAACCTTATCATATTCATATAATCCATTTAAAATCTCCTTGAAATTAACAAATAATGTTGTATAATTATACTTGAATAGTTTTTTGGATTATTAATGCTAGAAGAGTTGGACTCATGTAAAAATGAAAGAACATATGAGAGAGCCTTTGGGAAGAAAATATTCACGATATTCATTGGGATTGACTGTGATAAAAAGAGTATTTGGTAGAGAAAACCAACTGAAATAAGGACCTACATTGGTGTTTGACATTGGCCACTATGTGTAAGGACTTGCAAGAAAATCAACAACATCAATGAGAGTAGTAACAACCCACTTATGAAGGGATGTGAACAATCAATGAGTAGGATCATTTTGATCACCATCAGTTTCTCTAACTGATATTTGAAAGAGTCTGGGACATAGCACTCACAGGCTGGAATATTTTTTCTAGGATGTAATATTCTCAGGTCAACTGTGCTGGGAGGATTTTGTTGGAAAGGAGACACTACTAGGTAGCAGAGAACAATGCTAAAAATTGCAAATACACTCGAGGAAAAAACCACATTGTCGCGTAATATTTATAATTTTTTGGAAGTTGTTTTCCAAGCATGAAAAAAATACATAAGAGGTCATCTTATTCTAGGGTTAAATTTTTAGAGATGTTTTTTTTCTAAATATTTATGTATTTTCATAGTTTTTCATTAAAAATGGGAAGTCTGCAAAAAATTGCATTATCAATTTAAGTTTAATGCTCACGATTTCAATATGTGGATGCATGTGAATCAAAATATTATGGTGTTTGAAGGAGATGACTGGTGTTTTGACATAGGGAATATGACATAGGAAGGATTGGTGTGTTTCCTCAACTGAAACTAGGCCTAGGACTAAAACATTTGTTATATCCAATGGGAGTACCCATGTGGTAGATGGGCATGGGAATGTACATCTAATGTTGGAAAGTGGTAATTAGTCTATATTCAAAATTGTTATTTATATTCCTATTTAAATAAATAAAAATATTCCTGTAAACCAAAGTTTACATAATGAAGTCTTTTCTAAATGGAAAAATGACCAACAAAGGACTAAAGGAACTAAAGTATTATTTCTAGAAGAATGGAATCAACATATTTCAAGATGTATCCCCGAGAGGTAGCTCATTTGGTTGGAGTGCAAGTCCGATGATTGCTGATATTGAGTTTGGAGGTTCAATTCTATGAATCCAACTCACTGGTTCCTTCTGGATTAGGATTCCAAAATTGAGGCTGATAGGGAGAGGCCCCTTTGAGTGGGCCCACTATAATTGTTACTATGGATGTAGTGAGTGATAAACATAATTTTTGAGGCTATGATCCATGTAAAAAGAAAAATTATTGCAAGATGTGGTGGTAATTGATTCATTGCTGGTGGTTTCCAGTGTTTACTCTTATGTTAGTTTTCTTTGTTAGAAAAGGTATGGGGATCTTGATTTTCGGTATTTTTTATTTCTTGGTTGGTTGAATATGGCCATTGGATTAATTTTTATTCTTATTCAAGAATAAGAGTAAGTGTGTATCATGTTGGAAAAAAAAATCACAAGGATTCTCTTGACATTATGAACAATCCCACTTTCATCACTCGAATGCTACAAAGGGAAATAAAGGATGAAACTAATTGTATAGAAAATGAATGACCAAAGAGAAGGGACAAAATACTGTTGCAAAAGTTATGTGTTTTCATGGTTTTTACAGGTCACAGTCACCCAAATACTCTAGAGAAACTCTAAACAAAGATAACAAAAAGTCGAAACAAATGATCAAACTCCAAGAGATCATATCACATTAAATTAAATAACATAATTCTTAAACAGGAAGAAATAGGACCATTTTTTTTATGCGTCCTTAAATTACCCCTTCCCCAAAAGGTCAAGATGGGAAAAAAGGATGACCTTCATTCAAGGTTAAATCAAATGGACACATTGTTAACATAACCAATGCACTAATAGAAGATCTTCAAACTCCTAATTGTTTCTCATTTCAATACAATATCAGTGATTCCATATCACTGGAATGATGACCCTTCATTTGTTGCATTTTGTGTATTAAAATATTGTCAGTCAACCATGTTACCCCCAACTTTGCAATGATGTGACAAGAAAATTTTCAACTTGTGATGACAAGGGTTTGTTGTAGTGTTGAATTTTTTGGATTTTTAATAGTTCTGAGACCTATTTTAATATTGTCCTATTCCAGTAACAATATTTCTAGGCACTTTCGACAAGTATGGGAATAAGAAGAAACCAAAACAACAACAAAACTTCTATTTCTCAGACCTGGGCATGTTTTTAGGGAAACCTACGCATGTATAGAACCTAAAACAATCATCCAGTCAAGTCTGGTCATTTTTTGGGAACTTCTAGGAAAAGTGATAGTAGTAAACCATATTCATATAAATTATTGTGCATGAAAGCGACCATGAAAGGGGATCAAGATCATATCAAGACACGTTTAGGGATATTAAATAAATTCTCTTACCTGGTTTGGTGCATTCTAGCAACATTAACCTCATTATTTCAGTTCTAGATGTGTTCTTGGTATGATTTCGAACCATTTGTATCCTCATGCAGGGGTGAATTTCCACTCTTGGGATACCTATATAGTAAACATGCAATAAAGGCGTATATGGGAAGCCTATTTGATGGTTCCCCTATAGCAGTAACCTTGTATGATGACATAAATAATTTTAGAAAGGATTTATGGCACCATATATGAAGCATTACATAACAAGACTATTATTTTCATTCCAGAAGGTATCAAAAAGCCCTTGTTTCATCATATCTCTGTATTATGTTTTCAATTGGCACAGATCTGGTTTATTTTACCTTAAATGTAAAGGGTATATGTTGGATTTTGGTGCATTTTTGGACCACGTTCAAACTTCCTTATGGTACATTATACCATCTCTTGTTTCCTGTAGTGTGTGGTTTTTGTAGAGAAGTGTTAGAAACCTGGAGGTGTTAATTTAGATGGAGACAAAATTGATTTGAAAATACAAGAGACAGAGAATTAATTTACTCTAGAAATGTATGGACTAGTTAGTTATTCCCAGGATAAATCTAGCAAGCATAAATAATTTCGAAGTCAAAATTTGTGTGTTGTGTGGTTTTAAGTGTTATCGAAAAAATTCCGTTGGTGTGGAGAAGAAACATTTCCCTTATCTGGATGGTTCTAAACTAGAACAAAACATTCACAGCAATGCAACCTTTCCCTATATTGTTGAAGTACTTGAATTTAAATCTTTCTTACATCCTAGTGGAGATGATCCTTTCCTTGTTGATGATTTTGCGATCTGCTCTAAATAAGAGACACCTACAAAAGGATGTAAAATACAAGATACAAATAGTGAATGAAACAATATAGCTTAAAAAACCTATGCTAATGATCAAGGAGAAAATCAATAAACAACTTGAACCGATAAAAAATTGTTTATGGGAAGGGAAAGCATATTTGTATTAATAGAAATGGAGAAAGAACTACAGCAAACTACTTGATGTTGAATCTTTTCTCCACAATATTTTTACTCACAACACTCTACAAACTCTCACTCACAATATACACACTCTTTTCCTCTCACTCCTAGGTAAATTCCATCAACATAAAGGTACTTTTCTAGTCCTCCTTCATCCATGAATGTAAACTTTCTTATATAGACCGAAGGGAGATACAATGCATTGATATTTTTGTGGAGTAAGGTGGTGGATTATCCCTAGAGGTTAGAACATCAAGTTTCACCTAATATGATGGTTGGGATAAGAATACATGAGGGATTTATTCTATAAGGCTCTTGAAAATTATTTATTTTTTCCTTTTTGTGTGTTAGAATAATCAACCCATAGTATTTACCCACTTAGACATTAATTCATTTATTTTTGTCTTATTTGCCTAGTCCATGAGTCCCACCATGTGCAAGTTGCTAATTGCCTATCCATAGAGGTCAAACTTGCCATTATTGACTCATGGAGCACTTGGGAAAGCCTTAGGAATCAAATCTGCTTTATTCCTGGCCTCCTAGGCGCCCATCTACTTTTTCTGCTTTATTCCCTGCTTTTTCAGTGTTTTAAGGCACATAGGAAAGCAAGACTAGTTGAGGTGAATCAGCCTTGTTGCCTCTTCCTCCTCCACTCTTTCCTCCATGCAAAAGCATGTATGAGCTGCCATTTGACCACTCTTTAGCTTTCCTATGCGCCCTTGTTAATTCATGGGGTCCTTGATAGATTTGGGATCAGCTTTTTACACCTATGGGGGATTTTCCTATTTG
>LPNX010328232.1:274359-412710 GCA_001517045.1 Pseudotsuga menziesii | reverse complement strand
TTGCAGAGAGGAAGAACAGATCACTGAAGGAGATGGCAACATGCATGATGGAGGCCAAAACTTTGCCACCAAAGTACTGGGCTGAAGCTGTCAACTGTGAAGCCTATATTCAGAATAGGGTGCCTCACAAACAGTTGGATGGCATGACTCCTTTTGAAGCATGGAGTGCGCACAAGCCAGATGTGACCCATTTCAGTATTTTTGGCTCAAAGGCATGGGCTAGAATCCCGACAGAGAAGAGGAAGGCTTTGCAGCCCCAAAGCCAAGAGTGTCTTTTTGTGGGATAATCCGAAGATTCAAAAGGGTACAAGTTGATAAACTTGAGCACAAACAAATCCTTCATTGAAAGGTTTGTTCAGTTTGAAGAAGAACCCCTTGCAGAAGTGGAGATTGGTGAAGCCTCTTCACCACCTGAACCTCAAGAAGTAAGTAAAACGTTTGTTGAACATGCTGATTCTGATTTATCTGATGGATATGAGTTTATTGCAGACCAAAACAGCCCCACAAGGCCTAAATAGGAATCCAAGACACTACATGCAGCAGGACAGTTCGCTGGGGATCCCAATGACCCAAGGAGGACTAGATCTCAATTTGAGAGTGGTCTGTGCATGAAGGATCCTGAGTTTGCTGAAAAATGCTATTTGATGGTGGAGTCTGATCCTCAAACATATGAATAAGCAGCAGGAGATCCAACATGGCAAGCTGCCATGAATGAGGAGTTCAACTCGCTACAGAAAAGAAACACATGGGAGCTAGTGGATCTTCCTCCTGGGAGAAAACTAGTACAGTGTAAGTGGGTCTATAAGAACAAATTTGCTGCTGATGGTTCACCACTGAAGTGCAAGGATATATTGGTATCTAAATGCTACTCACAGGTTCATGGCATTGATTACAATGAGACTTTTTCCCCAGTGGCAAAGATGGATTCAATCAGGCTAGCTCTAGCCATTGCAGCATCAAGGCAATGGGAGGTACATCATATGGATGTAAAATGTGCCTTTTTGAATGGTGATCTCACTGAGCAGATATATATGCAGCAGCCCCAAGGTTTTTCTACTGACCATTCTCTTGTGTGCAGGTTGAGAAAGTCATTGTATGAGCTAAAGCAAGCCCCTAGGGCTTGGTATGCCAAGATAGATAGCTTCTTGCTATCTCTGAATTTTGTTCGGTGCAAATCTGATTCAAATGTCTATCTGAAGGTAATTAATGGTTCATTAATGATCATTGTGTTATATGTTGATGACCTTCTCATTGCAGGAAGCTCACAAGCTGAGATTGCTTCCCTAAAAGGAGCTATGAACCAAGCCTTCTCCATGACAGATTTGGGGCTCTTAAGTCAGTTTCTGGGGCTTGAGATTGCTCAAACCAAAGCTGGAATCAAGGTGCACCAGTCCAAATATGCCTTGGATTTGCTGATCAAATTCAGAATGCAAGATTGCAAAGCAAGCAAAACTCCTTTCCTTTCAGGAGTGAAGCTGGAGGAAGATGATTCTCCACCGATGGTAAACAACACTTTGTATAGACAGTTGATTGGATGTTTATTGTATTTGACACATACTCGCCCTGATCTTTGTTATGCAGTAAGTGTTGCCTCTAGATATATGGATCAGCCTCATGAGATCCATTGGAAAGCAGCAAAGAGGATCCTTAGCTTTGTTCAGGGAACAAGGACTCATGGGATCTTCTATAAATCCAATTCTGACCTTGAGTTAATTGGTTTTACTGACAGTGATTGGGCAGGTGATAGCACTGACAGGAATTCCACTTCAGGTTATGTGTTCATGCTTGCAGAAGGGCCAATCAGCTGGTCAAGCAAGAAACAGAGTGCCATTGCACTCTCATCTACAGAAGCTGAGTACAGAGGAGTTGTCAATGTAGCAACTCAGTGTTTATGGTTGCAGGGTTTACTTGGAGAGTGTGGTTTCGAACCTGAGTACTCAACTACCATCTACTGTGATAACCAGAGTACCATTCGAATCTGCAAGGATCCAGTTCAGAAGTAGAGAACCAGACACATTGAGATTCACATGCACTACATCAGAGAGCTTGTGCATGATGGCACCATTCACCTACTCTTCTGTTCATCTTCAGAACAAGTAGCTAACATCTTCACAAAATCATTTTGTGAGAAGACCTTCATCAATCTCAAATCACTGTTGGGGATTGCTGATCATGCTGTCAAAGCATGAGTGGAGACAAGATTCTACAATTTTTTTTTACAGTCCATGTTTAAGGGAGGATTTTTCCAAGTTGGTTTTGCCTCTTTCCTTGTTTCATATGGACTTGCAGTATGTAAAAGGGTGACTAAGCCTTGTTGCTAGGCCCTATATTTTGATTTATTACTCATAAAGTCAAGCTTAAGGGGGGGTGTTAGAATAATCAACCCATAGTATTTACCCACTTAGACATTAATTCATTTATTTTTGTCTTATTTGCCTAGTCCATGAGTCCCACCATGTGCAAGTTGCTAATTGCCTATCCATAGAGGTCAAACTTGCAATTATTGACTCATGGAGTGCTTGGGAAAGCCTTAGGAATCAAATCTGCTTTATTCCTGGCCTCCTAGGTACCCATCTGCTTTTTCTACTTTATTCCCTGCTTTTTCAGTGTTTTAAGGCACATAGGAAAGCAAGACTAGGTGAGGTGAATCAGCCTTGTTGCCTCTTCCTCCTCCACTCTTTCCTCCATGCAAAAGCATGTATGAGCTGCCATTTGACCACTCTTTAGCTTGCCTATGCACCCTTGTTAATTCGTGGCGTCCTTGATAGATTTGGGATCAGCTTTTTACACCTATGGGGGATTTGCCTATTTTGGGTAAGCCTACTTTATGCTAGATTTGGATGCTTCCTTATGCATTTGATTTGCTCATGTATTCTATATATTCAGCAGCCTATGTTATTACAGGGTTGGCTATTGTACACTCAGTTAATATAATTTTTTGTTACAGCTCCATATTTAGTCTCCATTGTTGATAATTTTGCATGATCAATTGTTAATTGTTGTGGGTGAAATTAATCTACTACAGGCCTGAATTTCTACATTGTGAGTGTTGACACTCTTTGCACACTAGCATAAGATTCCAGGAAGGACCAGCACTCTTTGTCCAAGTGAAAATATTTTCACCGATACTCCCTGTCAATAGGAAAGAGGCATCAGCCTTGGATGACACTCTATGCCAAGAGACAAGGTGCATCAGAGCTCCTAGGATTGGGATTCCAGCAAGGGAAAACTCTTCCAATCAATGTTTTGGCATATATAATTAAGGTATTTTGGTAAGGCGATAGTATTTAGGTGTAATAGAATTCCCCCAAAAGTATGAAGCTGATTGGCATGTGATAGGTGAAATGATTTGCAAGATGTGATTTGGAACCAGAAGAAAAAGAGTGTCAATTGAATACTCCTTACAGTACAGGATAATATGAGCTATATACTATGTCCACCTCAAATCATGGATCCCGACCAATACACTACAGATCCATGTATAATGACCAAATTATGGATACTAACATACACTATAGATCCATGATAAACATGACTCAAATTTGGATATACACTGTAGATATATGTCATCATGACTCAAACTTAAGCATAGCCACCATATATATATTGTGGATCCATGCAATGACTTGATTGCAAAAATACTCTATCGCAACTTGGAGATAGGAAAATATTCAAGTGAATGCCTAAATACCCAGAGTCTTCATTCCAATCCAAAACAGTACGACTATAACCATGTGGATAGATTTCTTGGTGTCGAACATGGTAGAAACCACTTGATTATCGGTCATTGATGTATACAATTAATAGGTGTGAGGGAATTCACCATTGATTGTAATGATTCCCAAGGTACCCTAGTACATTCCTTCGAATGTGAATAGATGAGCTTAAGTCAAAATATTTGCAAAATATTTCATTAAAGGCCACTGATGGAGGCCTACTGTCGAAAGCGAGGAAACCTGCAATTGAGCCATCTAGGATTCAAGGTACTAATTGGTTTCTAAGGCTAATTATTGGATTATGTGTTGGTGTCCCCACAGGAATAGACTCGTCAAAGGAGGTCCATGATGTTTACTCCATCATCAACACAAATCTTGGAAAAAAAGTAGTTTGAAGTGATTTTTATTATGTAACAACGATGGGACTAACTCAGATATGGATGAATCAAAGGAAGGTAACATAACTATAGATATTGATAGACTCCCCTTAAACATTGAATGACACAAAAATTGACCTGGAAGAATTGACTCAACGAGGTAGAGACCAATCATAATTATGCAAAATACAAGGCAATGCATTCTTTGAATGACTCAAAGGAGTGACATTAATCATGAACGTGGATCAACTTGAAGACAAGCTGATTTCCCAACTGTTTGTATGAAATGCATACACATTCCATGTTCAAGGGTGACTAAAATATTCCATTAAAACATATGAAATTTTTTTCCCACTCCCTTAGTTTCCACATCACAACGTACAAGTACCTCTTTTCTTTTTAACGATATTTAAAAGGGTAACAAACACTGGGTATATATAATCATAGGTTGAGTCAAATCTCACATGTTTTGTGAACTTGAGAAAGGATGGGTTCATTCCCTGAAAAGGGTCCTTCATTATTTGATTTCACTAGTATGAAGAAGGTAAAATCAGTGCCATTTCATGTTTAGAGAGTCTGAAATGAATAAAATTAAAATTCAAGATGGATTTTTTTGTAAGTTCAATCCCCAAGGTTAGAAAAAGTGTAAACTAAAACCTAAGAGAACTCTTCTAGTCACTATGAACTAGAGAGTACCTTTTTGGTAAATGATTATAAACGGTCTGAAAAAAGGGATGAATGACCTTTCAAATACTTTTACAAGCATGAAAGAAACAAGTGTTCTTGGCGATCTTCTCCTAGTTAGAGAGTCTAAAAAGATATTAAAGACAACTTTGAGGGGTTCCTTTTTCATGTTAGGTTTTATGAGTCTAAAAAGGTGATAAAAGTATAATCAATACCTATTATCTTGATTTTTAACAAGCACGAACAAGGTATAAAAGGCGCTTTGAATCTTTTTCAATTTGACACATATTATGAAAAAGTAAAAAATAAACTCCTTTCTAGCCAAAAAAATGTCTAATCTTGTCGTGAAATATCCAAAAATATCATTAGAACACTTTCACACTCAAAAATTTGCAAAGGAGGGTAAAATTTTTAAATAATATTGAATTATTTTCCACTTTTTATTCAAAACTACAGTAAAAAGCGAAAAAAAGTAAAAAGAATTTACCATTTGAGTTTATGGATGAAAAGAGTGCTTTTAGAGTTGATCTTGTGATAGAGATTGCAGAAGATATATCCATCCATTAAATGACTATTCAGGTCTAGGTAAAATCCCTGCCCCTCCCCTTCAATTTGGTTGTAAAAAAATTAAGTTTTTATGAAGCTATTGATAGTTTTTTAGTCAGCCTTTTGGGAGGTAAGAGCGCATCGTAGGAGATTCTCTTCTCCCTTTCGGGAAGAGCATCAGTGTACCCCATAAAAGGGGAAAGAGGTTAAGCCACACCCTGTTCCAAAAGGACATGAGCACCAGTGCCATGTTCGCTCAAGGGAAGAGTGTCGGTGGACACCAAAGTTCCAAAAGAATACATTTAAGAAAAAACTGAAATTTTTCTTTGCATGAGGTGTTTCTAATGGATGATTGATGGATATTCCATAGGTTTCCAATCATAACATTGTCATATGGAAGGAAAGAGAGAATAAATTGGATGATTCCCAAGCCTCCAATAACCCAAACATGGTGATGGCTTTAAGATAATGTGGGATTTTAAAATTCTTCAGGGTTTCGAGCATGAGGGCCCACGTCCTCCTACTAGACCATTTTATCACAATGTGGGACCCCAAAAGAAATCATTTTCAAGTGGGTACTCATATACTTACACTGGATGTGGAGGATATATATTTCTTGACTGGGCTCTCTAGAAGAGGGAATCTAGTGTCACTCTTCGAACCACGAGGAGGGGGGTGAAAATTGACGACTTGATCGATGAGTATTATGTGATCGACACAAGATCCCAAGTTTGAAATATCCTGATCAAGCATGTGACAGATAGGTCATTGAGGACTGTATTATTCATGATCGAGAAGGTGGTGGGTAGTAGGTTTTCCCATCAAATTATCCGATCCCATATGCTATATGTGTTGGAGTGCATTGCTCCAACAATTTTCAAATGGACTAAGGGAATTTCGGTAAGACTTAAAGATCATAAAATGAAGTATCAGAAAGGGGAATTTAAACAATTTGTCTATATTGAAATTTTGGTGCCGTTCTTCATCGAGAGAGTTCCTTTACTACGTCCACAGGTTCCACTAAACAAGATTGAGCCATAGGACCCAAGCATGCTAAGGTGGGTGGAGGCCATGGATAGCCATGGAAGAGGAGGTGGGATATTGTTAGAATAATCAACCCATAGATTCCTTAATCATTTTTTCATTAATTAAATCATTTTTGTCTTATTCCTAGAATCCTAGATTCCCTCTCTATGCTAGTCGACTTCTACATGTTCCTAGAAGTCAATACTTGCTAAATTGGGTCACGGAATGCCTTGGAATCATACTGTAAACATATTTATCATTTCTTATTTATTCCTATTTCCTTAAAACACATATCTACTTTTTCTGAAAGCTACCTTGCTTTACACCTTTTTTAAGGCATAAAGGAAAAGCTAGTCTAGGGGAACTTGCCTTGTTTTTTGACCACATCCTCCTCCTTCATTTTATCCCTAAAAAAGAATGAATGAGTTTTAATTCCACCACATATTATATTCCCCACTTTATTTAGCTAATTCATGAGGATATTCATGGATTTGGAAAGTCCTTTTTGCACCTATGGGGGATTTGACTTGTTTTAGTAAGCCTTCTTTTTGAACAATTCAAATAGCGACCTAGTGCTTTCAAATATCTCATGTAATTATATATTTGGGAATCCTATTACTTCATATGGTTTTCTAATGTACACTTATTCAATATAGGATTAAGTTAAGCTCCAATTTCAGTCTCCTTTTGTGTGAATTTTGCACGTTTGATTAGCAATTTTGTGAGTGTAATTGATCTATCTCTTGGGTTAAATTTCCACATGGTATCAGAGCCTTTGTGGATTTATTTATCTCCTTGCAAATTTTTTATTGCAGATTCGACATCATTGACTAGGAGCGCATTCCACTAACTAAAGGGCACAGGAGGTGAGATATGGACCAATCTCAAAGGATCATCTTGAATCCATTCAATTTCTTCAAATGGAAAGCTGATATGGAGATATTTTTGAGAGAGAAATTTCTCTACAGGGTTACCATGGATACTAAGACAGATCCCAATGCTTCTGTAGAGAAAATCAAATGGCACAACAGGAGGGATGAGGGCTATGGTCTTTTGTGTCTGAGTATTTCAAGAGACCTCCTATTCCATCTTGATTCATTTACATATCCTAATGAGGTGTCAAAAAATATTGAAGAGATTTTTGGAAAGACACATGAGATGAGAGGATATCAAATCGATAATGAATTAATCTCCTTGAATCCCAATAGCTTTGAATCATTGCAACTCTATTTTACCAAGATTAAGGCCCTTGTTTTGTAATTAAAACAATGTGGGATTGAATAGAAGGACGAGAAACTAGTTTTGACCACTCTCTCAAATATTGGTCGTGAATATTCAGTGTTTGTTTCGACCTTCTATGCCACTAAGTTGACAGCTTGAACTTGGAATATGCCTAAGCTTGTTGAGTTCATGGAATTCTTCACTCAGGAGCAAGATAAATTTATGATGATGGGCACCATCAAACATTCCAAATACCAAGATTTGGTTGTTGAATAGTTGAAGGTGGATTCAAAAATAAATAAATAAGCTAAAAATCCACCTGAGAAAAAGAGAAAAAAGGCAAAGTCTCAATGGGAGTCCTCAGACTCCAAGAAGAACCCCTAGAAGAAGAAGAACATAGGAGAAATGAGCAAGTGTGCATACTATAGTAAGGGATATCATCCTAAGAGCTCTTGTATGAAAAATTAGATATACAATTTTACCCAACTCGCAGAGAAGGACAACATCTCCCTTCTTGATTGCTCAAAGAAGAGGTAAGGAGGATCAAATTTGAAACACAAGGAGAGAGTACATGCCTTGCTTGCTGGAACCTCAAGCTCACCTACTTTCATCATTGATTTGAGAGCTTCCAGACATATGGTTTCAACAAAAGATATCTTCTCTTATTCTAACATGTTGAAAGGTCCACCAATAGTTTTGGGAGATAAATCTCTGACTGACAGTATGGGAAAGGGTAGGATTTATCTTGACCATGTTAATTTCAATAATGTGTTGTATGTTCCAGGTCTTGCCTCTAATATCTTGTCAATGTATCATATGACTCACGTTGAGTCTCCAAATAAATTCATATTACCCCCCAATGAAGTTGAAATCACTGAGATTTTGAATGGTAAAGTCATAGAAAAAGGTGTTGTTGATCACACTTCGAAGGTATACAAGTTTTCCCATTTTCTACCCTACTCAAACCCATTTGCTCTTCTTACTCATGCTAATGAAGCAAGCAAGCTTTGGCATGAAATATTTGGCCATCTTAACTACAAGTATCTTTCTGGTTTTAGTGAAAAATACATGGTCATAGGGTTACCAAAGATCAAGTTTTCTAAGGGAGTATGTCAAGGTTGTATCCTAGGAAAACACCCAGAGCACAAGTATGAGAGAGCTAGTCATGAGAGAACGTATGAACCTCTTGAGTTGATCCACGGTGACATTTTTGGTCCATTCCCTTAGATTTCCATGATTCAATCCAAAGATGCACTCACCTTCATAGATGAATTTTCCAGGTATTGTTGGGTTCACTTCCTAAAGCATAAGTCTGAATTTTTTAACCTCTTCAAAGTCTTTAGAGCCTTGGTTGAAAACCAGTCTGGGAGGAAACTCAAGATCCTTAGATATGAAAATGGTGGTGAGTATGTAAATTATGAGTTCATCTAGTATTGAAAAGATTTAGGTATCCATATGCAACATTCTATTCCTTACACACCACAAAAAAATGGTGTTGTTGAGACAAAGAACAGATCACTGAAGGAGATGGCAACTTGTATGATGGAGGATAAACATTTTCCACCAAATTTTTGGGCCAAAGCTATAATTGTGCATCCTATATATAGAATAGGGTGCCACATAAGCATCTTGATGGTATGACTCCTTTCTAAGCTTGGAGTGGGCACAAACCAGATGTGACCCATTTTAGGATTTTTGGCTCAAAGGCTTGGCTAGAATTCCAACTGAGAAGAGGAAGGATTTACATCCCCAAAGCCATGAGTGCCTATTTGTTGGGTACTATGAAGATTCAAAAGGGTACAATCTGATCAACTTTATCACTAACAAATCTTTCGATGAAATAAGTGTTCAGTTCGAAGAAGAGCCTTTAGCAGCAGTTGAAGTTAAAGAGTCTTCTTCACCACCACAACCATTGATTGTAAGTGAAGAGAATAATGAGTTTGTTGATTCTGATATTTCTAATAATGATGAATTCATTGCATATCCTAACATCCCTACAATACCAAAGCGGGCAGCAAGGACCATTCATGTAGCTAGGGAACTAGCTGGAAATCCTAATGACACTAGAGGACTAGATCTCAATTTGAGAGTGCCCTTTGTGTGAAAAATCCACTCTTTGATGAGAAGTGTTATGTGATGATATATTCTGATCCAAAGACATATGAATATGCATCACATGATCCAAGATGGAAAAAATCCATGAAATAATAATTCATCTTGCTCCAAAAGAACAACACATGGGAACAGGTTGATCTCCCCCCAGGGAGAAAGCTAGTGACGTGTAAGTGGGTCTTCAAAACTAAGTTTTATGCTGATGGTTCACCTTTGAAATATAAATAAATAGTGGTAGCCAATGGATACTCTTGGATACATGGTATTTACTATAATGAGACCTTTGCACCAGTGGCAAAGATGGACTCCATAATGCTTTCCCTAGCCATTGCAGCTTCTAAGAAGTGGGAGGTACATCACATGGATGTAAAGTGTGGCTTTATAAATGGAGATATGAATGAAGAGATGTATATGCAGAAACTATAAGGTTTTGTATCTAATCCATATTTAGTGTACAGGTTGAAGAAATCATTGTATGGGCTCAATCAAGCCCCCAGGGCTTGGTATGCCAAGATTGATGGCTTTCTATTATCACTGAGTTTTGTTCAATGCAAGTCTGATCCTAATGTCTATTTGAAACTGATTCATGGTTCCTTAATGATTATTTTTCTCTATGTGGATGACCTATTGATTGTAGGAAGTTCAAAGAAAGATATTTCCTCCTTGAAGGATGCAATGAACCGTGCCTTTTCTATGACAGATTTGAGATTGTTGAGCCAATTCTTGGGTCTCGAAATTGCCCAATCCCAACATGGAATAAAGGTTCATCAGTCAAATTAAACTTCATATTTTCTCATCAAGTTCATCATGAAATATTTCAATCCAGTAAAGACTCCATTCCATTCAAGAGTTAAGCTTGAAGAAGCAGGTTCTTCTCTTATGGTATCTTTAGAACAAGTAGGAGACATCTTCACCAAAGTATTTTGTGAGAAGACCTTCAGTAATATCAAATCACTGCTGGGGATTTCTGATCATGTGGTGAGGAATGATTGATGACAATATTTTAAAAATTTTGTTTTCCTATCTATGTTTAAAGGAGGATCTTCCCACCAGGTTTTTGCCTCTTTCCTTGGTTGTATGGACATGGAGTATGTAAAAGGGTGACTAAGCCTTGTTTCTAGGCCCTATAATTTTCTGACATTTACTCATAAATTCAGGCTTAAGGGGGGTGTTAGAATAATCAACCCATAGTTACCCATATTGGACATTAATTAAATCATTTTTGTCTTATTCCTAGAATCCTAGATTCCCTCTCTATGCTAGTTGACTTCTACATGTTCGTAGAAGTCAATACTAGCTAAACTGGGTCATGAAGCGCTTTGGAATCATAATAGAAACATATATAGCATGTATTTTTTATTCCAGGTTCCTTAAAGCACGTATCTTCTTTTTTCTGAAAGCTGCCTTGCTTTACATTTATTTTAAGTCATAAAGGAAAGGCTAGTCTAGGGGAGCTTGCCTTATTTTTTTACCACATCATCCTCATTCATTTTCTCCATATAGAAGAATGAATGAGTTTTATTTCCACCACATGTTATCTTTTCCACTTGCTTTAGCTAATTCGTGAGGATCTTCATGGATTTGGAAAGTCCTTTTTGCACCTATGGGGGATTTGACTTGTTTTAGTAAGCCTGCTTTTTTGACCAGTTCGAATAGAAGCATAGTACTTTTGAATATATCATATAATTATATATTTGAGAAGCATGTTACTTCATATGGTTTTATAATTTACACTTATTCAATACATGATTAATTTATGCTCCAATTTCAGTCTCCTTTTGTGTGAATTTTGCATGTTTGATTAGCAATTTCGTGAGTGTAATTGATCTATCTCTTGGGTTCAATTTCCATAATTAAAGTGACCTATGGTTATGTGTTCTTATAATTTATATTTGGTCAACTCCTTATGGTGGAGGACTACCCCTATTCAGGGACAAACATAATAGGTGACCCTAATATTTCCCTTCCTGAGGATGACCAGTGGGATGAGAGTGGTAAGAAAGATGCCATTCTTCATTGTGTTTTTTTTTGGTATATTTCATTTTTTTGGGGGGGTATTACTAAGACATTGTATTTTACATTCCAGGTATTGAGCCATCACACCTAGTAGGAGCATACCCTATTGAGAGACAAGGGGCAGTGAGAGAGATAATGATATGGAACATAGACGAGGAAGATGAACTATAGGAGATTGAGTGGAACCTACAGAGAATGGCTATTGGATTACCTGATATATCTATTAATGACCTACCCCGATGTTATCAACAGCATAGTATAGGAGTGTGAGGTTGTTTTGGGAGATTGCTCTGCATAGTATCCCATGCCATGATGTGTTTTCACGAGCATGAGGACTAGATAGGAGTCATTGTTATACCTAATTCTCATCAACATCATGTCATGGGAAAAAAAATTAGTATTTTCCATTAAATCCATAAAGCTTGAAGTTGGAAATGATAAAGGATGAACAATTTCATAGTTTTGGCCACCACCGCTCTTTACCTATGGATAAATTGTGGTACCCATATCAGTAACACTTATTTTCCACCTATAGAAAGTGGTGCCACCTCATATTTACAAAGAACAAGGTGAATTTCCTACTTGGTAATGCATTTTCCCCTTGAACAATGTGCTGTGCTCGACTTATGACAGAAAAAAAGGAAAGTTCGAGAGGCTTCTCGAAGCTTTCCTTCATGGAAGCCTCATCCATATGGTTCAAGACACCTAGAGCTCAAGATCCATCATCCTAGGATCACTCTTCCACCTCTCCTATGGAATCCTCAACTTATCCTATCCTGTCACTCCTTTATATACTAGCTTACTCCTTATGGGTAAGGGGAGGAACAATGTGGTATTGTATCCAAATTCTTGCCAAATTCAGTCAGACTCTTAGGTGATTAGTAGGAAATATTAAGGATTTGAGGCAAGGATCCTTTGAGAAGAGTTCAAAACACCAAGGAATCATCTATAAACTCTCCCTCTTTTTACTTTTAATACAAATATAGTTTCGTTTCCACATGCATTTGTATGTCGGATTATCATGTTGTGTTTGTTGTTTAATTCCTTTGTCATTTACATAGGATTTTAAGCTATCTTGTTACTCTTATATTGGTTTGATTTTTGTTGTGTATCTTATAGGTTATCCACATAGATCAAGAACTTCAGGGATCAAACATTTGCAGCCTATGGAAGGTAAGAAGAGCATCTAATTCAAGAGGTTTATCTAATCCTAGGAGAAGTTTTTATATCTTGTTTTTTTTTGGTTCTAGTGTTGAGTGTTTCATGCTACGGAAACAACCTCTGTCTGCACTAGATGATAATTTCCTATAACAAATGTGGTGACCACACTGGGGATCTAGATCAGATTCCTCATTTTGTTTCAAACTTGTCTTCAATTTTCAATTTTAGTTTATAGATCAGATCTACTTGTGAACTAGTTATATTTGGTTTGAAATTGTTAGAATTTACTCCATATGCCTATAATGCTTCAGATTCTTTCTTTTATATGTTATTTGGATACAGTACCTGAGCTCTAACACTTTTCTTTTTTCAGCACTGTGTGATTTCAAAGTCTTTTTTGGCCATCGCACCTGGATAATTTAAAAGGAGAAACAGCCGCACCTTTCCTTGAGGAAAACAGTGGTTCCACCACATCTTTCCAGTATACAGAGAGTGATTCCACCACTCTATAGTTGTTGAAAAAGTTCGATGCTTAGCCTGTAACACTCTGTACTCACCTGTCAAAGAACGGTTCCAGGTAGGGTTTTCAATCCCTGTTTGATTTTCGAAATATTGTATTTGGAATTTAGTTTCTGAGTATTTTTGGCTTTATTGCTGACATTTGAAATCATTAGACAAGATCTAAAAAGAGTATTTAGCCTTGATTTGTTTATACTTTCCAGAGTTAGTTTTGATTTCAGCCTTTAAGGCTTCTTGTTCATTTGATTTTGGTTTGAAAAAGGAAGTTTTTGAAAATAAATCATCTATTCACATATCT
Organism: Pseudotsuga menziesii; assembly: GCA_001517045.1. Lineage (NCBI taxonomy): Eukaryota > Viridiplantae > Streptophyta > Pinopsida > Pinales > Pinaceae > Pseudotsuga > Pseudotsuga menziesii. Next base: position 399,034 of record LPNX010328232.1, on the reverse strand, counting down.
TAGTGTTGTGTTAATCAAATGAAAAGAAAAGTAGTTTTTCTTTCGTTTTCTTCGTAGATTATTAAAAGAGTGTCTACATATTTGTCATTGACAAAATTTGAGAGAAAATTGATCATAGATATTGGCATAGGGATGAACTCTTGATTACATTATTAGTCTCATCAACTTTCAGGTGTTCATGGTCTGATTTCTTCCTGTATGTTTTCTTCTCAACAAAAAAAACAGCATAGTCTTGTTTTGAATCTTTCTTTCATTTGAAGAATTGAAAAAAAATTTCAGCAAAGTAGTGACAATATCTTTCTTTTTAAAATAGTTCTTGTTCTTTTTATTTTCAATATTTGATTTAGAAGTATTTTCATGCTTGCAATAGAAATGAAATATTCAGTTTAAAATATTCATTTGTGTAATATATTCCAGTAGATAAACATTTTTGTAATATTTTGAATTACTATATTACTATTTAATGAGATTTGGCTGGTTCTGGAAAATTGCCAACTGGTCCTTGGAGGACAGATGTAACCAAAACATTATGCTTTTAATAAAAAACGTGAATGATGGGGACAACCATGTTAAAAAGGAAACTATGCATGCGAGAGTAGGGGACATGAAGAGTAAACCTAAGGGAGGTTACACCAGGTGTGAGAATGCTAGTATGGCGCAAGACATACCCTGAGGAATCATGGGTGTAGTGGGCTACCAAAATTCCATGAGGAATTGGCCGTTAGTTACAAAAGACCTAGGAAAAAACCAAAATGATAAAGGAAGCATATGGGAGGAGGAAGGAATCTATTGAGTATGCTGGAAAGGTTTGAACTCTTGCTATGTGAGTAGTTTGTGTTAGGAAAGAATGGAAGAACTGTTTTTGTGTGAGAACGCTGTGTTAGGAAAGACTGGAGGAAATACTTGTTGTGTGAGCACTTTGTGTTAGGTAATTTATTTCTCATTGGAGAAATGTAACTGAGGTTGAATGGAATCTCTCTTTGCATGCATAAATTAGCTCAGCAGTGATTGAGGGAAGAGAACATCTCTGCCTAATCTACGGTTGGGTGGAACATGGTTATTCCTTCTTCATTCGGCTTGACATATAACCAATTTTCTCTAATTTTTAATTTCTTGCAGACTGTTGATATCAGGATATACCCGTATATGTGTAAATGTGTGTTTTCAATGCTAAGGAAATGATCGGCACAACTCCTAGGTTTCTAGATGAAAATTATTGCTTATGAGATAGTAACCCATTCCTTTGATCCGCATCTAGTTATATGTTTTGCAGGGGTATAATTTTGTTTTCCGCAAGGTGTTTTTTACTTGAATGATTATGAATTCACTGTTAAACCTCATGTGTAAGGTATCCCTTGTAGGGAAGATTAAAGTGCTCATCCCATATTTAAATTCATTCCAATCCTAGGGAAGTCCATGTTTAATAATGTTATCGTTAAATGATTGTGAAGCTGTGAAAGAATATTTTTGCTGCTGAAGCCTTCTCGAGGAACTGACTGTGAAAACACCATAGAATCCCCAACCTGAACTAGCTTTAAGTAGCGAACATTTCCTAAGGAAGCAAGGTCAATGGATGTTTTTAATCCCTTGGTTTTACCCAAGAGAAACTTAGGAAAAAACTAAGTAAAATTTCAGTGTCAAAGGGCCCACGGAGGCCTAAATCTCTTAAGAAGAACCAAATACTTCCGCAACCCATAATTTGCATTGAGGAAGTAGAAGTTAAGTTATAAAAAGTTTAAGGGTTTTCCACAACCTGCAATCCACATTGCGGAAAGCGGAAGTAAAAACTTGTAAGGAATTTAAGAGTTCTCCACAATTCACAATCCACATTGCGAAAAGCAGAAACAAGGATTTAAATTATGGAGAGTATAAGAGTTTGTGCAATATGTGATCTGCATTGTGGAAGGAGGAATATGGAAGTTAAAGTTATAAAGAATCTAAGGGTTTCTACAACCCACAACCCACATTGTGGAAGCGGAAAGTGGTAGCTAAATTCTAAAGGAATTAAGCATTTTCCACAATCCGTAATATGCATTGCGGAAAGAAGGAAGCGTAAGTTAAACTGTGAAGAAGTTTGTAACAAATATAAAATTAAATATTAATTAAATTAGTAATTATTATATGAAAGGGCGTAACCTTTCAATTCAATACTCTTAAATCCTATAAACGCGAGCATCCTTTTTAATTATCAATCATCATCCAATATATTATTATTATTCATATTCATTATTAAAATGATACTCGAATTCGACTAACGAACAACCAGATTTGGTTGCTCCATTTGGTATCAAAGCTCAAATTTGGCTCCTTCAACCTGAGCTCGGATTTGGATCCTCAGCACTAAGCTTGGATTCGGCTTCTCCCACTTGAGCTTAGTTTTGGCTCGTCTCACATCACCCTTCTGCTCACATCTCTCATACATCCCTGCTCCAAAATAATAATAAAAAAATCAATAAAAAAAATAAATATTCTGCACACTCTTTCTCCACTTACCCATCTCCTCACAAGCCTTCTCCCCACCCCTCGCAGCAGACTCTCTCTTCCGCATGACACTCCCCCATTATCCCTCCACCACACACCCATATTCATTCTACCCTTCCCACGAACACGTTGTTCCTCCTGCACACTCCAGCTTCATGCCTATCAAACCTCCCCCCAAGTCCCTCTGTTTCTGCTCTCATTCCCCCGCCAACCACCCTACTCCACGCTGACCCCTCCCTCCTCCTGCGCATCCTCCCACCCACCATTCTACACATTCCCCACCCACCACCATCACTGCCACTTCTCCCCATGCGTTGCTAGTTCTCCTCCCCGCACACTTCCACCTACTCCTTCACCATTGGCTTCATTCCCCCATCTGTGCGTTCACCCTATGCACATCCTCCCACCCACCTCCACTTCCATGCACCACCTCCTCCCTGTCATCGCCACCATCCTCCTTCCTCTCCCTCATCCTCATCATCCTTCCTCGCCCTCGCCCTGCTGCTCATCAACGCGCCATCCTTCCTTCCACAACCATGACCCGCAACAACCAGAAAAATAAAAAAATATATTATAACATAAGAAAAAAATATATAATATAATATTGTAATATAATATTTAAAAAAAAAACAAATATTATATTTATTATAATATAAATAATATTATAATATTTGTTTATATAAAAAATTTAAAAAAAGAAACTATATACAAAAATATTATATAGTTTATGAAAAATAAAAATAAAAATAAAAATATTAATTAATTAATTAATTTATATATTATTATTCAAATTTCACCTTAAAAGGCCAAAATAGCGTTCTACAAACATCCATGGCATCTTATATCAAGAGTGATGAATTCATAAATCTCCTTGAGAAAATCCTTAAGGATATGGATGAAATAAAGAAATCTATTGATGAAATGTTTAAAGAAAATGAAGATGGATGTGAAAATCACGTAGAATAAGCCACCCAAGTTGATGAAAAAAAGGATGATCCAGACCAAGGTTGTGATAAGAGACAATTCGATGTTGCTAACAATAAAGATGATCAATGCTATGATGAAAATGTCATAATCACAAACAAAAAAAGGACAGATATCATCACAAAGATGGTTATAAATAACATCAAGGGAAGCAACTATAATATCTATCAGACACAAGATATGACCGGTGTTCTTATGAGCATTATAAGAACAAGGATCTCATTCAAGGGCATTGACACAAAATGTGTTGGGGATGATAACACAAAAATAATGATCGTCGTAATCAAAATTGCACCTCTCAAGTCATAAGTGCGACATAGATCCAAAATAAAAGATGGCATTAGGAAATACTCAAGCTTTGAGGACAAATCTCCCTTAAAGGGAGTGGCAATGTAACAAATATAAAATTAAATATTAATTAGATTAGTAATTATTATATCAAAGGGTGTAACCTTTCAATTCTATATGCTCAAATCCTATAAAGGTGAGCATCCTTTATAATTATCAAACATCATACAATATACTATTATTATTCATATTCATTATTAAAATGATAGTCGGATTCGACTAACGGATAACCAGATTCGGTTCCTCCAAAGTTAAGGGTTTTCGCAATCCACAATCTGCATTGCAGAAAGCATAAAATGAAAGTCAAAATCATAAATATTTCAAGGTTTTTCCACAATCCATAGTCCACATTGCGGAAAGAGGAAGTTAATTTTTAAAAGGATTTTGTTTTTTTGCCATCCGCAATCCGCATTTTGGAAGCAGAGTTGCAGAAGGCCTGTTACGGAAAGGATTTTAAACTTAATTTTTTAATTCCATTAAGTTAAAGCAGTTAGGATAAAAACTGGAATGTTCCTTTAAGAATCCTGTGTATTGTTGTTATGTTGAATGTGTGTGACAAGAAATGAATGCAAGGTTATGACTAAGGAGCTATATTTTTTTATATAAAGAAAAGAAAAAAAATTTGTTATGTTTTTGGTATTTTATATGAGTATGTTACATATGGTATCATAGCTACAGGTTCAACCCTGTCACCTTATGGGAACATCTAGTTCCACCGAAACATAGAAGCATTATTCTAACCAAAAGTGTTTCCTAGAATGTTTTGTATAACTAGAATCCATGTACAACAATAGCTTCACGAAATGAAAATGGAGATCCACCTGAAGAAAGTGTACCAACACCACACACAACACAACCAAAAAGAGAATGTTTAGAAGCCAGTCAAGTACTTGAAACCATGAATAATTTGATCATGGAAATGTAGAGCTTTAAAGAAGGAAATGAGTAGCTGAAAAGGGACCAGGAAAAAAAATAGGAAATCAACGATATGTTGCTACAAATCCTCCATGGGAGGAACAATGGGAAGGAGAAACGAACCGAGACAAATAAGATCCTGGAAAATGGAGGGGATGCTGCAGGAGATGGGAGCTCCTCGAATGATACCCAAGGGTTGGAAAATCAGATCAAAAATTTCGGTAAAAGAAATGTTGAACACATGGAAGGGGAACTTAAAAAGATCAAGTCAACCAACTTCGACGAGGAATCAAAGACCGGGGAAGAAGCACAAGCTTGGCTGCTAAAAATTAAAAATTATTTCCATATTTAAAATTAATTCAGTAGAATGAAGGTAAGGATGGCAGTCTACAACCTAAAGGGAAAGGCTAGTATTTGGTGGTAGGACATAAATATTTCCCATTGATTAAAAGAGAAGAACCTGGAATGGTCAGAGTTCACAAAATTATTCAAGAAGTAGTATTTGTCATAAAGTTATTATGAGAGAAAATTAAAGGAATTCTACGAATTAAAACTTGTACAAATGACTATGGAGGAACTAATCAATAATTTTCTAGTTCTACTATGATTTGTGCCTTACATTAAGGAAGAAAAGGTGAAGGTTCAATGATTATTAAGCTATCTTCCACAATCTTACAAAGATCGGATCGCGTTCGATAACCGAAAGACCTTAGATGAAGTGGTAAGGAAGGCCAGATTGTGTTTTGAACATTATAAGAAAAGGAATGACATATCCAATGAATGGAAGGATAAGAAGCAATAAAATTTCTACCAATGAAAGAAGGGATTCCAACCACCACCATTCTGAAATCTGCTAAGGGACCTGCAAGGAATTTCCTACGACAAAAACGAACAACTCCAACAGAAGAGTAATAAGCTTATGAATCATGGACCCAAAGTGACCGCTGGAACCCCTAAGGAACCATTGAAGTGTTGGAAATGTGGAGAGCCACATTTAAGGATAAATTTCCCATTCCTCTATGAAACAAATAATACTATTCACAACTTGCAAGAAGATTCCATAGTTAGTGAGATCAGAAAAAGCTTCCACCAAATTAATGCAACCCTTGAAGATTGACAGGAAGACCATCAATCTGCAATTGTGGAAATTGAAGGTACTATTTCTAACCAAAATATTTTCATATTGATTGATACAGGGGATACCTTACGTTACATCACTCCTAGAATGATGGATAATTTCCAGCTTGCCAAGGTAAGGCATGCAAATTCCTTGTTAGTCCAACTAGCCACTGGAGCAAAAAGTAAGGTAACTGAATTTATTGTTGATTGTGAAGTTAAAATACAGGACCATATGACTAGGATTAATCTAAATATTTTTCCTTTAGGGTCATATTCTATGGTCATTAGCATAGCCTAGTTAAAAAATTATAAAGTTGTACTAAATTGTTTTGATAAAACCTTTACTTATGTGGATGAGGATCAAATTGTTAGGAAGATAGAAGGTATTAATAAACATGTCTCTTTGAGACAAATTTATTCCATGCAATTAAAGAAGTTCTTGAGAAAAGGATGTAATTTTTATGCGGTGCGGGCCACTGACCTTCTCCTTAATGAAGATCAAACACAGATAAAATACTACCCATTTTTAAGTGAATTTATGGATGTGTTCCTAGAAGAAATGCCAGGGTGACCTCCTAAATGAAAAATATATTTGTCCATTGAAATTGTACCTAGATCTGCACCAGTATAAAAAATACCCTATTGAATGAGCATTCATGAGTTAATTGAATTAAAAATCTAGTTACAAGAACTGCTAGACAAGGGTTACATGAGACCCAGTGTGTTTCCTTGGGGAGAGCTAGTTTTATTTGTTAGGAAAAAGGATGGAACTTTACGACTGTGCATAGACTATAGACAACTGAATAAAGTGACCATTAGGAACAGGTACCCTCTTCCTAGGATGAATGATCTATTCGATCGGGTAGGGGGAGCTAAAATATTCTCCAAGTTATATTTGCGGTCTAGTTATCACCAGATCAGGATTAAGGAAGAAGCTGTTAATAAAATAGCCTTCACGACCCAATACGAGCACTATGAATTCATAGTAATTCCTTTTGACTTAACCAATGCCCCTACTACGTTAATTTCTCTGATGAATAATATTTTCAACAAGTATCTAGATCAGTTTGTGTTAATTTTTAATGATGATATACTGATCTACACAAGGACAGAAGAGGAACATCAACAACACTTGAGAATCATACTACAAACCTTAAGAGATCACCAGATGTATGCTAACTTTGAGAAAGGTGAACTCTTCAAGAAATAAATTTAGTACTTAGGGCACATCATCTTAGGAAATGGGATTGCAGTAGCTCCATAGAATATAAAAGCAAATTTAGAGTGGTGTGTGGCTAAAGACATCGCTGACATTTGATCATTCATGGGACTCACCAGTTACTATCGGAGGTTCATCCAAGGATTCTCAAAGATAGCTTACCCCATTACTTCCTTATAAGAGAAAGGAGTAACATTCGTATGGTCCTCAAAGTGTTAGGAGAGTTTTGAAAATCTAAAATATTATTAACCAGGGGTCCAGTATTGAAGGTGGATGACCCCTATAAAGACTACACAGTCTATATGGATGCTAATAAGGAGGGATTGTAGGGAGTATTATCTCAATAAGGGCATGTTGTTTGTTACAAATCGTGTGAATTGAAAGAAAACAAATGAAATTATGCAATACATGAACTAGAATTGGCAACAGTGGTACATGCTTTAAAAATGTGAAGTCACTACTTGTTAGGGAAGAATTTCCTTTTATTGACAGATAACACTTACGTATAATCTATTTAATCATCCCATACTTAATGCTATGAAATAAATATGGATGGCCTTCTTAAGTGAATTCAATTTTGAAGTAAAGCGTATCAAAGGTAAGGAAAATAGGATGGAAAATGCACTTAGTCAAAGAACTCACGAAGTGTATGAGATCAATGTGAGCCAAACAGAAAGTGATGTGTTGATCAGAATAAAAAAATGCAGCATGCATGATGCTAGTATGTAAACTTAACGAATAAGATGCAAAAAGACAAGGTAAATTTAAATGGGACATAATTCAAAGTAGATTAGAAAGAATTAATACGGTTTAAGTAGAGAGTATACATGCATGATGTTGCATATTTAATTTTTTTTATTCTAAATGAGATGCACAAACCTCCTTATGCAGGACACCCTGGCTACCAAAAGATGATAAAAACCCTCAGAAATCAATTCTTTTGGCCCAGATTAAAGGAATATTTAATTGATTATCTCTCTAAATGTCTAGAATGTCAACAGGTGAAGAATGAACATCAACATCCAGCAGGTTTGTTACAAGCTTTGCCAATTCCTGAATGGAAATGGGAGGTAATATCCTTAGATTTTATCACAGGTTTTCCTTTAACACAAAAACAACATGATTCGATTATGGTTGTAATTGATAAGTTAAGTAAGTCTTCTCATTTTATTCATGTGAAGTCAACTTACAAAGATGTCGATGTTGTAGAGATATTCTTGAAGGAAATATTTCTACTTCATGGAGTACCGAAGATGGTAATTTCTGGCCATGATGTTAAGTTTACATCAAACTTTTGGAAATCACTGTTTGTAGGGTTGGAGAACAAGATAAACTTTAGCACAAGTTATCACCCTGAAACAAATGGACAAATAGAGCGAACAAATCAATTCATCGAAGACATGCTAAGAATGTATGTTATGAAAAAACCCACTAAGTGGGAGGACTATTTACACCTAGTAGAGTTTCCATACAATAATCGTTATCAAGCCTAAAAAAAAATGAGCCCGTTCAAAATCATGTATGGGAAAAAGTGTACTACCCCTATTAGCTGGTATAACCTAGTGGATCGTCTGATAGTAGAACCTAAAATTTTTCAAGACATGGAACAAACTATTTGAGCAGTACAAAAGAACTTGAAAATGGAACAAGAGCACCAAAAAAGTTACAATGACTTAAACAGATAGCACAAAGAGTTTTCTATCGAAGACCACGTCTACCTTCGAGTCAAACCCAAACAGAGCTCCCTTAAATTTGGAAGCTATACCAAATTGGCACCACAGTTTTCTGTACCCTTTAAAATATTAGAAAGGATTGAACCTATGGCATACAAACTTGCTCTTCCTTCTCACTTTGGAATACATAATGTTTTTCATATTTCATTATTGAAGAAATATATACATGATTCCACTCATATCATTGACTAGAATGTGGTGCAGGTGGAACTAGAAGGATAATTTCAAGTGGAACCTTTATACATTCTGGATAGGAAAGAAATAGTACTTCAGGACCAGGTCATTGCTCGAGTTAAGGTGCAATGGAAGCACTTTAGCCTGAAGGAGGAGACCCGAGAATTAGAGGAAGTTTTGCGAAATAAGTACCCAGGTTTACTTGCAGAAGCTATGGAAGAAGACTAAGAACACTATGGATAGTACTGTCATAAGGGGCAAATAATGTAATATCCCCCACCAGATAAAAAAATTTGTAATATTTTGAACTACTATTTTATTCTTTGATGAGATTTGGTTGGTTCTGGAAAATCGCCAACTTGTCCTTGGAGGACAGATGTAACCAAAATGCTATGATTTTAATAAAAATGTGAATGACATGGACAACCATATTAAAGAGGAAACTATGCATGTGAGAGTGGGGGACATGAAGAGTCAACCTCAAGGACGTTACAACCAGGCATGAGAATCCCAATATGTCATGAGACACACCCTGAGGAATTAGGGGTGTAGTGGGCTATGGAAATTCTATGATGAATTGGGTGTTAGTTGCAAAAGACCTAGGAAAAAACCAAAACTATAGAGGAAGCATATGGGAGGAGGCAGGATGCTGCTGAGTATGCTAGGAAAGGATTGAACTCTTGATCTGTGAGCACTCTATGTTAGGAAATACTGGAAGAACTATTGTTTTGTGAGGACTTTATCTTAGGAAATACTGGAAGACATACTTGTTGTGTGAGAAATTTGTGTTAGGAAAGTGATTTCTCACTGGAGAACTGTACCTGAGGTTGGATTTCACTGCTCTTGGCATGCATAGTTTTGATCGGGGATAATTGAGGGAAGAGAACATATGTGCCTAATCTACGATAGGGAGGACCATGTTTGTTCCTTATTCATTCAACTCGACATATAACAACGTTTCTTGAATGTTTAATTTCTTGCAGAATGTTGGTCTTAGGATATACCTGTATGTGTAAATGTCTATTTTCAATGCTAAGGAAATGATCAACACAACTACTAGGTTTCTAGATAAAAATTATTGCTTATGAGATAGTAACCCATGCCTATTTTTGAATGATTATGATCCACATCTGGTTATATGTTTTCCATGGGTATAATATTTTTTTTCACAAGTTGATGTTTACTTGAAATCTTTTGAATTCACTGTTAAATGTTATATGTAAGGGATTCCCTATAGGGAATATTAAACTACTCATCCTGTATTTAAATCCCTTCCAATCCTAGGGAATTCCCTATTTAATATCATTATCCTTAGATGATTTGGAAGCTGTGAAATAATAGTTTTTCTACTAAATCCTTCCCAAGGAACCAACTGTGGAAAACACCATAGAATCCACAACCTAAACTAGCTTTAAGCAGAAAACTCTACCTAAGGAAGAAAGGTCAATGGAGGTTGTTAATCCCTTGGTTTTACCCAAGAAAAACTCAAGAAAAAACTAAGTAAAAGTTTAGCTCCAAGGTGCCTCCAAAGGCCTAAATATCTTAAGAAGAACCAAATACTTCTGCAACCCACAATGCACATTCCAGAAGCGGATTTTAAGTTATAAAAATTTTAATGGTTTTCTGCAACCCAGAATCTGCATTGTTGAAAGCAAAAGTAAAAACTTGTAAGGAATTTAAGTGTTATCCACAATATGCAATCTGCATTACAGAAAGCGGAAAGAGGGAGTTAAATTATGGAGATTATCCACAATATTCCATCCACATTGCGGAAGGAGAAAGTTAGAAGTTAAAGTTATAAAGAATCTAAGGTTTTCTGCAACCCACGACCCATATTGCGGAAGCAGAAAGCAATAGTTAAATTCTAAATGAATTAAGTGTTTTTTGCAATCCACAACCCGCATTCCAGAAAGAAGAAAGAGGAAGTTAAACTATGGAGACTGTAAGGGTTTTCACAATCTACATTGCTGAAAGAGAAAAAAGAAAGTCGAAATCATATATAATTCAAGGGTTTTCTACAATCTACAATCCACATTGTGGAAAGCGGAAAGCAGAAGTTAATTTTGAAAAGGATTATGTTTTCCCCCATCCACAATCCGCATTACAAAAGTAGAGTTGTGAAAGTCCTGTTACATAAATGATTTTAAACTTATGTTTTGATTTCCATTTAGTTAAAGGAGTTAGGATAAAACCTGAAATCAAACTTTAAGAATCCTATGTATTGTTGTTATGTTGAATTTGTGTGATAGAGAATGAATACAAGGTTATGACTAAGGACTTATATTTTTCATATAAAGAAAAAAAAATTATGTTATGTCTTTGGTAGGTTATATGGGTATGTTACATTTTTTTGGGATTTATTCAATTTGTAGAAACAAGAACCAAAATTATATCCCTCCTTTAAGTAGGACATGCTCGAAAAGGTTAAAGTGAAATATTTGCATGTCCATTCTTTCATGGTTTTACATTTCTATACTCACCTCATGCATTCACCTAACCATAAAAGATAAAATTAAGTGGTAGTTTAGGTTAATAATCCTTAGAAAGGTGTGATAGGTTAGAGACGTATTCCAACGTCTTTAAACAAAGGAACTGTCACTCAGTTTGTGTGCACTAAATCCTAGGGATCGTGTGGTTCTTCCACACATTGCTGGTATATTGAACATCCTTTCATGTACCATTGAGGTATATCGAAAGGTACTTCATATACTCATTGGTATATAGGAAGGCCCCTTTCGAATGATTGTGCATTAGACATCACTACTATGAAGTGGAGATACCACATACCTCGTGTATATCAGGAGACACTTGTAGGGATCACGAGACCAACTGATCATATCCCTTTGACCCTCCCATCACTAAAATACACTGAGAACACCAGTCAGGGAGATTGATACGTACGTGTCATCCAGGTAGTTGGGTATTCAGGTAAGGGTATGGTCACAATCCTCCTCGTCACATTTTAATGTTGAAACCTATAGTATATCACGAGCTGTGATGATTTGACAATCCTGTGAGGATCCAAAATTTTAAACCTCTCCTATCACAGTTTTCATTGTTTATCTATCTTGAGTAGCGTTTGGTTTTTTTGACTAGCTATAGGTTTATTTACAAGACCAGTTTGACCTTCTCAAACTAGATGATTTCCCTTGGAGACGATATCTTTGTATACAGGGATTATAACTCGAGTATCCCTTAAATCATATGGCCCGAACTTCCATGGAACGAGAGATGGACACAAATTCCAAAGGAGGTAGTGTATCTACGCCTGAAGTGGAAGGAGTTCCAGTTACAAAAGAGGTTAGTGAATTCTATCCTTCCACCAATGTTCCCATTACTTATTTTTCACTACCACCTTTAGTGGAACAACCCTCCTCTTGAAATCCATATTTTCCCATCCCAACTCCTTCTGGAGTTGGGCTCAATTATTTTCAAATAGATGATATGGTTTCTCCCATATTTGAGGTGAATTCTCCATTTTGGGAAACCTCCTTAGGACAAGCTGTATCCCAATTTGGTTCTACTAGTACAACAAATGTTTCTTAGATCAAGATAATTCCAAACCCTAGAAGGGATTTACCCTTTCTCCTTCGAAGTGATATTCTAGGTCAATTTTTAAATATTCCTTATAGTTTGATTCTAGCTAATGCTTCACCTACTCCAAAGGTTACTAGGCTCACCATTCCTATGAGAGTGTCACAATCCGTCTTAAATCCAATGTCAAATTATTCATTAGGAAGTGCTCATATGCCTTGCATGGGTTTGTCAAATATTGAAAGTCATTTTTTACCCCCCACATACCATAGAGCTAGGGGAACTTATGTGATTATTTTACATAATATTACACAACCCATTCCTATAGCTGTAGGATGTGGTGGTCCTGCTGTTTATGGTCATATTGGTCATTCTTCATAGCCACCCACATTTTCTTAGGTCCCTATTCAACAACCCAATATTCGTAATCAATAACATAGCAAGGAACAATAAAATAATCCATTATATGTCCCTTATCCTGATGGAGTTACAAATCAATGGGCTCAACCTACCTATAGATCCCAAGCTGGACTTAAACAAGGACAACCATTTTTCATGGGTCAAAATGATCCCAATTACACAGTTTGCAGGGTACTATGTCCAACCTCAACCAACCTATGGTCTTATTGGGGTAGCCTTACCTTATCAATACTATAATTACCTGCAACCTAACCGACAACTCTTGTTTTTGGCTACTTTAGATTTTCCAGACTTATTCAAATTGATTAATGATCCCATCCAACATGAGTCAGTTTGGCCAACAATTCTAGTCAAATCACCATAAGAAATCCTAAATTTTTATGGGAAGTAAGGTGAAGACCCCAAAAACCATGTTATACCTTCCATATGTGTTGTTCTTCAAACTCCTTGATGGATGATTCCATTCTCTTAAGGATCTTGCATAGAAATTTGACTGGTATGAATGGTAAGTAGTACACTGAACTTCCACAACATTCATTTGTGGATTTTAATTTATTGGCAACTATATTCCTTACCCATTTCCAGCTATCAATCTGTTATGATACTACTACAAATATTTTGACCTCTCTTCAACATAATACTTCCACTCACATTTTTGACTATATCCATGAGTGGAGGAGACGTCGAAGGTTAATCAAAGCCCCTATTCTTGATCAACTGTTAGTTTATTGGTTTACTAAATCTTTGTTTCCTCTTATTACCCGAATTTGACTATGGGTGGCTTCATGACAGAGGTATGTGATATTAGTTGAGCTTAGTATTTGGGCTTAGTTTAATCTTGTTCTAGGAACTTATATGATTTTATCCCTAACTCTCCTCGTCCCGTAATTGATCCCACTAATCCACTCACTGAAACTCATGTAGATGGTGTTGTATGTTCAATCCAAGCTCCATCCACAATGAATCCTGCCAAGCAATAAATTTATTCTGTTACTACTTCTTCCACTCCTACTATTTTTGTTGAGGTGAATGATGTCCAATATTCACAAAAACTTGATAATAAGAAAAATGGTAAAGGTAAAACTAAAAAATATGGAAACCAACAGGAGAATACTAATACCACGACTCCATAGACTGAGTCTAAACCCAAACACAAAGCTAAGTACCAATGTCCGCTGTGTGGAGATGATCACTTCATGAAGGAGTGTCTTAGGCATGTAGAGATCAACAAGTTTTTGAAAAATAATTCCACACCAGTAGTGTTAACTGACCATTTCTTGTCCCAACAACAATTAATTGATTATACATATTTGCATGGTCCATCTTCCTCCACCGAGGAAATCAGAATGATGTTCACTAAAACCGTTGTGGTGACCACACGAAATAAAACATATGATAAACCTCTTGAGAAGAAATATGAAGGTGATTCCCCCGAGAAGACCCCTCCTTCCAAATATTCTCATCCACCTCCTTATAATGGCCCTCTTACCATTGATAAACCTAGTCTTGACACGAATTTGTGCCCTCGTAAGAGTACAATCTAAAATTCAATTTTCAATCCTAGCACTCGAGCTACCCAATTCTATAACATTGTTGAAAATTTAGCTCAAGAATGTTGCACAATGTATACATTTGAAATACTCCAAAGTTTCCATACACAACATAAAAACTTGTTGTCAGCCCTAGGGTCCCTAGATTCAGAGAATTCCACCACAATCACTTTTAATGTGGATAACTACAAATCGAGGTTATCCCACCAACTCATGTTTCAAATCATGACTAAGGTGGTAGGTAGGAAAGTTCATTGGACTCTATTGGGCGAAGGAGATTCCACCTTGGTTTTATCTATGTCTTGTTGGAGAGGCATCAGTTCTCCTAAACTAAATCAGTCACCAACTGTTATACCCAAATCCTTCCACCAACATGTGATGAGATACTTAACCCCTATGTTTTCCCAAAATCCCAAACTTGGAGTGGAAAATTTCTTTGGATATCAATTCTAAATAAAAAAACCTAGCATAGCACTTTCCCTTTAGTTGATGAGCGGTACCTTGTTCAGCACCGCATGTGTCCTGTTATAGAGAAGTAGTGCCACCGTGGAAGTACTTTGTTCTTGAAGTGGTTCTCACCTAAACCGCTATGTCCTAAGGGAACAAAAGCGGTGCCCTTGGTAAAATGGGAAAAATAGAAGTTTCTCAAGGCTTCTAGATCATGAGCCTCGTGTCCTCCCTTATCCCTATCAATATGGGTTACTTTGAGCTCGAGATCCCTCTTGGTAGGATCTTAGAGCCACCTCACCCATAATTCTCTCAAGTATCCCTATCCATTGAGCCCTATAAATACAAGCTCATATCCATAGTTGAGGGAGAGAATTGAATGGTATTGTTATGCTGTTGAATTGACTACCTAGTCCAATACATTGGAGAGCACAAGACAACAACTTGGAGCTTTCGGGGATGAGGTGTTTGTCTTGTGGAGGAATTTTTCAACACTAAGGAAATGGTTGTAAGCTTCTTAATTCATTTCTTAATGCAAAGCTGATTTCCATCCCACATATCTGTTGTTTTAATCTCGCATGTATATGCTATTGGATTCCTTAGTCTCTAGTATGGATGTGTAGATGATTTTCTGGTAGCTTTGATGTTCTTGTTTGTTTGACATGTTTTCAGGTACATAGGTTCGTGATCAAAGCTGTATTCCAGGTGTTTACAACATTCAAGGAAGGTCTTCATCCTTTGTCATTCACTCATTTGTTCTGGATCTGAACCATTCAAACCAGAGGAACAAATTCTGTCCACAGAAGGTGCAATATTCTTGACTACAAATTTGGAAACTCCACTGGGAAGGAAAGAAAATTGTAGTTGATCTGATCTTCCTCAGTCCTTGAACACTTGTCCAAATCCAAGCTCCAATTTCTAACTCTCTTCAGTTAGATCTGCCATCTGACTTTGTGAATTTTGGTTTGAAACTTTCAAATTTGTCAATATCTAAACTATTTTAACTATATTCTCTTTTTTACTGTCAATTCATCAATATTTACCTTGATTTGATCAATTTTTAACTTGAGTTCTCATTCTCCATGTGTTTTGGATCTATTCAGGGAACCACAAATGTGCTGTTGGAAACAAGCAGTTCCACTTCCTGAACTTTGTTAGACATATGTGGTGCCACCGCCTAAACCTCGTTAGCCAAAAGCGGTGCTCATCCAGAACTGCTCTATCAAGACCCCTCCAACACGGTTTCAGGCAGGCCTTGTTCCAGAACTTGTTTTTTGTCATTTTTTGCAAAAAGTAGAGTTTGTTTGCTTTCAGCCCTGCACTGTCAGGATTGTGTGTTTTAATCTAAATGCTCATGGTTGAAAATTTTTTGGTAGAATTGGTTGGATTGAAAGAATTCAAAAGCTAGATTAGGCTTGTTGATTATTCATTTTCTTTCATGCTTGTTGGTTGTGATTTTGAAAGGAATTTTTGAAAGTTTAAGTTTCAGTTAGATCTCTTTACATTTCATTTATAAAGACTCAAAGAAAAACCACTTTATTATCATCTTAATTTAATTTTATCCATAGAGGACTTCTTTTTGCTTTTAAAAAGGAATTTTTTTTTATTGGGATTAGGTCATTATTATTACTGAGCATAAGGCACTAGGTCTATGATTAGCCTCACAAGCTTTCAGGTTCCCTTTGTTCTTTTTTCTCTCTTGCATTAGTACTATCTCATCAAAAGAAAAAATAGTGTAGTTTTAAGTTATATCTATCTATGTTTAAAAGAAAAATCGAAAAAATAGATTGCATATGCATGTACAGTGCTTGTTGTTTTTATTTTAGGAAAAGAGACTCTTACCCATCTGATTGCTTTCAAAAAGAAAAATGAGTTTGCAATGTGTTGCTTGTCTTTGGATTTGGTTTTTTCAAAGTAGTTGTTTGGGAGTTTTTGGTTTTCAAAACAAAAGAAAATACTATCTCTCCCTCCCGTAAGTAGGCATACCTCAAATGGTAAAGTGAAATATTTGCATCTACATATCTGCATGGTTTTACTTTTCTCTCAAAATTCCATGCATTCACCTAACCGTCTGCTTTAAAATTAATGGTAGTTATAGGCTTAAAATTTACATAGCAATTTGAGTGATAGGCTAGAGACGTGTTCAAGCATCGTTAAGCGAAGGAGCTATTGTTACTCATCTGTACTACATCCTGGGAATCGCGTGGTTCTTCCATGTACCATCAGTATATCGAAAAGCATTTCACGTACCCTTGAGGTATATAGAAAGGTACTTCATGTACTCAATTGTATATAGGAAGGCCTCTTGTGAATGGTTGTGCATTAGACAACACTACTTCCGATTTGAGCCCCCATGTATCTTGTGTATATGAGGAGACCCCACTAGGATATCTTATCTATCTGAGAAGAGCCCTTTGGCCATCTTGCTTGGAGCCATACACTGAAAACAACATTCGGGGAGACTACTACACACGCACCCTTGTGGTATATTGCGACTGGTGCCTTCTTGAAAATCCTAGTGAGAGACCACACTATCTAAACTCCTCTTGTCATTTAAGTTTGCTTGTTTGGTCTATAGCTTGAGTAGGGAAATTTTTTGTGTGTTTTCTAGTTTTGAGACCCTAGGTTAGATAGGAACTATACAAACTGGATTAATTAAGATAGTCCAGAAGAGTACGGGGCTTACCACCTGATTTTATTCCTATTTCAAGAGAAAATCCTATGGAAGCTATCGACCAAGGAGCTGCTACCAACTCCCAAGTGGGAGAAAATGTGGTTGCAGAAAGCGAATATCCATATCCTTTGGATGGTTCTCCCTTGGTCCAACAACCTTCTAGGGGTAATATTTCATTCCATTCTCCCATGCAAGGTCATGTTGGTGATATTACCCATCCAGATTATGGTCCCAATGCTCTGTTTTGGGATACCTCTATGGGACAGGCCATTGCTTCGCTTGGCACATGTCCAACCTCTTCTGAAGATATTTCACCTAATGAAAAAGAATTTAGAAAATATTGGGCAGCTATTCTCTGTGCAAGAGAACTTGAAAAGAAAATAGATAACATATTGGGTACACCACCACCTCGCTCAGCATTTTTTCTTGTGGGATATTGCTCACTTGCTAATTCTATGAGACCCATTGAGCCTATTCTAGATCACACTATGACTCCACATAATCTAGGTCAAACTACCAAACCCACCACCTCCCATATTATTTCTATTCCAAATCCTCTTGGGTCTTCCACACCTAGGGAACAACATTTAATTCTTGTTTCATCAATACCTTCTAGTGCCGAGGGAAACCCCCAACATGAGCTATGTTACATTTCATTGGAGTTGTAGATACTTAAGGACATACCTCTAGTATAGAATAATCTATAGTTTATGTCCCTCCTACCCATATGAATGTGGTTAACCCCCCATCTAGTTCAGGTCAGGCCTTGGGGGTACAACCTGTAACCAGTCAAACCTTTTGGGGATATGGTTACATAATAAATCAAGTACATGTAGGAAATATTAATTGCCAACCTAACCCTATAGGAATTCCTTATGCTGGAATTCCATATCTTGGTACTTTCATGCCATGGGGGTAATTTAACTGGTCCTACATGCCAGCTATTGGAGGGATACCTATACATACTGTGGGGGGTGCTGAAGGACCACCTTATCGAGGTCCTCCCCTTGGGGAACCTAATGGTCCTAGAGGTCCTAGTGCCTTTCCTCATTATGTTCCTAATGGTATTGGTGATCCTGGGGGCCCTAGTGGCTTCTCTCTTAATGGTCCCGAAGGGTCTGGTGGCCCTCCTCCTAGTGGTTTTGAAGAATCTGGAGGTTTACCTCCCAGGGGTCCCAAGGGTCAGGTGGTCCTCCTCCTGGTGGTCTAGGTGGTCCTGGTGGTCCCAAAGGCCTTGGTAGTTCTCCTCCTGGAGGCTTCGGTGGTCCTAACGGTCCAGATCCTAGAAATCAACCCCCCACGGGTGAATCTTTCGATGTTTCTTCATCACAACAACCTGTCTATCAATCTACTTATGGTCCTACTGGTACTTATATTCCCATATCAATACTACTAGTACATACAACCTAATTTTTAGTTACCTTTCCTAGAAACTTTGGACTTTCCTGATTTGTCCAAGTTGATTAATGATCCCATTCAGCATAACCCCTCGTGGCCTCCCATTCCAGTAAAGTTACCATCATATATCCCAAAATTCGATGGGAAGCAGGAAGATGATCTAAAAAACCATGTCATGACATTCCATTTGTGATTTTCTTCGAACGTACTAATGGACGATTCAGTTCATTTAAGAATCTTCCAGTGAACTTTGACTAGTACCGCCATGAAATGGTACATTGAACTTCCACAACATTCGTTTGTGGATTTTGGTTCTGTGGCAACTATCTTTCTTACACACTTTCAACTTCCTATTTGTTATGAAATGGGTACATGTCTATTAACTTATCTGTGACAGAACACCTCCACCCACATATCCGATCATATCCATGAGTGGACAAGGTGGAGAAGACTTATTAAGGCTCCTATCTTGAATCAATTGTTAGGTGATTGGTTTACTAAATATTTGTTTCCTCCAATCACTCGAGATGTGGCTATGGGTAGTGTCGTTACTAAAGAGAAAGCCATTAGTCGATCCCAATATCTGGACTTGGTCTATTCCTAGTCTAGAACATTGTATGAATTTATCCCTCAAGCTCCTTGCCCAAGCACCGATCCTACTAAGCCACTAGCAGAAACCCCTATTGATGGGATTGTTGGTTCAATCTAGTCCCCATTAACAGCAAAATATGCCAAGCAACCCCAGACTTCTCCACCCCTAATCCTTCAACTCCCAAGGTTTCCACCAAGTTAAATTCCATTCAGAGTACTCAAATTCCCAGCAACAATAAAAAGAAAGGTAAAGCTAAAAATAAAAAACCTAGATACCAACAGGAGAATCCAAAACCAACCATCAACGAGAACTATAAAGGGAAAAGAAAAGTGAAATATCCATTTCTTCTATGCAGAGGTGACCACTTCATGAAAGAGTGTCCTCATCATGAAGAAATCACTCAATTTCTAAAAACTAATCCCACACCAGCAATTCTCATGGATCCTTTTCCCTTTCAACAACAACTGATAGACCACATGTCTAATCAAGGAAATTCTAGTTCTTCAAAGGAAATTCACATGATGTCCTCGGACACTATTAGTTTTCAAACTTGAAGCAATAGTTATGACAAACCCATAGACAAGAAAGAAGATAATTCTTCTTCAAGAAAAGATCCCTCTACTGGTTCTCCCGAATCCTTGTCTACTATTCCCCTAACCATCGAGAAACCTAATCTCGACATGGTTTTGCGTCTAGCCAAGAGTACTCTTAGGAAGCTTGTTTTTAATCCTAATGCCCCAGGTGCCCAATTTTATAATGAATTTGAGGATATTTCTCAGGCACCATGTGCAATGTCTACCTTGGAAGTACTCCAAAGTTGTCCTACACAACGCAAAAACTTGTTAACCACGTTAGGAGCTTTAGACCCGGACAACACTATTTTGATTCATTTCAATGTCAAGAACTATAAGTATAGAATAACTCAAAATCGCTTTCCAAATCATAACAAAAGTAGTTGAAAAGAAAGTCTTTAGGACTGTCTTAGACGAAGGAGCTTCAACTTCGGTGTTGTCCCTGTCCTGTTGGAAATCTATTGGTTCTCCTGAGCTTGTAACATCACCTACAACTCTGAAAGCCTTTGATAGATGAGGTTTCCAATCCCATGGTCTCATACCAGCCCTTTTAGTTGAGCTTGGGGGCAAAGTTGTTTCTATTCAAGTGGAAGCAGTAGATGCCTTGTTAGACTACAACTTCCTATTAGGAAAAAATTGGTTCTATGCCATCACTGTTGTCGCTTCGACGGTATTTCAAGCTGTCGAATTTCCACATATTAGAAGGATATTAACCATGGATCAAATCAATTTCTGTACACCAGATGTTACTACCCCTATGGCTAATAACATCCCTATGTTAGGCCAGTCCCCTCCTCCTTACCAGTCGATTGGGGTAGGCATGTTGAAGGACTCTTCCCTTATGAGGATTTTTCCGTTAAACCCTCCTAACATAGACACAGTAACAATAAATATGATTTCATCGTTTGATTATGATCCAAAAGTTAAAAAAAATTGTTGAGTCCACATTGTTGAGTCCGCATGAAGAAATGTACAACGTTATCCAAACCATTTTCAATGACCACACTAATAATCTTCATCTGGTGGCTTCGGATCCTTACCACCTACCCTATGGGTTAGAAACCTCTCTTCCTATTCTAGATTATCTCTCCCATACTTTTCCTTTCGATGAGTCTATATGGGAGGATCGTCATCATAGATCCTTGTTCCTCCCCAATACCAGTTTAGTAGACCATGATTTTGCATCCATTTTTTCTATTAATATTATCAACACACCTCAAACTCCTATATTGTTGCAGGACATGGATTCCAAAGGAAACCTATGCAACATTACTCAAACAAATCCAATTGACATATCGGCCAAGCATGTCACCCTTGAGCATGTTCATGTTGGGCAGAACTACTCAGCAGAAGAATCTGAAGCATACAGAGCACTTTTCAAAGAATTCCAAGATGTTTTTTCCTAGTCCTATGAAGAAATGTTGGGGATAGACCCATCCTTTGTGGTTCATGAAATAAAAAGCTATACCACTGCCAAACTTGTTAGGAAAAAAATGAGACAATTCCATCCATGGAAAGCCACAACTATAAAAGCTGAAATAGAAAAACTTCTAAAAGAAAGGTTTATTTATCCCACACCCCTAACAGAATGGGTATCGAATGGCGTCCCTGTCAATAAAAAGAAGGGCACCATTAGATTCTGCATCGATTTCATATATTTGAACAAATCTTGTCCCAAATACAACTTTCCCACTCTGCATATCGACCAGATTATCGACAATTGTGATGAAAGTGCCATATTTTAATTTATGGATGTCTTGTCGGGTTATAATCATATTGATATTTTACCCACTGATCATCACAAGACAACATTTATTTTCCCATGGGAAACCTTTGCATATAGGAAGTTACCATTTGGCCTGAAAAATGCTGGAGCCAATTTCCAATGTACTATGTCCTATGCATTTCACGATATAAAAAATATTGTATAACTGTACCTCGAAAACCTCCCAACTCATTCACAGCGACGAGACAACCACCCTGCTCATCTTAGAGACATTTTCTTGAGATTTCATCATTATAACATACAGCTCAATCCTCATAAATGTGTTTTCTGGATTGAGACAAGATACTTGTTAGGTTTTGTGGTTTCTAAGGATGGAATCCGAATAGATCCATTGAAAATTGCTACTATTCTAGCCCTACCAACCCCAACCAACCTTCTAGAACTCTAAATTTTGCAAGGGAAGGCAAACTTCCTCTGTCGTTTCGTGTGCAATTTTGCAGAGAAAACACACGGTTATATGTGTCTCCTTAAGAAGGACACCCCGTTCTTTTGGGATGACCAATCCCAATGAGACTTTGATAATATCAAACACGCTCTGACTCATTCACCTGTGATACACCCCCCATATTATTCAAAGGATTTTCTCTTATACATTGCTTGCTCCACTACTACCATCTCTATGGTTTTGGTGCAAGAAAATCCCGACAGTCAAGAGCACATGATCTACTATGCTAGTAAGAATCTCATGGATTCCGAAACTCAATATTCATGTGTGGAGAAATTGTTAGAATAATCAACCCATAGTTAGCTACCTTAGACATTAAATTAATCATTTTTGTCTTATTTTCCTAGTTTCTATGTTCCATCATGTGCAAGTTGTCATCTACACATCCATAGTGGTAAAACTTGCCTAGTTTGACTCATGGAGCACTTGGGAAACCTCAAAGAATCAATTCTACTTTATTCTTGGCCTCCTAAGCGCCCTTCTGCTTTTTCTGCTTTATTGCCTGCTTTTTCAGTGTTTTAAGGCAATTGGGAAAGTTTGACTAGGTGAGGTTAACTAGTTTTTTGTCCTCCACATACTCCACTCTTTTCTCCTATGAAAAGCATGTATGAGTTTTTCTTCCATCATATTTTAGCTTGCCTAAGTGCTTTTTCCAATTCATGAGCTCCTTGACTGTTTTGGAAACTACTTTATGCACCTATGGGGGATTTGCTTAATTTTAGTAAGCCTGATTTTGACTAGACTCGAATTGCCTCCTCATGCATTTGAATCCCTTATGTAATTATTTAATGTAGCAGCCTATGTTATTACAGGGTTGGATATTGTACACTGATTTAATACAGTTTAGTGTTTAGCTCCATATTTAGTCTCTTTTGTGAGTGATTTTGCATGTACAATTGATAATTGTTGTGAGTTTAATTGTTCTATCACTGGGTTCAATTTCCACATGGTATCAAAGCCTTTGTAGATTGATTTCTCTCCTTCCAATTTGTTTTGCATGTTCGACATCAGTGACTGGGAGCCTTCTACTGATAGCCAGGACAATTTCTGATCTATGGATCAATCTCAGAAGATCATCTTGACTCCATTCAACTTATTTGAATGGAAAGCAGAGATGGAGATATTGTTGAGAGCAAAAGGCCTCTACAGAGTGACTATGGCAACAGAATCAGATCCCAATGTAGTTGCAGAGAAGATAAAATGGCACAACATGAGGGATGAGGCCTATGGTCTCTTATGTCTGAGTATTTCCAGAGACCTCCTTTTCCATCTTGATGGATTGACATCACCGAATGAAGTATGGGAGAATATTGTTGATATTTTTGGAAAGACATATGAGATGAGGGGACATCAAATCGAAAATGAGCTGATCTCCTTGAGTCCAAATAGCTTTGAATCCCTGCAACTCTATTTCTCCAAGTTCAAAGCACTTGTTTTGCAGCTAAAACAATGTGGGATCGAAAAGAAGGATGATCAGCCGGTCTTGGCCATACTCTTGAAGCTTTTCCCTGACTATTCAGTGTTTGTTTCGACCTTCTATGCCACAAAATTGACAGCTCGAACTTGGAAGATGCCTAGCATTGCATATTTCATGGAATGTCTCACACAAGAACAATACAAACTGGTGATGATGGGCACCATCAAACCATCCAAAGACCAAGCTCTAGTTGCTGGAGATTGTAGGGTGGATTCAAAAATCAAAAGGAAAGCTAAAAAGTCACCTAAGAAAAAGAGAGACAAGAACAAGTCTCCAGAGGAGCCACAAGGTTCCAAGAAGAACTACCAGAAGAAGAAGAATAAAGGAGAAATGATCAAGTGTGCATATTGCAGTAAGGGAAATCATACTGAGAGCTCCTGCATGAAGAAGCAAATAGACATGCTGACCCAAATCCTGGAGAAGAATGGCA
Source organism: Pseudotsuga menziesii (assembly GCA_001517045.1). Taxonomy (NCBI): domain Eukaryota; kingdom Viridiplantae; phylum Streptophyta; class Pinopsida; order Pinales; family Pinaceae; genus Pseudotsuga; species Pseudotsuga menziesii. Next base: position 374,736 of record LPNX010328232.1, on the reverse strand, counting down.
TCTCCCTTCCAGACAGCTCAAAGAAGAGAGAAGGAGGATCAAGTCCAGAAGATAGAGAGAGAGTTCATGCATTGGTTGCTGGCACATCAAGCTCACCTAGTTTCATCATTGATTCTGGAGCTTCAAGACACATGGTTTTGACCAAGGAGGCATTCTCCTCACTTGACATGTCGAAAGGTCCACCAATAGTACTGGGAGATGACTGTCTCACTGAAAGTTTGGGAAAAGGGAGGATTGATCTTGATCATGGTCACTTCAGCAATGTGTTGTATGTTCCTCGTATTTCCTCCAAACTCTTATCAGTGTATCAGATGACTCACACTGGGTCTCCAAAGAAGGTCATATTCTCCCCTGATGAAGTTGAGATCACAGAGATCTCAAGTGGTAAAGTCATTGCAAAAGGAGTTGCAAATCATACTTCGAAGGTATACATGTTCTCACACTTCCTACCCTACTCAAACCCCTCTACTCTTCTGATTCATGCTAATGAGGCAACCAAGATTTGGCATGAAATATTTGGCCACCTAAATTACAAGTATCTTTCTGATCTTAGTGAAAAAGAGATGGTCATAGGGTTACCCAAGATAAAATTTTCCAAAGGAGTCTGCCAAGGTTGCATCCTAGGAAAACACCCAGAGCATAAATTTGAGAGAGCTAGTCATGAGAGAACCTCTGCACCCCTTGAGTTGATCCACAGTGATGTTGCTGGCCCATTCCATCATATGTCCATGATTCATGCCAAATATGCATTGACTTTCATAGATGACTTTTTTAGTTATTGCTAGGTTTACTTCCTGAAACACAAGTCTGAAGTTTTTGGCCTCTTCAAAGTCTTTAAGGCTTTGGTTAAAAACCAGTCTGGGAGGAAACTCAAGGTCCTCAGATCTGAAAATGGTGGTGAGTATGTCAATTCTAAGTTTATTCAATATTGTGCAGATGTAGAATTCTATCCCTTACACACCACAGCAAAATGGTGTTGCTGAGAGGAAGAACAGATCACTGAAGGAGATGACAACATGCATGATGGAGGCCAAAAATTTTCCACCAAAGTAATGGGCCAAGGCTATAAACTATGCAGCCTATATCCAGAATAGGGTGCCTCATAGACAGCTTGATGGTATGACTCATTTCGAAGCATGGAGTGGGAACAAGCCAGATGTGACCCATTTCAGGATTTTCGGCTCCAAGGCTTGGGCTAGAATTCCAACAGAAAAGAGAAAGCCTTGGCATCCCCAAAGCCAAGAGTGTATATTTGTTGGGTACTCTGAAGATTCAAAAGGGTACAATCTGATCAATTTGAGCACAAACAAATCCTTCATTGAAAGGTGTGTTCAGTTTCAAGAAGAACCCCTAGCAGCAGTGGAAGTTGGAGAAGCCTCTTCACCACCAGATCCTCTGAAAGTAAGTGAAGAGATTGTTGAACATGATTATTCTGATATGTATGTCAGTGATCAGTTTATTTCATATCCTAAAATCCATACAAGGCCAAAATGGGAAGCCAAGACCATTCATGCAGCAGGAGAGCTAGCTGGGAATCCCAATGACCCTAGGAGGACTAGATCTCAATTTGAGAGTGCTCTGTGCATAAAGGATCCTATGTTTGCTGAGAAATGATATCTGATGGTGGAATAATATCCTCAAACATATGAATATGCAGCAGGAGATTCAATATGTCAAGCATCCATGAAGGAAGAGTTCAGCTCACTCCACAAGAGCAACACTTGGGAGCTGGTTGATCTTCCCCCAGGGAGGAAGCTAGTTCAGTGTAAGTGGGTCTACAAGACCAAATTTGCTACTGATGGTTCAAATCCAAAGTAAAAGGCCATAGTGTTAGCCAAGGGCTACTCATAGGTTCATGGCATAGATTACAATGAGACCTTTGCACCAGTGGCAAAGATGGACTCCATCAGGCTAGCCTTAGCCATTGCAACTTCAAAGCAATGGGAGGTACATCACATGGATGTAAAGTGTTCCTTCCTGAATGGATATCTCACTAAATAGATATACATGAAGCAGCCTCAAGGATTTTCTACTAACCCATCTCTTGTGTGTAGGATGAGAAAGTCATTGTATGGGCTAAAGCAAGCCCCCAGGGCTTGGTATGCCAAGATTGATAGCTTCTTGATATCACTGAATTTTGTTCAGTGAAAATCAGATCCAAATGTCTATTTGAAGTTAATTAATGGTTCATTAATGATCATTGTGTTATATGTTGATGACCTTCTCATTACAGGAAGCTGAAAGGATGAGATTGCTTCCTTGAAGGGTGCAATGAACCAAGCCTTCTCCATGACAGATTTGGGGCTCTTAAGCCAATTCTTGGGGCTTGAGATTGCTCAAACCAAAGCTTGAATCAAGGTGCATCAGTCCAAGTATGCCTTGGATTTTCTAAAAAAAATTCAGAATGAAGGATTGCAAGCCAAGCAAGACTCCTTTCCTTTCAGGAGGGAAGCTTGAAGAAGTTGATTCTTCACCTATGTTAAACAATACACTGTATAGGAAATTGATTGGATGTTTGTTGTATCTTACACATACTATACCTGATATTTCTTATGCAATAAGTGTGGCTTCTAGATACATGGGTCAGCCTCATGAGATCCATTGGAAAGAAGCCAAAAGGATCCTTAACTTTGTTCAGGGAACAAGGACACATGGGATCTTCTATAAAGCAAAATCTGATCTTGCTTTGATTGGGTTTACTGATAGTGATTGGGAAGGTGATAGCACAGACACAAATTCCACATCAGGATATGTGTTCATGCTTGCAGAAGGGCCAATCAGCTGGTCAAGCAAGAAACAGAGTGCCATTGCACTCTCATCTACAAAAGCAGAGTACAAAGGAGTTGTAAATGCAGCAACTCAATGTTTATGGTTGCAGGGGTTACTTGGAGAGTGTGGCTTCGAATCAGAATACTCAACTACTATATGCTGTGATAACTAGAGTACCATTTGAATCTGCAATGATCCAGTTCAGAAGCAAAGAACCAAACACATTGAGATCCATATGCACTACATCAGAGAGCTTGTGCATGATGGCACCATTCACCTACTATTCTGTTCATCTTCAGAACAAGTAGCTGATATCTTCACCAAAGAATTTTGTGAGAAGACCTTCAGCAATCTCAACTCACTGCTAGGGATTTCTGATCATGCTGTGAAGCATGAGTGAAGACAAGATTTCCAAATTTTGTTTTACAATCCATGTTTAAGGGAGGATTTTCCCACTGGGTTTTTGCCTCTTTCCTTGGTTAAATGGACATGTAGTATGTAAAGGGTGACTAAGCCTTGTTGCTAGGACCTATAATTTTCTGATATATTACTCATAAGTCAGGCTTAAGGGAGGGTTTTATAATAATCAACCCATAGTTAGCTACCTTAGACATTTAATTAATCATTTTTGTCTTATTTGCCTAGTTTCTATGTTCCATCATGTGCAAGTTGTCATCTACACATCCATAGTGGTCAAACTTGCCTATTTTGACTCATGGAGCACTTGGGAAACCTCAAGGAATCAATCCTACTTTATTCCTGGCCTCCTAAGCGCCCCTCTACTTTTTCTGCTTTATTGCCTTCTTTTTCAGTGTTTTAAGCCAATTGGGAAAGTTTGACTAGGTGAGGTTAACTAGTTTTTTGTCCTCCACATCCTCCACTCTTTTCTCCTATGAAAAGCATGTATGATTTGTTCTTCCATCACCTTTTAGCTTGCATAAGTGCTTTTCCCAATTCGTGAGCTCCTTGACTGTTTTGGAAACTACTTTATGCACCTATGGGGGATTTGCTTAATTTTAGTAAGCCTGCTTTTGACTAGATTCAAATTGCCTCCTCATGCATTCGAATCCCTTATATAATTATTTAATGCAGCAGCCTATGTTATTACAGGGTTGGCTATTGTACACCGAGTTAATACAGTTTAGTGTTCAGCTCCTTATTCAGTCTCTTTTGTGAGTGATTTTGCATGTACAATTGATAATTGTTGTGAGTTTAATTGTTCTATAACTGGGTTTAATTTCCACAGAAATTAGCATTGGCCATGGTCATTTCTATTCAGAAATTTTGTCACTACATTTTTCTCCGCACAACCACCGTATTGGCAGACCAGAACCCTATGTATTACATCCTGACTCGTTATGTGCTCTGGGGCAATTATTCCCGATGGATAGTCATCCTACAAGAGTTTGATCTAGAATTTTCCAAAGCTACATCAAAGAAATCCTTGGTCTTTGCTGAGCTCATGTGTGATGTTCCCTGTGCTTCGGTGAAATCTAATCCCAGTGATTCATTTCCAGATGAATTCTTGTTCCTGATAAGCACTACTGACCCATGGTATGGAGATTTGCTTATTTATCTACAGACACAAAGATTTCATCCCACTCTATCCCGTGACGATCACCGCCGTATCCGTCACCACGCAAAATACTAGCTCATCCTGAATGACACTTTGTATAGACATGGTATCGATTCCATTCTCTGACGATGCCTTACCCACGAGGAAGATGAACAAGTTTTGAATGATTGCCACTTGGTAGCATATGGGAGTCATCTATCTGGGATGGCTATAGCCCATAAAATCCTTCGTGATGGCTATTTTTATCCTTCAGTCTTTAAATATTGTCACGAGGCTGTTAATAAATTCCCACCTTGTTAACATTTTTATCTGAAAAAGCAAACTCATCCTGCTTCGTTACACCCCGTCATTGTTGTTGGCCCTTTCACCAAATGGGGGATCGATTATATGCATTGTAATCCTACCTCAGCTGGGGGGCATGGTTACATCATCGTAGCCATTGATTACTTTATGAAATGGGCTAAGGCCATGCCTACATATGCAGAGTATGGTAAGATTTCCATTCTCTTCCTATTCAATCATGTGATAGAAAGATTCAGAGTATCGGAATCCATAGTTACTTATCACGGAGCACATTTCTGTAATTAAATGATGGAGAAATTAAGTTCCAAGCTAGGTTTTTGTCATGAAAACTCTACGCCCTATTATCCACAAGCCAATGGTCAAGTTGAGACCATTAACAAAGTTTTGAAAACAATGTTGTGTCAGATGGTTGGAGGCCATAAATCCAACTGGCACCGTATTATTTTCTACACTCTTTGGGCTTACAGGACTTCGATGAAAAAAACTCCTATTTTCACACCTTTCTAGCTTGTCCATGGAGTAGAAGCTACCTTGCCAATTCAATGTCAGATTCCATCCTTGAAACTTGCTGTCAAACTTCTCCCAAACAGTTCCGCAAAGGAAGAGAGATTTCTAGACTTGAATAACCTTGATGAAACTAGAAGAGATGCTTCCTTAGCTAATGAGGCACATAAGAAATGCGTCAAGGTGCAGTATGACAAGTTTTTCCAACATCGTGCCTTTAACGAGGGTGACCTAGTTTTGACCTATAATCAGAGATATGACAAACTAGGGAAAGGGAAGTTTGAATCCATGTGGTGCAGTCCTTTTGTTATTTCCAAAGTTTTAGAGAAAGGGGCCTATGAGCTCGTGGATTATGATGGAATCCCCTTAGGACAACCTCACAATGGGTTGTACTTAAATAAGTACTATGCCTAGATATTTCTTGTATAGTACCTTGTATATATGTATATTACTTGACTTTTAGTATGCTTAAGTATTTTCAGTATGGTTTTGAGTTTAGTGTCTGTATCTGTTTATACCATTTCTTGGTCATGCAGAAAAGATGGCTTTCTATGGCTTCGTTGATGGTGCTTGCCACCGCACCTTGAATATTGCCTTAGCTACTTGGGTTCTCTATTCCTCGCCTTATGATTTGGTCAGCCTAGGAGTAGTTTGTATTGGTCCCGCTACCAACAATATCACTGAGTATCAAGCAGTCATAGTTCTTTTGACTAAAGCTTCCTCCCAAGATGTTCACAACTTGGTAGTCTTGATGAACTCACAACTTGTGGTTTGTCATCTAAACCATGTCTATAACATGAGGAATTCTATGTGTCTTCATCTCTTCTAGAGGGTACATTTATTAGAAAGGTCATTTGAAACTATTATCTATAAGCATATCCCTAGGGAAGATAATGTAGTTGCCAACTCATTGGAAAATTACATCCTAGAATGGCATATTTCCCATTCATGACATGAAAATCAAACATGGTTCAATGTAAATAAACTGTAAAAGACACATAAAACTTATATAAAACACATTCACCATTTGAGACATATAAACACCAAGGTATAAGTCTGTATATGTATATATATATATATATAAACATGTTTACAAAAAATAGGTCACGAGACCTCATCTGAAGCGCTCAGGATTTCAGGTAAAAATCATCATACAAAAGTCCTGAAGCTATCTTATAGATTTTAGTGAATACATCATGTGACCCATCATCTAGTGATGCTCTTGGTAACACATAAACTCCTGGGCTACTCGACGTAGTAGTCTGTTGAAACGACTCGGTACTCCCGCAGTGGGCCTCTGGTACCTGAGTAGGAGGTCATTGATCGAGGCATCTAGTATGTCTAGGGTCAACCTATTGATGTTTTCCTCTAGCTCCCCTATAAAATCATCTCCTTGTGGTATAAATAAATCTATGGCTCTCCTATCTACTGGGGAGGATCCCTGTGTTCGTGCTACTCCAGCATCTGCATGAAAACATTCAAGTCTTGTTACATGACATAAAGAATATAAAACATCAAAACATAAAAACACAATTTCCATTTTAGGGTTCTTATTTCTTACCAATATCATCCCACTATCCGCCAGGTTGAAGCGATAGGTCAGGGTCACCACTGAAGTCAGTGCCTGCATATGCATAGTCCTCCACCACGAGGATTTGATCTCTCAACCATTGGAAGAACGGGTCATTGAACTTTACCTTACCTCTACCCGCTCCAGTACAGGCCATAATCTGTACCCATCTCAGCATGTGAGGGTCTCGCGCCCTCAACTCTGTAAAAACCACCTGGGGTCTCATCTGGGGAACCCACTTGAAAAAGAAACATGCTAAAATCGAACCGAAACTGAACTACTTCAGCTCCCCTTGCCGACACTTGGTCAATTGATCCTTGAAGATCGAAAGTAGAGCTTCTACCCAGTTGAAAAATATGGGCACCATGGCCATTATAGTGTAGATAATATGCACTCTAGATGCCTGATGTACCCCTTGGCTTCCCACCACTCTCTGCATGGTAAACAAAACTATCCATAGTGGGCCATCCACCACTGCTCTTATGGAAATTTTCTTCCTCGATGTCCTGGTCCCAAGAATACAATGGCGATGTATCAACTCCTAAGTAGTAATTTCCCGTCCATAGGAACCAGTCAAAGATATGGGAGCACCCCATCTTGATAGGCGTGTCACAAAGTAGATGTCCTCTACTTCAATTGTTAATATATGAGCACCAACCTCAAAATACTATTGCTTCAGATTCCACATCTGAAGGATATTCTCTAATAGGAACTCATGTGATACCATGCTGGGTGTGCGGAAAAAATTTAGAAGACCAATGTCTCTCAACATGGCTATACAACCTGCGTTTCGTTTGGCAAATGCATCATCATTGTCATGTTGCCTCTCTTTCCAAATTACCATTTTTTATCAATGGGAACCTGTCAAAAACCATTACAAGGATAGTTAGAAACACTATCAATCATTCAAATCATCAAATTTGAGCTATTTTTCCTTATGGATACATTTTTATTCACCCATGGTCAGCACTGCCTGTGTCTCGTTGAGGACAGATGGTGGCACCACCTGTGTCAAGTCTTTTAGGTGAGGTTTTAGCAGGGTACCACTTATCCCACAAGGGATAAGAGAGGTGCCTACTTTTATGGTTTTAGGGCTCACCCAATAGACCCAAAACACCCCCAAAATTCAAAAATGAAAGGATAAAATAAAATATTAGGTTTTAAGCTATTACCTGGAACTGATGGTGCGAAAATCCGACAGTAGATGCTTCCAAAATCAGTAGTTGAAAATATGGCCAATAAAATGCTTCGAAGGCTCTCCACTATGGGTAAATGGTAAAATGTTTTGATTTTTTGCTATTTACATATCTTTTATACACATGTTAGGTTTTGGAATGTCATAGTTTTTAAAATCTATTAGTCATGATCCTTTAATGTCGTCTATTGGAAAGTTTAACAGTTGTTTTTAAGTCATTGCAGGATAAAAAGTGGTAGCAGTAAACATTTTGGGAGTTTGTTTTTAACTTTTTCGCACTACCATAAAACAAAAAAAGTATTTGAGCATTTATTGTGACACTTTGGTCATGCTCTCAAAACTTAGCATCAAAGGTCTAAGTCCTTTTCTGATTCTTTTCAGACTTGTAAAATCCCTCATTATGAAAAGAGACCTAGTGGAGTCTTCTTTAAACTCTTTTAGGGCTTCTTAAATATGAAAAGATTGTTGAGTGATATTGTCTTATTCACACTCATTAAAGAACTTGAAGAGTCATTCATCTGATGGTAGGTTATCACTTTTTCGGTTCAAATGAACTATTTTACAAAAAAGGACCCTGTGGGGTCTTCTTCCATGGTCGTTCAGAATCTATAAACATGAATGATACTGAATTAACTTTCATTGGACTCATTAAATTAAACATTGAGAGACCCTATTTTGGGAATGAACCCATCCTCTCTTAGGTTCGTAAAACATATGAGTTTGGACTTGTCTTCAAATGAGCTATAATGAGTGTTTATTACCCTATTTGAACTCAAAAAAATGAAAAGAGGCACTCATCAACCATGATGGGGGAAAATGGGAAGGGAATCATTTTGCAAATAACTGGCAGTTTGTCGTTACCTTTGAATATGACACTTGTCTGCATATCATTTCAGTCAATTGGGTATTCAGCTAATTTCCATGGAGATCCACTTTCATGGGCCATGTCACTCCTTTGAGTCTTTCAAAAGAATGCATTGTCCACTTTCACACTGTGTGTTTGTTTGGTCTAGTCATGCCGCCAAGTCTTTTGTCGTTCCACCCGATGTTGAAAGGGAAGTTGAAGAAGTTTACCTCTACAGTCAAAACAGTCTCTGTGTCAATAATTTTGAGTCAGTCTTATGGTTACCTCATTCACATAATTCCAAAAATTTGTTCTGAGTTTCATGTTGTCAATGTGGGATTCATCATGGCCCTCCGTCAATGAGACTATTCCTCTCGACATCAACTCATCATCCAGGAAATAGTATTAGAAACAGACTTAGTACCTTGAGATCTGTATGGTTCAATGACAGATACTCTTGCTCTCAACATATGTTCACATAACTGAACTTTGATCGATAGAATCGACTAGGTGTTAGGCATCAAGACATCTATTCATGCTTAGTATATTGTATTAGGGTACCTTGGGAATCATTGACATCAATGGTGATCTCCCTCGCACTTGTTAATGGTCCACATCATTGGTCGGTAATCAAGTGGTTTCTACCATGTTCAACTTTAGAACATTGTAATCACATGGATAGAATCGTACTCTATGGAAAATGAGATGAAGACCCTAGGTACTTGTTTAGCACTCATTGCTCTCCCTAGGTTGCGATGGAGTTTTGTATATCTAGCATGGATCCACATTTGTATGGTCATGTCTATGCTCAAATTTGTGTCTGTATGACATAGATCTACATTGTATGTCTAGTAGCTATGTCCAAGTTTGAGTCCTCTATCACATGGATCTACGTTGTATTTGAGTAGCCATGGTTGTTTGTTCCTCTCATGGATCTTCCTTGTATTGGTCTGCAGCCATGAGTTGGTTACATTTTTCTATGAGTCAAAAGTATTGATGTACTACAAATGCCTACTCGGTGACATTCTCTGACCAAGATGACATTCTCACCTCGAAGTGACGACTTGTTCTCTAAAATCTCTTGCTTATCGTATCCCTCTAAGCCTCATGCTTTGGGGGGGATTCTGTTATACCCAAATCCTACAACCAACATGTGATGAGATCCTTAACCCCTATGTTTTTCCTAAATCCCAAACTTGGAGTGGAAACTTTCTTTGGATATCAATTCTACATGAAAAAACCTAGCACCGTGCTTTCCCTTTGGTTGATGAGTGATACCTTGTTCAACACCGCCTGTGTCCTGTTATAGATAAGTAATGCCATTGTGGAAGTACTTTGTCCTTGAAGCAGTTCTCACCTAAACCACTCTGTATTAAGGGAACAAAAGTGGTACCCTTGGTAAAGTGGGAAAAATAGAATTTTCTTGAGACTTCTAGATCATGAGCCTCGTGTCCTCCCTTATCCCTATCAATATGGGTTAGTTTGAGCTCGACATTCCTCTTGGTAGGATCTTAAAGCCACCTCACCCACAATTCTATCAACTATCCATATCCATTTTTCCCTATAAATACAAGCTCATATCCATAGTTGAGGGAGATAACTGAATGGTATTGTTATGTTGTTGAATTGACTACCTAGTCCAATACATTGGAGAGCACAAGAGAGCAATTTTGAGATTTTGGGGATGAGGTGTTTATCTTGTGGAGGAGTTTGTCAACACTAAAGCAATGGTTTTAAGCTTCTTCATTCATTTCTTAATGCAAATTTGATTTCTGTCCCACATATCTGTTGTTTTGATCTCGCATGTATATGTTACCAGATTCCCTAGTCACTAGTATGGATGTGTAGATGATTTTTCTGGTAGATTTTATGTTCTTGTTTGTTTGACATGTTTGCAGGTACATATGTTCATGATCAAAGTAGTATTCCAAGATTTTACAAAATTTAGGGAAGGTCTTCATCCTTTGTTGTTCACTCATTTGTTCTGGATCTAAACCATTCAGACCAAAGGAACATCTTTTGTCCACAGAAGGTGCAATATTCTTGACTACACCAACCACATTGAAAGCCTTTGGCAGATGAAGTTTCAAGCCTCACGACTTGTTACCAACATTATCTATAGAGATGGGGGTAAGATGTTTTCTATCGAGGTATAGGTAGTCGAAGCTCCATTGGATTACAACTTGTTATTAGGGAGAAATTTGTTTTACTCTATGGCGACAGTTTCTTCATCAGTATTTCACACTCTCCATTTTCCTCACTAGGGAAAAATTATATCCATCGATAAGATTGATTATTATTCACATGATATCACTTCCACCATGAAAAAAAATGTTCCTATGTTGGGGAAATCCCCTCCTCCTTATCAATCCATAGGAGTCGAAATTTTGAAAGATTCATCCCTTATGGGATTCTTTCCATCTACTGCTTCACCTCCTAGTATAGAAGCTGCTACGATGAACATAATATCATCCACTACCAAGGGCATGTCCAAAGGCAAAGAGATTGCTTAAATACCTTCTCTGGGTCCTCATGAAGCCCTATACTATGCCATTCAATCTACGTCCGAAGCTTACTTTGATGATCAACATCTAGTAGCATTGGATCCTTGCCATATTCCCCTTTCCCGACTCTAGATGATCTCTTATATATTTTTCCATCGAAGGAGTCTATTATGGATATTATGAGTCCGGTTGAATCCTTATCGGAAGATCACCATTATAGATCTTATTTTATTCCTAGTTTCAATTCGATGGATTCCAATTTTGTATCTCTTATCAGTTGCAATATTGTCAAGCATCCTCAAACACCCATGGTATTGCAAGATGTTGAATTTGAAGGGAATTTGTGCAACATTTCTCAGATTATTACCATCGACATATCGGTGAAGCCAGGTGTTATTGAACATGTTCATCAATAGATATTGAAGAATACCAAGCTCTCTTCAAATAATTCTGAGATGTTTTTTTTGAAGTTACAAAGAAATGTCGGGAGTTGACCCATCCATTGTAGTACATGAGATCAAGACTTACGCGATGATAAAACCGGTTAGGTAGAAACTTCGTCACGTCCACCCTAGGAAATATGCAGTGATAAAAGATGAGGCTGAAAAACTTTTGAAAGATGTTTTCATTTATCATGTTCCATTGATTGACTGGGTATCTAATATTGTTCCTATTGCCATGAAGCAGAGAACTATTAGGGTTTTCATCGATTTCAAGGAATTAAACAAATATTATATGAAAGACAACTTTCCTACTCCCCACATTGATCAAATCATTGAAAACCATGTTGGAAGTTTCATATTCTCCTTTATGGATGGCTTCTCCAGCTAAAGTCAGATTAAGATATTACCTATTGATTAGCACAAAACGACATTCATTTTCCTATGAGGAACCTTTGCTTACCATAAGTTACATTTTGGCTTGAAAAATGTTGTAGCCACATTCCAATGATCCATGTCCTATTCCTTTCATGATACTAAGCACATAGTGCAACCTTACCTGATCACCTGCCCTCTCATTAAGAATAGAAAGAGGATCATTCATGGAATTGTAGGTACATTTTCCTTCGATGTTGTCAGTATCATAATCGAATTAATCCACATAAGTGCATATTTTATGTGGATACTAGATGTATTCTTTCATTTGTTATTTCCAAAGATGGTATCCAGATTGACCCTTTGAAAATTGTTTCAATTGTGGCCTTACCCCTTCCCCAACCGACATCACAAAACTCCAAAATTTGCAAGGGAAGGAAAACTTTCTTCATCGTTTTGTGAGCAATTTTGCAAAGAAAATGCATGGTTATATTTGTTTGTTAAATAAGAATGCTCCCTTCATTTGGGATGATAAAGCTCAATAGGATTTTGATAATTTAAAACATGCCATAAGACACTCACCTATGTTACTCCTGTAACACCCCAGTTTTGACCCCGATGCATTAAATATACATGATACATATATATTGTAAATAATCATGGTGCAAAGCTAAAGGCAAAGGACCCACCATCAATTTGGTTGTGTTATGTTTCGGCATTTGGAATTGCTGCCGATAGTATATTGGGATATACGGCACATATTAAGTTGTGGCATCATGTAACTATGCATTTTAATTAAAAGAACCCCAACCAACTATGTCGATGCAACTATATTGAAAAGGGCATGATTTTCTAAGGATAAGGGGGGGATTGTTTAACCTGGAACCCATGGGTAAAAGCCATGTGTCGATCAACCACTTAGGCTCCTACATTAGTTAAGGGCAGTTAATGCTAGGAACTAGTGGGTGGTAGGCTTTACCCCACGCACTCTCCACCAGCTGGTTCAGTCACATGCATGGGTTGGGATTGGTTTTCCTCACGCGTCATTTGGGATGCCCAGTCGTTCTGTTCACTCTCTCCATTGTTGGCTGTTCATTCCTCACGCACAGGAATTATTCACTACCCATCTCATGCAGAGACACCCGGTTTTCCTTATGCAGAGCTGAGATAAAAGGATTCATGATTCTATGTGTGGGGGTATGCTCTCTTTTCTCTCACTGATTGTTGTTCTGAGTATGCGGTTTTCCCTTATGTTCATGGAGAGCACTTGTTCCTTTTCCATTATTGAACTGTAGTGGTATCTGCTGTAGGTTGTGGTGGGGTCGTGTTGGCCATGATAGGGCCAAGAACGACTCAAGGATTATCTTCCCCTGTCCAAGTTGTGAAGTGCTTGTTTTGCTGCAGGAAAGCAGTGGTTGGTCTTTGGACTATATTGGGGTGGTGATGAGGGCCTGATTTGCTTGACAAACCTAGGTTTGGGAACCACATAGACAGAGATAAAGGGTTGGATTTCTTCTCCACAACCCCTGAATAGCACTAGAATGGAGGTTAGGGCCTGAGGGACTGTGTAGCAGAGAAAGGACTGATTTCCTTATGCTGTGTGTGTGTGGGTGTCCTAGAAGTCAGGCTAGTTCTAGTGTAGGTGTCCTTATCTCTTCAATGAGATCACCGGCTTAGAATTTAGCCTTTCCTAGCTCCTGGATGGCCTGATAATCCCAACTATGTTGGCTTGGATGATCTGTTGTCTTCCTCACAAACCCAACTATGTTGGCTTGCCATGTTTTGTTTATCCTTGGATATGTGTAATCATGCTTGTTCCTTATTCCTTGGGGGATCATGCCCGGCTCGGGGGTGGCAACATTGCTGAGAGATTAAGTAGTACGCTGGCCTATGGTTGGGTGGAACGTCGCAGTGACGTAGCTGGTTGAGGGACAGTTCTTATAAGATAAGTATTCTTGACTAATTTGTTTCTGGAATCATAATTATTGTCAATAAATTTTGATGAACATGTGAGTGATGAATTGAATGTTTTGCTTCCACTGAGTATATGTATGATTATGAATCTTAGTATGTTTGATGTTTTAAGCATTTACTTTCACTTTATATGTATGTACATGTTCATGGGGCTAGTTTCTTAGATGTTTGGTGTATAGTAGCGTCCTCTTCGCCGGTCGGAGGGTTGGGGACATTACAGTGTGGCATCAGAGCCAACATTGCAACATGGGCCTGAATGGGCCATGAAAGATCAGCTAGAAGAGGCAGTTTACCTTCTTCCCAGCAAAGATAAGAAAACTTCCACAAAAATTTCCTAAGTGCTTGAACCGTCGGCTCATCGAAAGACTAAGTAGGAAACTCTTCTAATGTAGCAGATCACCTAGTCGAAATGCCACCCAACGGAAGGTAGCTGGAAGAAATTTGAGGAAATATCTCTAAGTGTCCATCGGTCGTCGGGGGAGAATAGCGGGAGGACCACCCGATGCAAACCGTCGGCAGTCAGCGAAGGATAGATGACGATATCACCGATGATTAGACGACGGGATCACCGACAATTAAATGATGAAGTTGCCGATGATATGTCTGCGGAGGAAATAGGTTTGGCGATAGTTAGTTGATTGGATAGCTGATGATTAGATGATGGCATTGCCACAATGTCGGAAGAAAATAGCTAATGAAATAGCCGATACAGCAGTAGGTTCCTAAAGTAATTTTTGCCGCAAAATTTTTAAGTGCTCGTCAGGCCATCAACAAAATCTAGTTGATCAGATCAGCAAGAATTAGAGGATGAGGGTGTCGATGATGAAGACATAACCAAAGGGTTTCAGTAGAAAATAGTTGAAGATGAAGCCATAGTTTCAATTGAGATCTTTTGAAGACCACCGAAATGTCAGTGAAACTTAGTCCTTTGAGGAGCCGATGCAAAGAATAAAAAATTTCAAAAATTTATCTAAGGAACCCATCAGCGATGGACGAAAGTTAGAAGATTGTAGCTTCTATTGGTAGAAGTTAGTTGATGGAACATCCAAAATGTTGACTCACCTAGTCCAAACCATCGGAAAAATTTAGAGGACGGAGCTGCTAATGTGGCGGTTGACGTCGAAAAGTATTAGTTGTTTTGGTCACCGATGAACAACATCGAAAAAAAATTGTTGTTCATGCATCCTTCATTGCGGCTACCTAGTGGAATAACCTTT
This sequence comes from Pseudotsuga menziesii, assembly GCA_001517045.1. NCBI lineage: Eukaryota > Viridiplantae > Streptophyta > Pinopsida > Pinales > Pinaceae > Pseudotsuga > Pseudotsuga menziesii. The sequence goes on along the minus strand of LPNX010328232.1, from coordinate 359,465 downwards.
CAATGGATAGAGGCTTCAACATCCGATGCCACAGTGATTAGTGCTTCTGACAATGGATGAAGGGTCCGCAAAACCCACAGTTAGTTTGCTTCCCACTGTTGCGGCAGTATAAGACATTATCCACCCGATGGTTAGTAGATTCGACAGCCGATAAATGTTCGTGGAACCCAGAGTGAGATCGCTACTCACCATTGCGGTTACCTAAGGGATTGAGCACCCGATGAATAATGCATCTGATTGCTGATACTATAGAAAACTATATTTTTTGAAACCGCAGATACAATGGAAAGGGTTAGTAATTATGGCCGTCGATGAGCGCTGGAGGAAACTTGCTGTTGGGATCACTAAAACATCGAAGTTTTAGTGGGGAAGAGACCCGATGAATAGTCCTTGGAATCATTGATAAAATTCAAAATCCTAGACAAATACTGATCCGACACATGGGAGAGAAATAGATGAACAAACCGTCGATGAGTAGCAGATTTTGACCACCGAAGTGTCAGAAATTTAGTTGGGAAGAGGTTCGATTGGGCCAATGGAAATTTGGGTTTTCCAAGGGAATTTCTCAATGATTTTCGAGTAGTTTTTTTACTGTCTTTCAGTGGGCTTTCAGCAGATTGTCAGTGGATTACATGACTAAAAAGGAAGAAGATTTTATTTTTAAGCAAAATGGTTATTTTATGATTTTTCCAAGAGAAGGTAAGTAGTTTTTTTTTATCAAGGTATGCATCTAACAGTTTTTCTATCTAACACATTTGCAGAATCATAGTCACATTCAAGGGAAATATATCAAAAATTATAGTTGGTAGGTAAGTGGTGATTCAGTTATGACAACCCATGATGGATATGATGCTCAAGATTCTTACGAGCGTGCGGGAGATACCATGGGAGAAAATTTCCATAATGGAAATGATGACATAGAGTCTAATGGAAGGAGATTCCAAGAGACACCACCAGATGTTGCAACCACCATGAGAAGCTTGATTAAATCCAAAGAAGAGCAACATCAGTTGAATGCTTCCATGTTTCATAGTTTGACAGACTTGCAAAGAAATATAGACTCTATACGAGGTACATCATGACTAGAAGGTAGTAATAGTAGTAATAGGAGAAGGAGAAGGACTTCTAGTGGATCATCTGACTCTGAAGAATCCAGTGGGGATACGAGTTCATCTTCTCATAAAAGGAAAAGAAAGAGACACCATATGGATCGCTCTCGGGATGAATTTCAAAAAGATAAACCTCCTACATTTGATGGTGAGATAAAGACTGGATAAGAGGTTGAAGCTTGGCTTCTTTGGATAAAGAAGTACTTTCAAGTGCAAGCTTATTCAGGAAACATGAAGGCAAGAGTTTCCATATTCAATCTGAATGGAAGAGCATCCATTTGGTGGGAACACTTCAAGAAAGTAAAGAGGATCAGTGAAAGGAGACTGAAGTGGAAACAATTCAAGAAGTATTTCAAGCAGAAATACCTCTCTAACAGGTAGTATGATGACAAGATTAAGGAGTTCCATGAGATGAGATTGGGACAGCATACCATTGATGAATATGCAAATAAATTTTTTAGAATTGTTGAGGTATGTCAGATACATCAGAGATGCAAATATGCAAATAAATTCTTAAAATTGAATTTTATGAACCTGGAACTCTTAAAGAAGCAATAAGGAAAGCTAAGTATTACTATGAGCAAAGAAGAGGTAAACCTGATTACCATAAGGCATGGAAGGACAAGAAGAATGAGAAGTTTTACCAAAGAAAGAAAGGTTTCAAACCTTCTAGACTCAGGAATTAGCAAAAGCAGCCATCCCAAGCTGCGAGTAATCTAGTTGGAGTAACAGGAGAAAAGCCTAAAGATCCACAATAGAATAAAAGACCACTCAAATGTTGGAAATGTGAAGGACCCCACTTGCACAGATATTGTCCACTCGAGAATGAGAATGCAAGACCAACTTACAACATTCAAGAATCAGAAACAGCGGGTCAAGTAGCAAGGGCGGTCGCTAGAATTTATGCAGCACTGAAGGACCGCCAAGCAGATCACCAATCAACTGTGGTTGAAGCTGCAGGTAAGATTGTTGAACAATCTATTTCTATTTTGATTGACCCTAGTTCTACTCATAGTTACATTACTAATAGAGTAGTGGAGATTTGTACTTTTGAGAAATTAAGGCATAGGAAATCTTGGTTAGTTCAGCTAGCCACTGGGAATAAGAGAAAGGTTAGTGAAGTGGTAGAGAAATGTCCAATGGTTATGAATGGATTGATCACTTGTGTAGATATGACTGTTCTACCACTTGGTTCCTATGATGTTCTCATTGGAATGGATTGGTTGGAAGCTCACAGGGTAAATCTTGACTGTTACAACAAGACTTTTGAATGCATGGATGAAGAAGGAAACCCGGTATTTGTGAAAGGTATTCCAAAGGTAATATCAGTGAGGTAGGTTTCAGCAATGCAGTTGAAAAAGTTATGTAGGAAGGGTTGCCAGTTGTATACAGCTCATATTTTGGAGGCAATAGGAGATGAAACTCCTAGGTTGTGTTGTAAAGGAAAGTATCCTATGGCTAGGGTTTAATAGGTCATCAACATACTGGGATTGAAAGGTGGATGTATATAGTTATGCAAGTATATATAAGCAAGATTCAGAGATTAGAATGGTTCATACCTTAACAAATGAAGGTTGATCCAAGCAGCCCTTCAATCCTCTTCTTGCTCCTCTTGCTCCAAGAGACCTGCAAAACAAATTCTACCTTCCTCAAACCAATATGACCACATATAAAGAAATGATAATCAAAGAAATATGAAATAATAATATGATTAACATTAAAATCTGATCATAAACAAAGATTCAATCACACATTGAACAATGATTTGGGAAGAAGAAGGACATCACGTCTTTATTAATCTTGAAAAAAAGTACAAGTATGCCTTCTCTTCAAGTTGGGCACCTCACGAAACCTTGATCTGGTTCTATTGCTTCTCTTCTCCAAGGAACTCAACCTCCAATCTCTACAACACAAGGAGAATGCTTCTAGGGAAAAGGTGCGGGCAAAGAGAGCTCCAATTCCTCCAGCATAACAATGCAAATATTCAAGTCCCCTCTCATGGACCTACCTAGCTCTATTTATATGCTTAAGGAAGAGTTAGGGGCAAAGACAAAGTAGTTACAACTGAAGGAGTCAGCTACATAACTACCCAAACTACCTGAAATTCAAAAGACGTGTTTCTTGACATTTTCAGGAGGTGTATGTGGGTTGTAGAGACAACAGTCACATACAAGAGGAGGTATACGTGGGTTGTAATGTATAAATTCTCATATATAAGGCATACACAACTATTATATATAGCAACTCACATACGTACATGGGTTTGCCTTAAGGAAGCTCATGTACACATCAAAAAAGTCATTTTTAGGGTATTTCTGGGCCTTTTCAGACTTTGGTGTCTTCTGAAAAGTTTTAGCTAACTGAAATAAATTTCCAATGGTTCATAGATGAGGTCAAATGGAGTTACAAAAATCAAGATATCTGTCCTCCAATTTAGGTGTTCTTCAGTGACTTTTCATGAAGTGTCGTCATGGAAGTGTCGACGTGCGATGAAAACATAGGAAAGTGGTCACAGGTAGAGATGTGTCATTTTGAGCTATAATAGATGCCACCTAATTTATGAGGTTAGAGGGGAAGGCGATAGCTGAAATAAATTATAAAGGAAATAGCTGAGTATGGAGAGAGTAGAGAATCCAAGATCGAAAGGTTTGAACAAAGGTACCTAAAAGAGAGATAAATGTTAGAAAAAACCGATCTCTAGGACATACAAGTCCATATACAAAACATCACCATAAAGATACAGGTGGATACAACATATGTATAAATGATAAAACTATCATGGTCGCTCAATATGAAAAAAGGTGCCATATCAAATCTAAAGGAGTCATGGCCACAAATGAACAAGGTGGATCCATACTCAACAATTGATCATGGCCACAAAAATACAAGGTGGATCTATGTCTCAACAAAATGTCATATAAAGTGTGACAAGGTCTTGTCCAACTTGGGAAATAGAAAAAGATGATGATGCTACTATCAGCCACGGGGGCTTCACTTGTTGACCAATATCCTATCACATTAGTTCATATTGTGGGTTTTAAAATTATCAAAAATTGAACCAATATATTGCAGGTATTGGGGGGGATGAGGGGTTTAAGGTGGGGGTGGGTAGGGTGGTTTATAAGGATTAAGGTATAAAAAGGGGTGGGGAGGAGGTTTTAAGTATTGGGAGGGGGTTTCAACAAAAAGAGTTTGGGTCAATGTCTCTAGAAATTAAGGGTAGTCTTTAATATCCCACGATCGCATGTGCTATGTGAGAGGTTCAATAAGTGAAGTCCCCGTGGTATCAGCCCAAGGTCTTCAATCCAAACTACCCAAAAGGTACGAATCTTAACCATGCAAATAAAGGAGATGAAGTCAAACATGGAGGAAACCGTTTGATTACCGGTCAATGATGAGAACCATTAACAAACATAAGGGAAACCACCATTAATGAAAATGGTCCACAAGGTACCTAGTACATTCTAACAAGTGTGATTACAAGCACTTGAAGTCGAACAATTGAAGAATCCATCGAGTAGGAGACATTAAGATATCCCCACTACCCAATAGCAAGGGAAATTGCCACTGATGACAACAATCCCCAAGGTACTATCATAAAACTCTAAATCTCATCCCCAGAGCAAGATGTGTTGCAGTCGACAGGAAGATATTCGTTGGAGGGAAGGCATTAAGTCAACCTTCATCATCCAACACAACGTAAGTCAAAGACTAATTGGATCTACAATTGGTATTGAATTTCACGACAAGAGATGTTGAAGACATGATGTAATGAACTGATACCAGGGAATGGTCGACACAAAAGGTCAAGGCAACTGCAGAATATATGAGAAAGGTATAATCCTTGAACAGTGAGAATGACACAAAAGTGACTTAGGCAGCTTTTGACACAAAAGGACCAATGACACAAATCTGCAATATTGGAGACATTGACAGATTCCCCATATAATTGGAAAAGAGACCAACTGGAGGAGTAAGAAACTCTGAATCAGGATAAGTTCAAAATACTAGGACCCAGCTATTGATGGACTCAAAACCAGTGCTTTGTTCGAGGAAACAAGACTTGCTGCCATGATGTAAAAAACATGTGAATGAACTTCCTTTCCCCTCTTTCTTGTAAAGGTTTAACAAGTCCAAGAAAGAAAACTCAGGACAATCCTCATTTTTGGCAAGCTCTAAGAAAAGATATAAGAATTCTTGATAAAGCAATGATTCATGGATTTTACAAGCCCAAACTAGTACATGCTTGACTATGTTTTCATAGTTTAGAGAGTCTGAAAACTCCAAAGAAGAGTCCAGGGGGGTGATTTTTCATCCAATTTAGTCTCCTGAGGCTGGAAAAGTATAAAACAAACCACAGAAGAACTCTCTTAGCTTCTGAAGAAGTAAGGCACACATTTTTTGTATTTAGTCAGGAAGGTCTGAAAAAGGTTAAATTACCACCTACCCAACACTCCTTCAAAAGCAGCATATAGCCTGAGTTTTACAAGTGTGAAGGAAGGCAAGATCACTCAGAAATATCCATTTGATTAAGAGAAATGGGGATTACAACAATAAACTCAATGCTTTGTTCTTTACGGTTTAATGAGCATGACAAAGACATAAAGTACACTTGAAATCTTTTTCATGTTTTGGTCTAGAGCATGAAAAAGAGAAAACTAAGCTCATACCGGGGGTTCCTTTTCTATAATTTTAGTCCCTCAGTTTTGGAAAAGTGATAAACATATGCCTGAGAATACTCTTCTCAATTATGAATAAAAGAGAGTCTTCCTTTCTCATATTATTCCACATGGTCCGAGAAAGTGATAACCTACCACCAATGTGGATGCCCATTCACATATTCTTAACGAGCCTGAATGGACAAGTTTACTCGGCAATCAAGTCTATTTTGAGGAGTCAGACCTAGGCCTAAAGAAACTAATTATCTTTCCCATGAAGTTTTAATGAGTCCGAAAAAGTCAACTCGGGGCCTCCTTACTTTTTTTAACGAGCTCGAAGGAGAGCAGAAAGAATGCTCTAAATGCGAGGAGACGAGTGTCATAGGAAAGTGAAACTAGTTCCAAGCGCAAGGAACAGACCTATGCATAATGCAAGGAAAGTGAGAAAGATATGGACACTTGGGGAATGTCTCCTCAGGGTAAAAGGTGTCAAGTTGCAAAGGAAAAATGATACAAGGCTTAGTAACGATGAGAACAAATATGAGGGCTTATACAATGAGCTAAAAGTGTGAAATCCGACATCAGGCTCATAAGCGCAAGCATTGCAAATGCAAATGTAGTTACAGCTTGAACAACAAGACAAGGCCAGTAAATAGTTGTGGATCCAATTAAAGATCCTGTCTCCAAGAAACAACAACATCAGAATCATATTCAGAAGAAAATATCTGATGCAGGTCACTTTGGCAGAAACACATGTGACTTTCCTATCTTCTACAAAAGGTAAAGTCAAGGTAGAATCGAATGAAGAAGATTCTATAGAACCAAGCCTTGAGGGTTTATAATCAGTAAGATCAACCTCAGAAGGAGAGAAAAAATCAACAAGGGAGATAGAGTCTATAGGAACAAACTCAGTATCATAGGAGTTGAAAAATTCATAAGAAAAATCAAACTCATCAGGATCACTGACTTGCTGTTCGAAGGGAGAGTCCAAAAACTCAACAAGACCAACAAAAGAAGACCAATCCATGGGGAAATTGGGCTTACTAAGCAAATCAGGGTTATACTTAGTCACAACTAAACCAACATCCAAAAGAAGGTCAGACAGTATCAATGAATCTAGGAAGACTTCATCCAAAGGAAGGAGATCATCTGAGATAGGAAACATGTATAAACTCTCAAATGGATCAACAGAGTGGAGAGTAGGCTCCATGGTTTGTACAGGATGGCTCACCCGGTCAACTACTGGGACCAAGTCCTGAGAAGGTAAGCATGAAAACAGAGGCTGCTTCTCAGTAGAAATTGAATGTCAAGGACATGAGGCCACATAGCTAACCTGTGGTGGGGTAGTGTCTATAGAAACACTGGGAATTGATAAAGGAAAGACATGGTCTCTAGTTGGGTCAAGAGACAGATCAAGAAAATCCAACTGATCAATAGTGACAATTTCTTCGCCATGATTAAAGTACATCACACAAAATAATGTTGACACCATAGCTTGCATGACATAGACATAATCATGTCCAAGGAGCATATTGAAGTCCAAGGGGTCTTCTATCACCATCAAGTCAACTAAGATGATCTTCCCACCCAAAATAATAGGTGTTTGAGAAATAATTCCCAAGGCTATATAAGTTCTTCTATCAAACACCAGTAACTAGCTAGCAGTCGACACAAGGCTAGGAGATCCCATGCCTTGCCAAGCACGAGCAGACAGGATACTAACCGAGGCTCCTTCATCAACAATACAACGAGCAATCATGTATGATTCAACTTTGAACTTTATCTAGAAAGGTGAATTAGAAGGAAGGCGCAGCTCAGCTAGGCTATCCAATCAAAGGAAGCAATACTAGAGCTTGGTGGAGGTTGATCTAAAGCGAGTTCAGTGCCCCCTTGTTCAGTAAGTTCTAAACTTGTAGTGAAGAAAATGTGACTAGCAGACACTTCACTCTTCAAAGGAAGAGTGGAATTGATCGACAATGGAATCGATTCAATTGCTTCATGAAATTCACTCTCTGAAGGGAAAGTGGGATTGACCAATTATTACATTGGTTCAATCACATCAGGATCACTCTCCAGAAGAAGTGTGGGATCAACCAAATCTGAGATTGGTTTGACCACTTGATCAACCAAAGGTTGAGTAGGTTGTCAAGAAACTATAGTTTGTTCAGGAGAAGGAAGTTCTTGAGTCTCGGACCACACTCTTCTCACCTATGTGATAGCAGGGCACTTGTGAGTAATATTTTCTCCCTCACATAGCTTACAAGGGAACTTAATTTTACACTTTGAATGACCAGTTTTCTCAACGATGTCAACATGACTAGTAGTGATTGACTGTTTTCTCTCAGCATGACCTGCAGAGGCTAAGAGTTTTCCCCCAGCATGAACTACATAGGCTGGGTGACTGGGTCCAACCTGACTAAGAGAGGTTGGTTGTTGAAAATATTCAGAATGTTCAAAAATGGGATGACCATGAAACCAAACTCTTCACACCTCCATGATACAACGGCATTTATAAGTAAGGTGGTCTCCCTCACAAAGATTACAAGGAAACTTGGGCTTGTGTTTTGAATGTGTAGTCTTTTCAACAGTGTCAACATGACTCACAGTGGTTGACGGATTGTCTTCAGCATGAACCACAAAGGCTGAGAGACTACCCCCAACATGACCTACAGAGGCTGAGATGCTAGGTCGAACATGACCTTAATAGGTTGGATGGGCACCAACAACATGAACAACAAAGGTTGAATGGTTAGGATCAACATGCTTTGTAGCAGTTGAGTGTGTGGCCCCAGCATGAACTTTAGAGGCTGGGTGGATGGATCCAACATGACTTGCATAGGTTGGATGGGGAGGTTCAACTTGAACATCAAAGGTTGAATGGGTGCCCTCATGAACTGCAGAGGTTGAGTGACTGGGTCCAACATGACCTAGAAAGGTTGGAAGGATCCCACCAGCATGATCAATAGAGGCTCGATGGTGAAGATCAACTTGACTTGCAGAGGTTGAGTGCTTAGATCCAACATGACCTATAGAGGTTGGATGGGTGCCCCCAGCATGGACTATAGAGGCTAGGTGGTGAGGATCAAATTTTCCTGTAGAGGTTGAATGGGTTCCCCCTTGCTTATGTGCCTTCTTCCTAATCCTCCTTCTCTTACTCCTTTTAGACTGTCGGTTACTAGTATTAGTACTTTCATCGCATGAGGTAGAAGGAGTAGGAGAATCAACTACAGGTGAAGGGGAAGCATTTTTTTCATGTCCTTGATATAAGGAGCTTACTTGAGAAGCATCAGGAGCATTCAGGATAGTTGCAGTGGAAAACAACCACACCAGTAGCCCTAGGGTGAATCTAGGTAGATTCAGGGTGGCCATCAAGGGAACACCAACATTCCCCATGAGAGGAATAGTACAAGGAGTTCCCAGCATGGGGATCTCTTGGTTGGTGTTCAAAGGGGTGTTAGCCATATTTTCAAACTAGGAGACAAATTTTGAGGTTGACAGGCAACCAAAAGTGCAAAGCACACACCTAAAGGTACACTAAGCACAAACAAACCACACAGCACTCACTAAAAATTCCTAAGGCCAAATAGAAAAACATGTATAAGATATGCTTTCCAAAAGAAAGTTGATAGAAAGTTACTTGGCATCCCTATAGATGTTCTTAGGCACAAGCAGAGGAATCACCCACTACCCTCCCACACCTTCTATCGGGGTTACCTTCCAAGCCCGTCCAAGGTCAACCAGAAATAGCCTTCTGGTGTACTTGTATATGAACCGTAGATTTCAAAGAGACTAAAGGATTCCTTAACTATATTGACAGTCTCGGGGGACAGTTGCAAGCCTGATTCATACGCATGGGCAGGGTAGCAAAGCCTAAAATCCTGTCTAAGATAGAATCCCCAAATGTGTAAAAACCTTTCTCTACGCTTTGACAAGGAATCAGAAGGTTATCTCCTCAGTCCAAGTCTCCACGCGGCCTCGTGCTTAACTCCCGTTTGAGAGGAGCTTCATAGATACAATCAACGTAGAAAAGGGTTTACCTAGTGATTGTCCAACTACATCTGAAATTTCAAAACTTGTGGAGAGTTTAAACTACCTAATCCACAAGTCTATCCTAATCTAGTTGGTGTATGACCCTATAAAATAAAACTTACTAATAATTTTTAAATTATATTGTTTATTTTAAGGGTTGTTTTTAATCAGAGGGTAAATGGAGTGAAACTTATGTGGTGTTTTGATTCAAAGTTGAAACAAAATGACTAAGCAAAGAGATATGAAATGCAAAAAGCAAAAACTATTCTCTTTTTCTTTCAAATAGAAACTTGAAAGCCACAAAAAAACAAATTATTTTTATTTATTTTTTTCAAAACCAATGATATGCCATGCAATCTAGACTAAAAACCTAATCTACATGCATATAAATCAAACATGTGTTTTTTTATTTTTATTTTATAAATTCAAAAGAAAGAACGACCTATCAACTAATGCAAGCAATTAATGTAAGCAAAGAAACTAGACAACTACCCTATACCCCACAAACAAACCCTAGGTTTCCCTAATGCTGGATATCAACCTCTCTTGAAAGGAAGGCTCACAAAAGTAAACAAGCCAACAACTTTGGAATGAAGAGACTGAGCAATAATATTGATGCAAGCAAAGGTCAAGAAGTCCCAAGTATCAATCTAAACCTACAAACAGAGGTTGCTCAGTACCTTGTCCAACAAGGTCAAGCCAAAGAAGGAGGTGGGGGGGGAAGCAGTAAAAACAAGTAAATGTTCTTTTTATTTTTCTTTTATAAATGCAAAAGAAAAAATACCTAAAAACAAAATTATGCATATAACAAGAACCAAGCAAAAGAAAATCTGCTATATAACCACCAAACAAACTCTAGAATGAACTAAAGTCAGTATAAACCCTACTTGGAAGGAAGGCTTGAATAAGAGACAAGTCAACTACTTTGGCATGGTGAAGTTAACGAACAAAACAAGAAGGAAAAAAACAACAACAAGCTTCTAAACTCAGACAAAGATCACTAATAGAGGCTGACTAGAAACATAAGCCAGCAATCATACCAAGCAAAGGAGGTGGGGGGAAAGAGCAAAGAACAAAAACTAATGCTATAAAAAGGCTTACCACATAGATAAAGAACAACCAAAAGGGATGACACTAACTCCTTGGAGTCATGAACCTATAGAGGACACCAAAAGACCTACCAAACAACCTTCAAACAGAAGAAAAAACCACAAAAGAGGATAAAAACACTGTTTAAAGGGGCATACGCAAGTTTCACTACTGACAGGTTGTGTGTCATATGCGGGTTGACAATACAGCAAGTTGCGTATACAAGCACACATGGGTCTTATTACTAACAATTTGCATATCGTACATAGGTTGATAGTATATAAAGCTGCATGTACCAAACCAGACACACAACTTTTCATCCTGCAACTCGCGTATGGGTGGAAAAAATCCCCAAAAAGGTCAAAAACTACCTTAGGAAGGCAGGGGAGGTGTTCTATCAGACTGATATAGTGTTCCCGAGTGGAAAGAAATACCTAAAACCAATGCAAAAGATTGAAAGAAAGTCATAGAAACCCCAAACGGAAAAGGCTCTCCCCAGCGGAGTCGCCAGTTCTGTTGTAAAGGAAAGTATCCTATGTCTAGGGTTTACGAGGCCATCAACATATTGGGGTTGAAAGGTGGATGCATATAGTTCTGCAAGTATATATAAGCAATATTCAGAGATTAGAACAGTTCATACCTTAACAAATAAAGGTTGATCCAAGCATTCCTTCAATCCTCTTCTTGCTCCTCTTGCTCCTCTTGCTCCAAGAGACCTTCAAAACTAATTATACCTTCCTCAAACCAATATGACCACATATAAAGAAATGATAATCAAAGAAATATGAAATAATAATCTGATTAACATTAAAATATGATCATAAATAAAGATTCAATCACACATTGAACAATGATTTGGGAATAAGAAGGACATCACATCTTTATTAATATTGAAAACAAGTACAAGTATACCTTCTCTTCAAGTTGGGCACCTCACGAAACCTTGATCCAGTTTTGCTGCTTCTCTTCTCCAAGGAACTCAGCCTCCAAGCTCTGCAACACAAGGAGAATGCTTCTAGGGAAAAGGTGCGGACAAAGAGAGCTCCAATTCCTCCAGCATAACAATGAAAATATTCAAGTACCCTCTCATGGACCTCCCTACCTCTATTTATATGCTTAATGAAGAGTTAGGGGTGAAGACAAAGTAGTTACAACTGAAGGAGTCAGTTGCATAACTACCCAAACTACCCGGAATTCAAAAGATGTGTTTTTTGACATTTTCAAGAGGTGTACACGGGTTGCAGAGACAACAGTCGCATACACAAGGAGGTATACGTGGGTTGAAATGCAAAAAGTCATGTATATAAGGCGTACGCAACTATTATATAGCAACTCATGTACGTACACGGGTTTTCCTTAAGGAAACTCGCGTACACATCAAAAAAGTCATTTTTAGGGTATTTCTCACCATTTTCAGACTTTAGTGTCTTCTGGAAAGTTTTAGCTAACTAAAATATATTTCCAATGGTGCATAGATGAGTTCAAACAGAGTTAAAGAAATCAATATATGGGTCCTCCAAGTGAGGTGTTTTTTCAGTTACTTTTCATGAAGTGTCGACATGAGACGAAAACATAGGAAAGTGGTCACAGGCAGAGATTTGTAATTTTGAGCTATAACAAGTTAGAGGACTATCAGGTGTTATAGGAATTCAAGGATGTGTTTCCCGATGAGATTCTAGGGATCCCTCCAAAAAGGGGCATTGATTTCACAATTGAACTTGTGTTAGGAGAAACACTAGTGTCCAAGACACCCTACAAGATGAGTACACTAGAGATGCTAGAGTTGAAGATGCAACTGCAAGATTTGTTGGAAAAGAAGTATATCAGGTCGAGTGTGTCTCCTTGTGGAGCACCAGTTCTGTTTGTAAAGAACAAATATGGTACATTCAGGTTATGTATTTATTGCAGATAGTTGAACAAGGTTATTGTGAGGAATAAATATCCTTTACCTAGGATTAATGACCTCTTTGATCAAATGAGAGGAGCAAAGGTATTTTCCAATATTGACTTAAGGTCTGGTTACCATAAGGTGAGAATCAAGGATGAAGACATCAATAAGATAGCCTTCAAGACAAGGTATGGGCATTATGAGTTTGTAGTGGTACCATTTGGTCTCACAAATGCACCAGCTACATTTATGTGCCTTATGAATAGTGTCTTCAGTAGATATTTGGACAGGTTTTTTCTTGTTTTCCTTAATGGCATTCTTGTTTATTCTAAGAATGAGGAAGAACATGAAGAACACTTGAGGTTGACAATGCAATTTCTCAGGGAGAACCAGTTGTATGAAAAATTGAGCAAGTGTGACTTCTATAGAGATAGAATTCAGCATTTGGGCCACATTATCTCAGAAGAGGGTATATCTGTGGACCCTGAAAAGATTGAAGCCATTATGAATTGGCCTACTCCAAGAAATGTGATAGATGTGATATATTTTATGGGACTTGTAGGATACTACAGGAGATTCATTGAGGGATTCTCCAAAGTTTCACTTGCCATCAGTTCTTTGCAAAGGAAGGGGATAAAGTTCGAATGGACATCGAGGTGTGAAGAAAGTTTCCATTGGTTGAAGAATCTTCTCACCAGTGCACCCGTATTGAAAGCTGCAGATCCAGAGAAATATTTTATGGTCTGTACTGATGCATGTGGACAAGGGATTTTTTGTGGTGTGTACCGATGCATGTGGACAAGGGCTTGGAGGATTCCTTATGTAGGACAACCACGTGATATGTTATGAGTCGAGAAATATGAAGGAACATGAGAAAAACTATGCCACTCATGATATAGAGCTTGCAGCCATAGTACATGCTCTCAAGATGTGGAGACATTACTTGATGGGTAGGAGATTTGAGCTTAGGACAAACCATTATGGTCTGAACTATTTGTTTGATCGGCCTACTCTGAATGTTAGGCAAGCAAGATGGATGGAGTTTTTATGTGAATTTGATTTTGAAATCAAGCACATAAAGGGAAAAGAGAATAAGGTAGCAGATGCACTCAGTAGGAAAGTGCAGGAAATGCATTTGGCCTCTCTTAGTATTTGCCAATCAGATTTGAGGCAGCGGATTGTTAATTGTATTGTCGGAGATGAATTGTATGAGCTGGTAAAAGACAAATTGCAGCAGCAAAGCCTTGAGAAGAGGTATGAGGGATATAAATTGGAAGAAGATGGACTTCTTACTTATAAAGTCAGAATTTATATTTCGAAGGTAGCAGATTTGAGGAGAGATGTTATGGATGAAATCCATAAAACTCCATATTTTGGTCACCCAGGATACCAAAAGACAATTGCTACCGCTAGAAAGCAGTACTTTTGGCCAAGAATGAAAGAGGACATGGCTGAATACATTTTGAGGTGCATGAAATGTCAACAGGTAAAGGTGGAGCATCAACATCCAGCAGGCTTGTTGCAGCCTTTGCCAGTTCTGGAATGGAAATGGGAATTTATTTCCATGGATTTTATTACAATATTATCGATGACTTGGATACAACATGATTCCATCATGGTTGTGGTAGACAAGTTGACTAATGAAGCACATTTTATATCAGTGAAGTCTACACATAAGAATGATGACATTCCAAATATCTTCATGAAGGAGATTTTCAAATTGCATGGATTGCCGAAAGCAATAGTCTCAAACCGAGATGTCAAGTTCACTTCCAATTGCTAGAAGGGGTTGTTTGCATATTTGGGTACAAAGCTAAACTTCAGCACTGCATACCATCCTCATACAGATGGGTAAACAGAGAAATTTAATCAGGTGCTTGAAGACATGCTTCACATGTATGTGATGGAAAAACCAACCAAGTGGGAAGATTACTTACACTTGGTAGAGTTTGCTTATAAAAATGGACAATAGGCATCCTTGGGGATGAGTCTGTATGAAGCTTTGTATGGAAGAAGATGTAGGACACCAGTGACTTGGGATAATCCAATGAATAAGGTTGTGCTTAGACCAAAATTGCTCAAGGAAATGGAGCAAGAGGTTGTAAAGATCAAGCAGAATCTAAAAACAACACAGGACAAACAAAAAATCTATGCAGATAAGCATAGGGTGAACAGGGAGTTCATTGTTGGGGATCATGTCTACCTTAGAGTGAGGGAAAGGAAGAGTTCCTTGAAGCTTGGAAGTTGTGCCAAGCTGTCACAAAGATATTGTGGACCGTTTGAAGTTCTTTAAAGAATAGAGATAGTTTCATATAGACTTGCATTTCCTACTAGCACTATAGCTCATAATGTTTTTCATGTTTCTTTGCTTAAGAAATATATACATGATCCTAACCATGTGATTAATTGGGATGTGATTCAGGTGGAACCCGAGGGAGAGTTCCAAACTGAGCCAATGTGCATCCTCGATAGGAAGGTCACAATGCTCGAGAATCAAGCCATAGGGAAGGTAAAGGTACAATGGGAGCACTATGGACCTGAAGAGGCTATGTGGGAGCTATAGGATGCCATACGATTGGCACATCCATTTTTGTTCAATTCTGCGGAACACTGAGGTGATACCAGTGTAGCATTTTGTGCAAATTTTGTAAAGCACCGAGGACAATGCTATTGAAGGGGGAGGGGAATGTAACACCCAGGTTTTGACCCCGATGCATTAAATATACATGATACATATATATTGTAAATAATCATGGTGCGGAGCTAAAGGAAAAGGCCCCACCATCAATTTGGTTGTGTTATGTTTCGTCGTTTTGAATTGTTCCCATTAGTATATTGAGATATAAGACACATATTAAGTTGTGGCATCATGTAACTATGCATTTTAATTAAAATAACCCCAAACATCTATGTCAATGCAACTATATTGAAAAGGGCATGATTTCCTAAGGATAAGGGGGGGGGGGGATTGTTAAACCTGTAACCCATGGGGAAAATCCATGTGTTGATCAACCACTTAAGCTCCTACGCTAGTTGATGGTAGTTAATGATGGGAAGTGGTGGGTGTCAGGATTGCCCCCACACACTCTCCACCAGCTAGTTCATTCACACGCATGGGCTGAGAGTGGTTTTCCTCACACGTTGTTTGGGATGCCCGATCATTTTGTCCACTCTCTCCATCGTTGGTTGTTCATTCCTCATGCACAAGAATTCTTCACTGCCCATCTCATGCAGAGACACCTAGTTTTCCTCATGTAGAGATGAGATAAAAGGATTCACTATTCTATGTGTGGGGGTTCACTCTCTTTTCTCTCATTGATTGTTGGTCTGAGTATAAAATTTTCCCTTCCATTCATGTAGAGAGGTTGTTCCTTTTCCATTATCAAACTATAGTGGTATCTAATGTAGGTTGTGGTGGGGTCATGTTGGCCATGATAGGGCCAAGAATGACTCAGGGATTGTCTTCCCCTGCCCAAGTTGTGAAGTGCTTGTTTTGTTGCGGGAGAGCAGCGATGGGTCTTCGGACTCTATTGGGGTGGTGATGAGGGCTTTGATTTGCTTGAAAAACCTGGTGGGGTTGGGAACCACACAGATAGAGCTAGAGGGTTGTATTTATTCTCCACAACCCCTGAATAGCACTGGAAGGGAGGTCAGGGCCTGAGGGACTGTGTAGCAGAGAAAGGACCGATTTCCTTGTGTTGGGTGTGTGTGGGTGTCCTAGAAGTTAGGCTAGTTCTGGTGTAAGTGTCCTTAGCTCTTCAATGAACTCACTAACTTAGAATTTATCCTTTCCCAGCTCCTGGATGGCTCGATAAATCCAACTGTGTTGGCTTGGCTAATCTGTTGTCTACCTAACAAACCCAACTGTGTTGGCTTGCCATGTTTTGTTTATCCTTGATTATGTGTAAGCCTGCTTGTTCCTTATTCCTTTGGGGATCATGCCTGACTCGGGGGTGGCAATGATGCTGAGAGATTAAGGAGCACACTGATCTATGGTTGGGTGGAACGTTGCAGCAACACAGCTGGTTGTGGGATAGTTCTCTTAAGATAAGTATTCTTGACTAATCTGTTTGTACAATCATAATTACTATCAATAAATTTGGATGAACATGTGAATGTTGAATTGTATGTTTTGCTTCTGCTGAGTATACGTATGATTATACATCTTAGTATGTTTGATGTTTTAAGCATTTGTCTTCATGTTATATGTATGTACATGTTCATGGGGCTAGTTGCCTGAATGTTTGGTGTATAGTAACGTCCTCTTCACCGGTTGGAGGGCCAAGGACGTTACAACACCCCCCTAATTACTCAAAATACTTTATGCTTTATATTTCTACCTCTACTACTACCATTGGTATGGTTCTAGTGGGGGAGGATTCAAACAGGAAATAAAATGTGATTTATTATCTTAGTAAGAGTCTTCTAGACTCTAAATATCAGTACTCACATGTGGAGAAGTTAGCCTTATAAACATCCATTGATGTACAACGTCTTCGGCATCACATCCTAATTCACACAACTACCATTCTCGCGGATCAAAACCCCATGTACTTCATCCCGAATCATCAGGTACAGGGGGAAAAATATTCTTGTTGGATCATCATCCCACAAAAATTTGACCTTGAGTTCGCTTAGGTTGCTTCCAAGAAATCCTTATTTTTTGCCGAGTTGATGTGTGATCTTTCCCTTGCTATCCTAGAAACTAAGCCCAATGACTCATTTCGTGATGATATCTTTTTCCTGATCAGTATGATGGATCCATGGTATGGATATTTGATGATATATCTCCAAAATAAAATATTTCAAACTGACCTATCTCACGATGATCATCTGCGAATTCACCATCACGCCAAATATTATATAATTCTCAATGATACCTTATAGTGGCGTGGTATTGACTCCATTCTCCAATGATGTTTAAAAAATGATGAGGTTGAACAAGTCCTGAATGATTTCCACTCTAGATTATGTGGCGATCATCTTTCTGGGATGGCTACAACCCAGAAAATCCTCCACGCTAGTTACTTTTGGCCTTCAATCTTCAAGGATTTCTATGAAGCGGTCGAAAAGAGCATCCACCCTAGTCCTCTACACCTCATCATCGTCATTATCCCTTTCACCAAATAGGGTATGGATTGCATGCATTGTAATCCTACCTCATCTAGGGGGGCACGGTTACATTATTGTAGCTATTGATTATTTTACGAAATGGGCTGAGGCAATGCTTCCATATGTCGAGGAAGGAAACACTTGCACCCTCTTCTTATTTAACCACACATTTCTAGGTTTGTAGTTCCTCAGGCTATAGTGGCTGATCATGAATCTCATTTTCATAATCAAATGATGGCTGAGCTAAGCACCAATTTGGGTTTCTGTCATGAAAAATAAACCCCCTACTATCCACAAGCTAATGGTCAAGTTGAAGCCATTAACAAAGTCCTTAATACCATGATTTGTAGGATGATTGGAGAGAATAAATCAAATTGGTATTTAAATTTGTTTTCAATGATTTGGGCCTATATAACTTCTATGAAAACAATGACCTCTTTCACACCTTCCCAATTGGTCTATGGACTACAAGTTGTTTTACCTGTCAAATGTGAAATTTCATCACTGAAACTAGTTTTTGAACTTCTACCAAACACCTCAACCAAGGAGGAGCTCTTCCTTTATCTAACCAACCTTGACAAACCACAACGATATGTTGCTCTGGCTAACAAGTCACACAAGAAATGGGTCAAGGCCCAGTACAATAAATCTGTTAAACCTCAGGTCTTCAATAAAGGAGACCTTGTTTTGACATACGATTAGAAAACATGATAAATTAAGGAAAGGGAAGATGGAATAAATGTGGTAAATTCCCTACATCATTAGCATAGTCTTGGAGAAAAGGGCCTATGAATTAGTGTATTATGATAGAATACGTTCTGGGAAGCCTCGCAATGGGATGTACCTAAAAAGGTACTATGTCTAGGACATATTGCATCAATACCTTGTATATATGTGTATAGATTAACTTTTAGTGTGGTTTTATTATTTTAGTATGGTTTTGGGTCTTGTCCGATACTACTTATTCCATGTTATGATTTAAATTCTGAAGATGACTCTCTACTATGGTTTTGTTTATGGTGTTAGCCGCTATACCATGAATCTCACTTCATTAGCCTGGGTACTATATTCCAAAGCCAATGAATTAGTTAGTTCAAGAGGAGTCTTCCTAGGTCCCGCTACCAACAATATCGTTGAATATCATGTGGTGATAGGGTTGTTAACTGAATCTTTGTCTTGTGATATCAATCACTTGGTCATATTTTTGGACTCCCATCTCATGGTTTCCTAGATGAACCATGTATACACCATCTGAAACCCAGTGCTTCTACATATTTTTTGAAGAGTACATTTACTTGAGAGGTCATTTGAATGTATTACTTACCAACACATTCCAAGATCATATAATTTGATTATCGATTCACTTTCTAATTACATGTTGGATTGGAATATTTCCCATTCTTGATACATTGATAAGTAAAATAACATGAAACATTGTACATAAACCATGGGAAAGATATAATCCATGTAAATAATATTGCATTACCAAAATCATGTAGGCCAAAAAAATGAGTCTGTATATATATATATATATATATATATATATATATATATAAAGTGTTTAGTACAAAATTGTGGTCTTGATACCTTGACTAAAGCATACTAGATTTCAACTCTACAAAATAACAAGGATATTGAAGCTAATAGATTTCAGTGTGCATATACTATCGATCCCTAGTGATGGTCATGATAACACATAACGGCCCTTGCTACTCTACGCAACAAGCGACCAAAGTGACTTGACACACCAATCATGTGTCGTTGGTACCTCATAGGGAGGTCATCCACCGAGCTATCAGGAATATCTAAAGTGAGCTTGTTGAGGTTCTCCTCAAGCTCAGTCATCTCATCATCATCATGGCGTATAAATCGGGCACCAACTCACGTGTCAAATGAAGAAGACCCTCCTAGTCTCTCATCCCCACATTTGCATAATAGGAAGCATGTCTGAATACCACCCATAAAAATCATAAAAACACCTCAAACATAAAAAAAAATGCATATTTTAGTGTCTTACTCATCAAGGTCTCCCCACTACTCATCTAAGTTCAGGTATCCTTGAAAATCCGTCCCTACGTAGGAATAATCCTCGACTATGAGAAGTTGGTCATCCAACCAACTAAAGAAGGAAGCCCTATATTTAACCGTAGGTTCCCTGCTACCATGGCAGGACATAACCTTTACCCACCTAAGCATACGTGGGTCCCATCATCTAATATCGGTCAAGGACACATATGGTATCAGCATCAGAACTATATCCAAGAAGAATGATACTAAGATAGAACCATACCTAAACTATTTTAACTCTCCATGACAACACTTGGTGAGTTGTTTCTTGAATTTCACCAACAAGGCTTCAGCCCAATTGAATACAGTTGGGGACATGGCTTCTAAGGCATACAACATGTGATCCCTTGATTCCCTGATGAACCCCTTAGCTCCCATTAATCCTCTGTATGGTTAAAAGGACCGTCCTCAAGGGTAAGTCCATCACGTCCTTGATGGGAATATATTTCCCACTCATCTGGGTACCTATGAAATAATATAGGTCGATCAATCCTAGTGTAGTAACATCTCCACCATGAGGACCAGTCAAGGAAATGGGCACTCCTCACCTAGAAAGACCTATTAGGAAGTAGATGTCTTCCACTTCCACAATAAGTATGTGAGCACACACTTCAAAATGTTGTTGCTCTGGATTCCACATCCCTTGTATACATTCCAATAATCTGATTTGTGCACTCATGCTGGGCACTTTAAAGAATTTAAGAAGTCCACATTCGTGAAGTGGGTTTATAGTGCCATGATCATTCACTCCATGAATTTCATCCAATTCGTGTTATTTTTCCTTCCATACAACCATTTCCAACAATGCAACCTGCCAAACGATCAAAATAGAGGATTAAAAACCATACTCAATGTTGACACAACGTTAGTCAACATAGGTTCATTCTCTGTCGACACCCAAAACATAGTGATCTCCTTGAGCATTGGCTTAGATAGGTTATACCCTGTCTAGCAAGACCTGCAGAGCAGATGAAGTCTCACCTGAGGCGTTCGAGGGCAGAATTTTGGAACCAAGTTTCCGCAGTTTGAAGGAGCACTCAACCCATCTACTGCTAACTCAGCACAACATTACTCAATAGTTTCAGATTATCATTTCATCAATTCATATCATCATTCAATGGATCTTGTTAGTTTTTCAACATTAAGCTAGAATTATTAGGATCTTTAACTAAGAGAATAACAAGTACATCAATCAAACACAAGAGACAATGAACACAGTGTTTTTCCTCGAGAAAACTATAAAGGAAAAAACCCCGCAACTTCCTCAGAGATAGAATCAGCACCAAAATAGTAAAATCCCCAAAACAGTAAGTGATCTCCCAACAATAGTAATCTTCTTCTTGTGTAGCCCTAGTGTCTTCTCCTTCCTCAAATATATGCTACACTTGAGTGTGGATGACTTGTGTGATAAATAGAGACTCCAGTTCTCTATTTATACTAATCCCAACATGACTAAAAACCTACCAGGACCGACCTCTACTAGGAGAGTCTAATAACCCTAGTACCCCGAAACTGCGGGGACTTTAACCCTTAGACAATTGGAGGGTTACCCACTATGACTTGGCATGACTTGTTTACATAATTGATCCTCCTGATAAGAACATCGACGCATGAAAATATGACTCAATTACATTATAGATACATCCTAGAATAAACATTGGGTTACAATACATAAGATACATAGATGAATACATTCTGAAGTTACAAATACATCAACAATCCCTCTTAACTAGAAAGGTATTCTTTCGACACAATTTTCAGCACTGGTATTCTTCTCTACATCAATTGGATCACCTTGTCATTTGCATCTCAACTCTTCTGAGTCTTCAAGTCATCGTCAATCTTCGAATCTAGATCATCTCTCGATCTGGATTATCACTCGATCTGGATCATCACTCAATCTGGAACATCACTGGTCATCATCACTAGATCTTCATCATCACTCGATCTGGATCATCACTAGATTTGGATCATCATTGGATCTGGATCATCATCACCGGTGCTATCTCATGATTCTTCTCATCACAAGAAGTTCTACAGAGCCAACCGTTTTTCATGCTGGTTGTAGGCCTAGCCAGCATGTAGGTCTTCGCCTAGCACTTACATCTGGCCTACCCATCAGAAAGGCACGCCTAGCACTCACATCTAATCATGTAGGAACCAATACTATAATCACATCAGAAGGACCAGTACTAACATTCACCAGCATGATAGGACACAAAATACTATCATCTGTGAAATGGCTCTGCACTCACATCCATCAGCATGATAGGACACATACTACTATCATCTATGGAAAGGCACTGCACTCACATCCACCAACATGATAGGACACAAACTATTATCATCTATGGAAAGGCACTGCACTCACATACACTAGCATGGTAGGACACACCTACTACCATCTATGGAAAGGCATTGCACTCACATCCACCAGCATGGTAGGACACACCTACTACCATCTGTGGAAAGGAACTGCACTTATAATCACCAACATGATAGGACACACCTACTATCATCTGTGAAAAGGCACAACACTCACATTTGATCATGTGGGAACACATCCCTCAATCACATTAGAATGGCTCTTAGTCCTAGACTGAGGATCCCTGGTACCTCACCAGGTAGCTCCATTCAAAGAATGGTGGTAGCCCTTATATTTGACACTAAGTCAGAATGGATTAGAACTCATATCTAACATGGGAGGAACCTAATACTTTAGCCATGATAGAATGGATTCATCCCTTATATCTTATCAAGTGGGAACACATCCCTCTATCACATCAAAATGGCCATGCACTCATATCTGATCATGTGAGAACACATCTCACGGTCATATCAGAATGGCCCTCAGTCCTAAAACTAAGTTTCCCTGGTACCTCACTAGACAGCTCCATTCGAAGAATGGAAATAGCCCTTATATATGATCATGTAGGGACACATCCTATAGTCATATCAGAATGGCTTAGCACTCATATTTGTCATGGAAGGAACCAATCCTCTCACCATGATAGAATGGCTCAGCCCTTACATCTGACCTGCTCGTCATAATGGCTATGGATCTCAGCACACATATCTGTCATGGAAGGAACCAATCCTCTCACCATGACAGAATGGATCAGATCTTACATCTAACCATGGAAGGAACCAATCCTCTCACCATGTCAGAATGGCTATGGGATTCATCACTTTCCCTTGGAAGAAATCTCGATCTGGATAACACCAAGCTTCTCCTTGAAGTACTCAAACTTCACTCTAGCTAATGGCTTCATCAATACATCAGCTATCTGTTCCTTCGTCACAACATACTGGAGCTTCACTGCTCCCTTCTGCACCATATCCCTGATATAGTGATACTTGATCTCGATATGATGCAACTTGTCATGGAACACTGGATTCTCTGAAAACTTCACACAACTCTGGTTGTCACAATGTATACAAGTAGCATTCAACTAGAGATCAATTAAAGTAGACAGTAGCTTCCATAGCCATACTGCCTCACAACTAGCTGTTAGTTTTTCATCACATTAAACTAGCATTATGAACTTAGGATCTTTTCATTGAGAGAATAACAAGCACAGGAATAAAACATAAGCACATCACAAGAGACAAGAGACACAAAGAGATTTTCCTTGAGGAAACCATAAAGGAGAAAACCCCACAACTTCCTCTAAGATAAAATCAACACCAAAATAGTAAGAGATCTCCCAACAGCAGTGGCCTTCTAGTCCCAGTATATTTCCTCCTCCACAAGTGCGCCTCACTTAAGAGAGTGAATGATGTATTTCACAAGTGATAAATAGAGAGACTCTCACTATCTATTTATATTCATCCGTTCACTTGAATTGCCTTTTCACACGTAGGCTCAACCTAATAATTACTACTCGAGCCTAGACCTTAATTAGTGTATAATAACTCAAGTGCCCCGAAACTGTGGGTACTTACCTAATGACTTTATATGACTTGATTACATTATTAATCCTCCCGATCGGAACATCGGGGCATGAACACATGACTCAAATACATAATAGAAACATCTCAGAATAAACATCGGGTTACAATACATAAGATACATAGAAGAATACATTCCGAAGTTACATATACATCAACACTCCCTCTTAACTCGGAATGTATTCTTTCGACACAATTTTCAGCACTGGTCTTCTTCTCTGTATCAGCTGGATCATCTCGTCTTCAAGTCATCTTCGTCTTCAAGTCATCTTTGTCTTCAAGTCATCTTCGGATCTGGATCATCTCTCGATCTAGATCATCATCACTGGATCTGGATCATCTCTCGATCCGGATCATCATCACTGGATCTGGATCATCTCTCGATCTAGATCATCATCGCTGGATCTGGATCATCTCTCGATCCAGATCATCATCGAACATCATCACTGGATTTGGATCATCTCTCGATCTGGATCATCATCACTAGATCTGGATCATCTCTCGATCTGGATCAACATCACTGGACTGGATCTAGATCATCACTCGATTTGGATCTGGATCTGGATCATCATTGCTAGATCATCATTACTGGATCTGGATCATCACTCGATCTGGATCAACACTGGTTCTATCTCATGATTCTTCTCATCATAGGAAGTTCTACAAAGCCAGCCCTTTTTCATGCTGGTTGTATGCCTACCCTCATGTAGGTCTTCGACCAACACTTACATATGACCTGCTCATCAGAAAGGCACTCCTAGCACTCACATCTGATCATGTAGTAAACTACAATCCCATCAGAAAGGCCCAGCACTCACATTCACCAGCATGATAGGACACACCTACTATCATCTGTGAAATGGCTCAGCACTTACGACGACCAGCATGATAGGACACACCTACTATCATCTGTGGAAAGTCACAGCACTCACATCCACCAGCATGGTAGGACACACCTACTACCATATGTGGAAAGGCTCAGCACTTACAATCACCAGCATGGTAGGACACACCTACTACCATCTGTGAAAAGGCTCTGCACTTACAATCACCAGCATGGTAAGACACACCTACTACCATCTGTGAAAAGGAACTGCACTTATAGTCACCAGCATGATAGGAAACACCTACTATCATCTATGAAATGGCACAGCACTTATAGTCACCAGCATGATAGGACACACCTACTATCATCTGTGACAAGGCTCAGCACTTACATCCATCCAGGAGGGAACACATCCTGCTCACAATGATGGAAGGGCATGCACTCATATCTGATCATGAGGGGAACACATCCCAACAATCATATCAGAATGGCCCCCAGTCCTCCTCGACTGAGCTACCTGGTAACTGACCAGGCGCCTCCATTCTCCTAGAGAATGGCAGTTTCCCTTACATCCGACTTGCTCGTCGGAATGGCCAACACTCACATCTGACATGGAAGGAACTTAATCCTTTATCCATGAACAGAATGGTTCAGCCCTTACATCTGATCAAGTGGGAACACATCCCTCTATCACATCAGAATGGCTACTTAGTTCTTACACTGAGTGTTCCTGGTAACTGGCCAGGTGCCTCCATTCCTAGAATGGCAATTGCTCTTACATCTATCCTGCTCGACAGAATGGCTAGCACTCATATCTGACATGAAGGGGAGAAACCCTATCATCATGATATAATGGCTCAGCCCTTACATCTGACCTACTCATTAGAATGGCTCTCTTAGTCTCGGACTGAGTGTTCCTGGTAACTGACCAGGTGCCTCCATTCCCAGAATGGCAGTCAGCACTCATATCTGACATGGAAGGAACCAAATCCTCTCACCATGATAGAATGGCTCAGCCCTTATATCTGACCTACTCGTCAGAATGGCTTTAGATCTCTAGCACTCATATCTGACATGTAAGAAACCAAATCCTCTCACCATGACAGAATGGCTCAGCCCTTACATCTGACCATGGAAGGAACCAATCCTCTCACCATGTCAGAATGGCTATGGGTCTCATCACTTTCTTTGGGAGGAAGCCTCGATCTGGAGAACACCAAGTCTCTCTCTAAAGCACTCAAACTTCAGCCTAGCCAATGGATTCATCAATACATCAGCTATCTGTTCCTCCATCACAACATATAGGAGCTTCACTGCTCCTCTCTGTACCATATCCCTGATATAGTGATACTTGATCTCAATATGCTTCGACCTGTCATGAAACACTGGATTCTCTAACAACTTCACGCAACTCTGGTTGTCACAAGTAGCATCTAACTGGAGATCAAATATATCAGACAGTAGCTTCCACAGCCATACTGCCTCACAACTAGCTGAACAAGCTGCGACATACTCTGCTTCAGCTATACTCAGTGCCACACAGGATTGCTTCCTGCTAAACCAAGAGATCACACCTGATCCCATACTAAAGCAACATCCTGCAGTACTCTTCCTGTCAATGGCACTGCCTACCCAATCTGAATCAACATAACCCACTAGGTTAATCTTCTGATTCGCATCGTACTTGAGCCCATCATCAATTGTACCCTTTAGGTACCTCAGAATATGCTTTGTAGCAATCAAGTGAACACTTCTTGGATCTATCAAGTACTGGCTCAAGGTGTTCACAGCAAAGCAAATATCTGGTCTCATGTTCATCAGGTACATCAATGACCCAATCATCTGACGATACATTGTAGCATCACCTGAATCTGACCAAGCATCACTCAATAGCTTCAGGTTCGATGCCATAGGTGTGGTCATGTAGTCCATCATCCTGAATCTCTTAAGGATCTCTACTGCATACTTCCCTTGTCCAAGGAAGATCCCATATGTACTCTGTCACACCTCCACGCCTAGAACAATAGTGCATCGACACATAACAGGAGCATCACTGGTCTTCTGTCTTCAACCTTGAAGCAAAGGTTGAAATCCACTTTACTCTCAGTAAAGCCTAGAATCATCAGTAATATTCCCATCCTGTCGTACCATGTCGAACCTCAGGATCTTCTGCAATCACTCCCTCTGAAGTGGAGCATCATACTCCCTCTGTCTTCCGTACTCTATGCACTGAAACATTCTGTACTGGAGTGACAAGTAGTATCCATCTAGGATCACTGGATACTAAGATCCTCTATCTTGAACTTCTTCAAAAGTTCATCTTGCACCCATCTGTGAGCTTGTCATCCTCTATCAACCTTGTGGCAAAGGTTAAGATATTCATCAAGCTCATCATGTATGCGTTATCGTATGGGTGTCTTCTGAACTCGTACAAAGCCTTCTTTCATTTCCACACATTATTATGCATGTCATGTGACTTCACTTCTATTAGCTGTAAATGTTTCTTTGTAGACTATGCCTTCTCTTCATGAGAAGCCTCATGCTACGAATCTTGCTTTGTATCCCACGATGTTTCCATCTACTGCATGATGGAACTATGAACTTCTCTTCAGGTCTCGATACTACGCCCATACATCATTCTTCTTGAACCGATCTTCCCTTTCTTCTTGGTGGCTGGAAGGTTCTGCATCAATGATGTCACTGCACTCATCATATTATTCTTTGTCTTTGAACTGTCATCACTTGTTCTTCGGAACAAGTCTTCATTCTTCTTTGCTTGTAGGCGATTATGTATGCGATCTTTCCTACAAGTCAAATGCAATTGTATGGTTAGAAACATTTCATAAGGAATATTTATACTAGCAAACACTTATGCATAAATATATGATCATGCAACTACTTTCTCCAATACAACATTCATCCATATCTCATTGAAACTTTCTAGATGCCTTCCATCTATACTAGGACAACATTGAGATTGTGCACTAATCCAATATGTCAGCAAAGAGGTTTCATTCTAGATAAGTAGCAATGGAGAATTTGTATAGCCCCATGAGCTACTTACCCATCACGTGCATATTAGTAGTATTCTGTCATTAATGCAAACATCCTATCATGCATAATACAGTAACTGGATATAAAAAAATGCATAACAAGATAATATAATGAAATCACAATTGAATACTTATCTTTATTTGTTTTGAGGGTAGACTCCTTCTTGAGCCTTCAGCTTCATCGTCTTCTTCATTCATAATAGCAATGTTTCTTATCCAAAAGCTAAGGTGGATAAGAAGTTCTTCAAGAGTTGAGTTCTTCATATTCCTCGTTGCTTGAGGGATATTCTTTGGATGGAAAGAGCTTGATCTTCAGTTGCTCCCTCCTTCTCTTCTTGAGCTTCTTCTTCTTGTGAGTTCTCTTTCTAGAGTCTATTGAAAGTAATCACTTCCTTCTATAACAAATTCCTCACATGAATGAATTCCACGATCCTGGGAGGCCATTCAAGGTGGCCATCACCACTTTTGCATTCTTCACTTTTTCTTTTACTGCTTCAAGTTGTTCTTTGATTTGACAGACTCTTATGACTGCATGGTCTCTGCATTCTGGATCTTCACATTCTTCAACTGGTTTCTTTAAGTCATATTCTAATTTTGTTCTTCCCTTCAAATAGCTTGAAATTCTGGAAGACCTTCAACAACTTTACTTGCAAAAGGTAGTGCTCTGTAATGCCAAAGATCATTTGGCTCTACTGTGTCATGGATCAAGGCTTGTTCTGGATATCCCTTCAATTTGTACAAGCCTCCTTCTTGTTCTTCAATCACTACCACATCATCGATAGTCTTTCCTTTTGGCCATATGATGAATTGACCATCTATGAATGCAGCCCGCATTCCTTTTGCCTCAATGCTGAAATGGAAAGAAGGTTCTTCTTCAATCCTAGCACAAACAATACTTATTTCAATGTTAGAGACTTACCAGAGTCTAGCTTGTATGAAGATTCCCCACTACCTGCTATTGGATATTGGTAGTCATCTCCTAGTTTCACCTTGTGAGGTGATTCATGTTCTGACAGTATTACAAAGGATTCCTTGAATCCCGTCATATGTTTGGAAGCCCCACTGTCTATAAGCCAATCATCATTTCCATGAGTAATGTTACATGTGAGAGATGATATCAAAACATATTCATCCTCGCTTGAAGAATCTTCACTTTCATATATGGATCTCTTTCTGGATGGTTCATCATCCTCTGCAGCATGAGCATGATGTCTTCTTTGGCCACGTCTCCCTTTGAAACTGGAACTTCTATACTCATGTAGGTGTCCAATCCAGTTTCTTCAGAGAGCTCAAATAATTCTATGCTTGGAATTTGTCAACTTCACCAAGCTTATCATCAAGCTATTGTGATAGATCATATTGAAATGAGAACCTCAAATGGAAATACAAAAGATTAGATCTTACCAATTTGAGGTGTCCGTCCTTGTCCCGGAGTTCACTGATCTAGGGTTTGTCGCAGAAACCCTAATTTTAAAAACTTGAAAAATTTAATATCTTATTGGACAAACAGATATATCTCTTCAAATGGAGCTGTCCAATGTACTCTTTTTCTGAAAACAATGGAGGGAATCTCCCGGAACGGGAAGCCCTAATTTTCCAATTTCTTCTGCAGAAATTCCTGTTACTATTTTTGTGATATATCCGAAATTAATGCTGCTCTGTGTCTGAAATTTAGTACTGAGGTAACCTCACATGTCACTGATCCAAAACCGCAAGTTTCATCAAAATTGGTTTCACCATTTGGGATTTATGATCCTTTTCCCAAGGTGACCTGTTACAAGACTGTTCAGAACAGCGAAGTTGTACGGCATGCCACGTGTCACTGGTTCATCTTCTAATTCTTATATTAATACCACCGAAATTAAAGTCCGTTCAATTTATGGAAAAGCTTCAGGAATTCCATTTGGACCTCTGTAGCTCAAGATATTGCAGATCTCCCTAGATGTCCTGTTCAGGGATGAATTCTAGAACAGGCTGGAACCCTAACTTGGAGAGATCATATATCATGGATTACAGCAAATAGGAGTATGATTTTTGGACACAGGATTTATCGGGATTGTATCTTTGGCCCCTGTAATTTTCAGCTTCTAATACTTTTCCAAGCGCAGAATATTGTGACTGTACCAAAACTTAGCAGTTTTAGTATTTAGGGTTTCTCCTAGCTCAGGGTCAAACTAGGGTTTGACTTCCCTGGAGTTTCACCCAACCAAATTTCTTGATCTAGGTCTCTAAAATTTGGTTTTGATGAGGAGAAAAATCCTATGCTAGTCTCACTCAAAAATTCCTCTTCTGTAGAAAGCCCTAATTTCCACATCGAAACTGAAAATGCTTGAAATTGAATTCCACATCGACAGAAAGATGCACCCTTCAATGGAGAGTCATCCTAGCATACTTTTGTTGAAAATATATGGAGGAATATATACAAAATAGGAATCCCTAGTTCCTGTAGCTGCACAATGTCTTCTTCTTAGGTTAGCTCTGATACCATGTTAGTTTTTCATCACATTAAGCTAGCATTATGAACGTAGGATATTTTCACTGAGAGAATAACAAGCACAGCAATAAAACATAAGCACATCAC
This sequence comes from Pseudotsuga menziesii, assembly GCA_001517045.1. Taxonomy (NCBI): domain Eukaryota; kingdom Viridiplantae; phylum Streptophyta; class Pinopsida; order Pinales; family Pinaceae; genus Pseudotsuga; species Pseudotsuga menziesii. The sequence continues at coordinate 329,102 of LPNX010328232.1, read as the reverse complement.
AAGAGACAAGAGACACAAAGAGATTTTCCTCGTGGAAACCATAAAGAAGAAAACCCCGCAACTTCCTCTAAGATAAAATCAGCACCAAAACAGTAAGAGATCTCCCAACAGCAGTGGCCTTCTAGTCCCAGTATATTTCCTCCTCCACAAGTGCGCCTCACTTAAGAGAGTGAATGATGTATTTCACAAGTGATAAATAGAGAGACTCTCACTCTCTATTTATATTCATCCGTTCACTTGAATTGCCTTTTCACACGTAGGCTCAACCTAATAATTACTACTCGAGCCTACACCTTAATTAGTGTATAATAACTCAAGTGCCCCGAAACTGTGGGGACTTACCTAATGACTTGATATGACTTGATTACATTATTAATCCTACCGATCGGAACATCGGGGCATGACCACATGACTCAAATACATAATAGAAACATCTCGGAATAAACATCGAGTTACAATACATAAGATACATAGAAGAATACATTCTGAAGTTACATTTACATCAACACTAGCTAAACAAGCTACGACATACTCTACTTCAGCTGCACTCAGTGCCACACAGGATTGCTTCCTACTAAACCAAGAGATCATACATGATCCCATACTGAAGCAACACCCTGAAGTGCTCTTCCTATAGATCATATTTCCTACCCAATCTAAATCAACATAACCCTCTAGGTTAATCTTTTGATTCGCATCTTACTTGAGCCCATAATCATCTATACCCTTCAGGTATCTCAGAATATGCTTTGCAGCAATCAAGTGAACATGTCTCGGATCTATCAGGAACTGGCTCAAGGTGTTCACAGCAAAGCAAATATCTGGTCTCATGTTCATCAGGTACATCAAGGACCCAATCATCTGACGATACATCGTAGCATCAACTATCTCTAACAAAGCATCACTTAATAGCTTCATTTTTTATGCCATAGGTGTGGCCATAGTCTTGCAGTCCATCATCCCAAACCTCTTCAAGATCTCTACTGCATACTTCACTTGTCCAAGGAAGATTCCATCTATACTCTACCATACCTCCATACCTATAAAGTAATGCATCATACCCAAGTCCTTCATCTTGAACTCAGCAGCAAGCTTTTTCTTCATATCAACAATCAACCCATCTGTACCTGTCACAAATAGATCATCTACATATAGTAGGAGCATCACTGGGTTGCCATCTTCAACCTTGTAGTAAAGGTTGGAATCTTCTTTACTCTTGGTAAAGCCCAAATTGGATACAAAGCTGTCAATTCTGCCATACCAAGTCCTGGGTGCTTGTTTCGAACTGTACAGGGCTTTCTTCAATATGCATACATGAGACTCTCTGTCATTTGTCTCAAAACCGAGTGGCTGTTGTACATACACTTCCTCTTCCACTACACCATTCAAGAAATTAGTCTTGACATACATCTGGTGTATCTTCCATTTCATCACTACAGCCAAAGCAAGTAATGATCTGATGGAAGTGTACCTGGCTATAGGTGCAAAGGCTTCTTCATAGTCTATTCCTTCTTTTTGAGAGAAACCCCGAGCCACAAATATTGCTTTATACTTTTCAATGCTACCGTCTGCGGCATGCTTGATCTTATAGATCCATTTGGAAGTTGGCTAGAATACTTTACTGGTGAGCTCTGGGGTGGGATCAGATACCGAGCTTGGCTGAACTAGGCTTGAATACTTGGATACTCAACTTGTATTGGTTACTCGGACTGCGCGCTAATAGACTGCTTTCTTGGATTAGCGGCTAATATAAACTGGGATCCTGGGACTGGATACTAAGCTGCTTGCCTTTGTTACTTAGACTGGGCCACTCATCAGCTTTGCTACCGGGTTGCTGGGCTGGAGACAGTCATATACAGGCAGTCACATAGAGCACCTCACTAACATACCTGGTACGTATAGAAACCACATAGCTGATCATAGAAAGCACTTATTGCATGTTTTCATAGCAGAGATATGATAATCCATTGCCAATTTTCATTGCTAATAGTCCGTGGTCATAGCTTATTTCTGGTTATCTTTTACTATTTTCATCGTCTTAAGGTCCTTGGCAATAGACGAGGGAGTCCTGGGAGTCCTTTTCAGTCAGAGCAGAAGGTCATTGTAGCTAGTAATTGTTTTTATAGCCAATTGGAGGTCGCTTGCCTTGGAGAATCTCATATATAATCTTGTTACTACCTATACCTTTAGGTAGGGACCTTATTTGAGCGGATCCACTAGCATATTAAGCAACATTGGGAACATATTTTATAAAACATTATCATTCACTATTCTTGTATAATAAAAATAAGCTTTAGGGGGTCCAAGGTATAATAAAAAAAAATTATTTTATTCCTGCCATTTCAGGTGCGAAGCCGCTCGACTGGTCAAAGAGAGAAGCAAAGCCTCTTTTCCTTCCAAGGGCAAGGAGGCTTATCCATAACTCGATGGGACATTTCCCTCCGAAAACCTTGACCCCTAAAAATAACTTACCCTACAGAATAAAAGTTACTATCTAGATTTGATTAATGATAATGCTTTACTTACAAAGCACCTGTTTTTAGAATTTACTATGACTATTGTGGGATGATAGCCTAATAATGAGCGCGGATAAACTTACCTCTCTTATACAGGAGAGGCGTTGATTCAATTATCTAATCTTATTATGGGAATTCTTGGGAGAAAAGTTCCCACTGAGACATTTTATGGTAGAGAGAGGCCTTACAACTGAATTGCCAATAGCTACCCATCATCGAGGGCTTATAATATAGCCCTATCGAGGGCCAATAAACTCCACATCTCAAGGCCCAATCAGTCCCATATCACACCCATCATTATATTAATATACTTCCCACCTACCATATTATGCCCAGGACACTCAACTAAGGAAGACACGGTCTACATTCTCCCATTCAAGCCCGCATCCACGCATCCATGCATCCGTGTAGTCCTTTCAATTCTCAACTGCCAACAGAGTGGGGGTGCACCGGCACTCATTGACGAGATTGATGGAACACTTATTTGGGGTGAGGTGGTACACCGAATGGACGGATCGATATTGACCCAAGAGAGAAGGAAGTCTAAGTAAGTTACCCAGAGTTGGTCAGTCCGAGTTCACATTACCCATTACCCTATCAACTTATCTCCTTTCACTTTACAATATCCTACACACTACCTTGGACCTCATTCCCTATTCAAGCCGCATCCCCCATTACCAATTTACCTTCACCGCATACCTTAGAGAGAAGTTAACCATTAAACCATGCTACATCCACCCAACACGGGATCGCTTTTATTGATACATTGATCTTACATATGTTTCGGGCCATTGAACCCATGCGGGGTGGTAATTGAATCATTGGATGGAGAGCTCACTTGGGATTGCTAGCTTGGGATGGATGTCCCGACTATAGAATGAGAATGAATCAAGTTAACTGAAAAAGAAGGTGATCATGTTGTTTAAGCGGTTGATTTTTATAATTAGGCAGGTTATCCAGTGAAAGCAGCAGTAATTTCCAACACGATCAATGTTTACAAAATCTATGTAAATAATACATCCTAATTATTAAATAAAATTAACTTTATTTAGTGGTTAAAGCAGAATCCCTGAGCACAGGGTTTCATTTATTTCATCCCAAGACTAATATAGTGTAGAAAGGTGCCTTCACACGAGGAAGCCGGGAATCAGAAATGAGTTCACAGGCTGATGGGGCGGGCGGACTTTATTTAAGTTGTTTACCCGTTTCACCTTTACTTTTTGCAGCATTAGACGAGCGTTCAATAACACTTCTTGATGATGTATTTTGACTTGTACCACTATCCTTCTTTTTTGTCGGGACGAGCCCCAAAAATAATGTATATGATCAATTAAGACAACATTGCTAGATTTCTATGCTTACTTTATATACGATTCGTTTTTTAGGCAGCTCTATTGTTTTGGTGGTATCGTTGGCTCGGAATCATTAAAATAATAAACCTTAGGCATAAATCGTACAGAACTTCAGGTGTGGGGCGAGCTTGTTGTGCGCATCTATGTTCCCAATCATTTCATCAATTCGAAGATTGCGTGATTACATATATAATTATAGATCCATCCATAATAACAACATTTTAAAGCGTTCAAATTAGCTAATCGATTCATAATTTGGTGTGGTGTTCAGCAGTAAAATTTTGTATTATTGGAAAGAATGCATTGGATCACTATAGACAACCAGCGCTAAAAAAGATTAGCATTGAGAGGGAAGGACACTTTCAAAGGCGACGAAGGGCCAACCAACAATAAGGGGAAACACTTGGAGATATCAGAAGTGAGAATGTTGACATGAGTAAGTAAGGTGATGACTTGGAAGGGAGGTACTTTTTTCCATACCAGATAAGTGCCTAAATATACCCAGTGAAATGGAATTCTCCATGAAGATGCGTAGGTCCCAATGGATAGACGGTCAGACCCCGCCCTGTGGTGCACCTTTATGTTGTGTTTCCTTCACAGTGATAACCTCTTTCTTACCAATGTGTTGGATAACAAAGTAGACTTATTTCCCTCCCACCTAACACTTTATACCTTAGGTCGTTGACTTCGCGTTAGAAGGGGGTTTATCTAGACCTAACTGGTCACTATAGCACAGTGCGGTAAGGAGAAGGGGTTTATAAGGGCAAGAAGTGAAATCAGTCTACCCTGAGTGTCAGTCCTGAATGAGCGATATCAATTTTAGGTGCTGCGGTGTTCCGCAGGTGAAATTCCTATAAATATTAATCAATGAGGCATACAATAATATAAATAAGTAAGCGAGGTAAGTGAGGAAGCAGTATATCTTCTATCTCTAAGTTGTTGCAGGTGTTTCAATAGAGTAGGTAAAAGAGTGTGAGTAGGGCTCTTCCTCTAGTTAATAATCTTGAATCATATTCTGGGCAAGGCTCAGCTGGAACAATATTCATTCATACTAATACCACTGAATCTGTCCATCCTTTGAGCAAGTGTGATTATTTTATTGTGCTATTTTCTTGTCCAAAAGCTCTTTCTATAGCCGCTCGTACAACGAGTAAGTTTGGGTCCATTCCTAAGTGAGTAAGTCATAAGGGGTTGGTGAAGCTAGTGGATTGATAGACTAGGTAAACATAAGTTCAGGCAAGTAAGCAGCATCATCTAAAGGTCCTATCCTAGCAATGTTTTTTAAATTAATCAATGTTATTAGGGGGTTAAGCCCGGCGGCCCAAGAAGCAATAGCGCAATAAGGTGGTTCTGTGTGCTGCGCTACTGTAAGAATAAATAGTATCCCTCCCGGCTTTCCCCGGCCCGATAAGATATGATGTTATGATTTATATATAATATCTCTATTTTCCCAGGGGAATCCATCTTCATTTAGCAATTTTTTGCTTAGATAATAAATATATCTAGACCTTTTCCCCCTCAAAATGAATAATCACATATTATATGATATTATGTCCTATCGATGATTCGAGTGCGCATATAGAAACGATTGACAAAGGCTTCCCGTAGGAAAGCTTATTAAGTAAGGTGAAAAGGATTTTGGATCTTTCTATTAGTGGCTGCAAGAAAATGAGGGCATTAAGAACGATGGTGGCTCTCGTACCTCAGTCAATCGGGTTCGTCTCTCGATCTCCTAGCATTCAATATTGGGTTCGTCCCTCACCCCCTCACCCCCTCGATATTTGCTTGAATTCAGAAGAATTTTCCCCCCTTAAAAGAAAGAAAACTTCCCTAATGGACTTGGGATAACATCCCAAACATCATTCTTCATGATCGATTGATATTCTTTGATCATAGCATCCTTCCATTCTTTTCCTTCTGCTGCTTCTTCGTAACTGGAAGGTTCTTTATCAATGAAATCACATAGTAACGCTACATACCTGGAGCAGGATCTGATCCTCTTTATTTCTCTATGATTCTCTTCTGGAGCCCCATATCTTTTCGTACCTTGGATAAGTTCTCGTACCCAAGCATGTTTCCTCTTATGAGGATTCTTCTCCATAGGTGGATCTTCAGATATTTGTGGTTCTTCAAATTCTCAATCTTCTTCTTGAGCTTCTTCATTCATGGTTGTATCATGAATTCTGGGTGCTTCTACTTCTGCTTCTTCAGGTTCTTCAGCATGTATCTTTCTATATTTGTTGTAAGATGTGTCTTCATCAAATGTCACATCCCTACTGATGTAAATCTTCTTTAATCCTAGGAAATAGATTCTGTAAGCCTTTGAGATTTCAGAGTATGCCACAAATATGCCCTTCTTTCCTAAAGGATCTAATTTTTTTTTCTTCTCTTTTGGAATGTGTATGTACATAGGACAGCTGAATATTCTGAGATGGCTGACTTCTGGTTTCTTGCCAGAGAAGACTTCTTCAGGAGTCTTGTTCTCAAGTAATCTATGTGGAGTACAGTTCTGTACATACACCGTTGTTCTGGCAGCTTCAGCCCAAAGATGCATAGAAAGATCTTGATCATGAAGCATTTCTATTGCAGCTTCCATGATGGTTCTATTCTTCTATTTCACAATCCCATTCTGTTGTGGGTTATAAGGAGTGGACAACTCCCTCTTAATCCCTGAATCTTTGAACAGCCTCTTGAATTCATTTGATGTGAATTCTATGCCATTATCTGATCGAAAAGTCTTGATCTTCTTTTCAGTATGGTTCTCGATCAAGGCTTTGAATTCCTTGAATTTGTTGAATACTTCGTCTTTGTTCTTCATGAGGTAAACCCATGTCTTCCTAGAAAAATCATCAATAAAAGAAACATAATATGCATACCCGTTTAGTGAGCTTGATGACATAGGACCACATCCATCGGAGTGGATGATTTCCAATATTCCTTTTCCTTTGCTTTCACTACTTGGAAATGTCTTCTTTGTGTTCTTTCCCTTCACACATCCTTTGCAGACACCATCATATTTTTCTTGGATTTTTGGAAGACCTTCAACATCTTTGCTTGCAATAGGTAGTGCTCTGTAATGCACATGTGCAAGTCTTCTATGCCAAATTTCACTTGGCTCTACTATATCATGGACCATTTCTTTTTCTAGATGGCCCTTTAATTTGTACAATCCTCCTTCTTGTTCTCCAATTACTACCGCATCATCAATATTCTTTCCTCTAGGCCACATAATGACTTGACCATCTATGAATGCAACCCGCATTCCTTTTGCATCCAATGCTGATATGGAGAGAAGGTTCTTCTTGAGTCTTGGTACAAACAATACTTCTTTCATTGTTAGAGACTTACCAGATTCTAGTTTATATGAAGATTCCCCACTACCTTTTATTGGATATTGGTATTCATCTCTTAGCTTCACCTTGTGAGGTGAGTCATGTTCTGATAGTCTTACAAAGGATTCCTTGAATCCAGTCATATGTTTGGAAGCCCCACTGTCTATAATCCAATCATCACTTCCATGAGTAATGTTACCTATGAGAGTGGAAATCAAAACATATTCATCCTCGCTTGAAGAATATTCACTTTCATATCTGGATCTCTTCCTGGATGGTTCATCATCCTCTGCCGCATGAGCATGATGTCTTATTTTGTTTCCCTTCTTGTTATGAGAGTGTACCCTGTTCTTAGGACAGTCTTTTGCGTAGTTTCCTTTTTCATCACATGTATAACATCTCACTCTAGATAGATCCTTTCTATTGTTATCCTTAGAATGAGAGTTCTTGCCTTTGGAGTAATGAGGATTTCTTCTTCCCTTCTTGGAGTGAACTGTAAGGGATTGATATTCAATTCCCATATTCTCTTCTCAGGCTGCTATTCGAGCTTCTTCTTGAGAGCATTCTTCCCATAGTATGCTGAAATTGACTAACTTCTTTCTTGCACAGATTCCTTCGATGAAAGAATCCCATGACCTGGGGAGGCCATTCAAAGTAGTCATCACAATCTCTACATTTTCCACTTCTTCATCAACATCTTCTAATTATTACTTGATCTAGGAAACCCTTGGGAAGTAGGACTAGATAGTCTCTGCATTCTGAGTCTTCACATTCTTCAGTTGATTCCTTAGAGTTATCTTCTGATTTATGTTCTTCCCTTCAAACAACTTGGTTAGGGCATCAAACATAGCTTTAGGTGTCTTGAGAGAGGACACCTGTGGGATAAGGTGATCCTTAATAGAATAAAAAATTATCCTCTTTTCCATAACTATCTTCTTCTTATGTAATGCTTTTGCCTCATCTCCCTCTGGAACTGGAACCTTCTCATGGATGAAGGAGTCTAATTCATGCTCTTCCAGGACCAGGGAGATCCTATAATTCTAGGCTTGAAAGTTATCAGATCCCTCAAGCTTTTCATCAATATTGGTATGATGAGACATCTTATCTGAGAACCTCAAATGGAAATACAAAATATTTTATATCTTACCAGGTTCAAGATGTCAGATCTGAAACTTGAGCGAAAATCCTGTAGAGCTGGTTCAAGAGAAAATTAGGGTTTTTCTTTTCCGGAGTTCTGTCCAACCAAATGCTCTGAAATTTGTCCCTAACTGTGATTTTTAGGAGGAGATCAATCCAAGCCTAGGCTCACTAAAAAATTCCTCTTCTGTGAAAATCCCTAATTTCAGCTAGGAATGTCGGGTCCAAAACTGAAAAACCTCAGAAATGGATTCTGCTTCGACAGAAAGATGTGCCCTAAGGAGGAGAGTTATTCCAGCTTAATTTTGCTGAAAATATGTGGAGAAAGATTCAAAAACTAGGAATCCCTAGTTCCCATAGCTGCATAGTGTCTTCTTCTCAGGTTAGCTTTGATTCCATGTTGGTTTTTCAACATTAAGCTAGCATTATTAGGATCTTTAACTAAGAGAATAACAAGTACATCAATCAAACACAAGAGACAATGAACACAATGTTTTTCCTCAGGGAAACCATAAAGGAGAAAACCCTACAACTTCCTCAGAGATAGAATCAGCACCAAAACAGTAAAAGCCCCAAAACAGTAAGTGATCTCCCAACAGCAGTAATCTTCTTCTTGTCTAGCCCCAATGTCTTCTCCTTCCTCAATTATGCGCTACACTTGAGTGTGGATGACTTGTGTGATAAACAGAGACTCCAGTCCTCTATTTATACTAATCTCAACATGACTAAAACCCTGCCATGGCTGACCTCTACTAGGAGAGTCTAATAACCCTAGTGCCCCGAAACTGTGGGGACTTTAACCCTTAGACAATCAGAGGGTTACCCACTATGACTTGACATGAATTGTTTACATAATTGATCCTCCTGATCAAAACATCAGGGCATGATAATATGTCTCAATTACATTATAGATACATCCTGGAATAAACATCGGGCTTCAAATTTGCAACAACGACCCCAAGCCAATCTTCTTTTTCTTCCGTATCCAAGTCCTCAGTGTTTTTTGTCGCTTGCTAAAAAGCAATTGAAATGATGTTCTCTAAGCACACTCTATTTTCCTAGAGTTGTGCTTCCTCCACTGTTAAGCGATCTTGATCCTTTTTTAGTGCTTCAATTTCCTTTGCATTCTCCTCTATCAGTCGTTCTTCTCTCTATCTTCCAACTCCTGATTGGAACCCTTCTGCAACTGCACCAATGTATGCGTCCGAAGTGCATTGATGTCTACTGAAATATCCTGCAATTGTTGAAGTGAGGAGTTGAGTTCCTCATTGTTGGTCTCAACCACATGTGGTAGAATTCGCACATTCATAATCTACATCCTAGTGTTGATCGAACCAACCTGCTGCAAATTGGTTGCTTCTATTACCGTCTTTACTACTACATCAATCAATGAATCAAGGAAATTTTTTACCTCACCAAATCTGTCAGTCATCTACTCCTTCATCTATTCTACTACCACATCAATTGCTGTTGTAACAGATGTGATAATACAGCTCAACTGCTCCTCGATCACTTGTGTTGCGCTGCTGGTCGTACCCTGGTGTTATAGCTGATTTTACCACACATGATTGATCACATGTCTATGGCCTTCCTTGTCCCTCTATAGACTCTTTAGACCCCATAGACTTATATTATACTTTGATGTTTCCAATTTCATCCCTAAAAACACATGTTTATTGTTGTACGCGACTTTTAATCCCATACTCGCATGTACATGCGAATTTTGACTTCAAACCTGCGTACAATGGAACGTACATAAATCCAAATATTTTTGTATTTTTCCTTCATGTGTGTCTAAACCAATCGACTCTTTTCCTTCCATATGCCTCGATATCACTCGGATTTGACTCTCCATTAACCCTTTGGAGTGGTATATAAGGAACCGCTTCGATACATTGAAAGGGGAGGAATTGAAGAGCAAAGAAAATATAGTCCATCGTTGCCATAGCTTGCATATACTTGAGTCTACATCCCTTTCTCCATTTAGAGCACTTTCTATTATTCCCAATATTTCCTTTTCTTGTGATCTTTCTATGGAGAGATGGAGGATTGAGGTGGTGGAGGACTTGATTTCTTTGGTTCGCAGACATGCCAAAAAAGGTTGTCACTTGTGTAATCTCTGATTTTATTAATAGAAATATCGTTTCCTGTCCAATAATGTGCATTCAAATGAATATTGAATCCATGGATATGTTTAATTTCTTATACATTGTTGATTATATATGCTAGAGTAGATCTAACACCATATTATATAGAATTCTTGTCTTGTTTGCTGTCGTTGAGAGAAAATTGCTAACACAAGCGAGATTGGAAAAATCTCAACGGGGATCTACTTCAACCGTCCAGAATAAGGTATGATTCGAGGTCCCTTAGTGTTAGATATTTGGTTTCTCTTGCATATTGGGAAGGGATTGATTTCTCATGTCTAGCTATCTGTTGTGGTACACCCCAAGCCATAGGATGTTTCTCTCCATAACAGAATTGGAAACCATACTGGGGACTTCCTTGTTTTTGTTTAGGGTTGGGGGCACAACGTGCTTGATATTATTGATTTTCTCTCTGTTTCTCCCTATTTCTGTGCTGCATTTAGTATTGTGTTCATCCATTGACACTCCTCTAGATTGGTTTGACCCTTGGCCTACTTTTTACCACTTTCTTCTCTATATACACAGGTTTTTGGCTAAAAACCATGTACACATGCGGGTTTTTGTCCAAACGTTGCGTACATATGTTGTTTTTCTTTATACAGTCATGCAAATCCTTCCTTTTGGTTGAGTTTGATGTTGTGGGAAGTTTCTGGGTGGGTTGTGAGTGTGGTTTGGTTTTCCTGGGTTCTTATGGTGTCTTTGACTGCTTCTTTTGTGACTAGAGACCGATTTTTCATTGATTTTTCTTTGAATTAGTTGTAGTCATTTATCTCATTTTTTGTTTTTTCCATTAGTGTGTTACTCTTTTGTCTCGGTTTCTTGCTAGGATTTTCTTTTATACTTGCTGCAAAGACTAAGAGATTTAGTGACTTTTATTGCATTTTCATTTTCATTCTTGGATGAGAGTTGTGTTTAGGCTTTCATATAGGAAGGATTGCATTGGCATTCAGAAAGGAATAATTTTACATGCATCTCATGTAGTGGCATACCTTGTTCTTCATTCTACACATTGCGCTTGGCATTTCTTGTTAGGTGTGCATATCTACTTCACTTCTGAGTCATAACTTCATTAGTTGCACGACCATTTCCTTTTGAATCGCAACCAAATAAAATCAATGTGTAATAAAATGAATTACACTCTTTTCTTTTCTAGGGTGCATCAACAAGATTAGGTTTTAGGGTCTTGGAATAGTTCATTGTAAGTTAATTATCCAAGAACACTAAACAAAACAATTAGGTGTTTGTCCAGGTGAGAGTGTGAAACCCTTGGTATAATTAGTGTTTTTGAGGATGCTCCTCTTACACGGGAGTTAAGCACGAGGCAGTGCATGCAATTGTGATTGGGATGACCCCTGGTCACTTTCGATGAGAACCGAAGATATTTCCAGGATCGTATTCATATCTGGGGGATCTTTTGAGTTTCATGCTTTTCTACCCTTCCCATATGGTCGATCCCACCCATGATTGTCCACCTGAGCATTGATTATATTGGGGTCACCTTAGTTTCCTTACCTAGGTATCACAGGGGGTACTTTCATAGGTTATTATGTAGGTGTCCTAGTTAGGTAGGGGTCGTACAACACAGTATCTATAGGAATTGAAGATGAGGGCCACTATAATTAGTTACATACCTCTGCTTGTAGTGTATGGGAATCTCGAGCCTCTCTTAGGCGAGACATACCTGCTACATTCAGGATCTCACTTATCCTCCCCTTCGCTTGCTTACATTTTGGCAGTAGATTTTTATAGGAGTGTGCTCTTTGTGTGCTAGTTGGCCATTGGGATCATAGTTACTTGAGTATATTTATGCTCTTTTGAGTTCAGATCCTTTTATTTTCGGCATGCCTGGTATCCTGTCACGTGTCCTTGGTCCTAGTGCTGACCCTGGTGTTGGACTTGGGGGCACTATGACCCCTTACCTTGTATATGGATTTGAAAGTGGTCATATCACTCCCTTAATCTGGTCTTAACACTAGTGTTCACCCTCACGGGGGAAGTAGTGGATACGTGAACGTTGGGTCTACACCTTACATCCCTTCTTATGTCCTATCGTCCACTGCACCGGTTCCTTTGAATGTTGTTGTCATGATTAATCCTCCCTATATCCTATAGTTTGGAATCTTTACTAACTATTTCTAGTTGTTTTGGACTTATATTATTGTGATGTAGGATCCAACTTGTGTACACTCTCTCTGAGGATTTGACCCGTTCGTGCCCATGACAGGTATAATTTGAACTGGGATATAGGTTAGGAATCCATATCCTCTTGTATTTTGCATGAACTTATGATTGTTTCATCTTAATATTAGGTATGAACCCATTCCATGATGTCACAAAATGTTCATGTTGCTGGTAGAAGTGGCATTGTGTGAATGGTCGAGCTTTCCTATACATGGGTACCCTAGTTAGATCCTATATTGCACTTGGTGCCCATGCTGACATTCCTCCGTTAGGTTTTGGGAGTGCCTTTTTAGTCCCACCATGTCCTTGAGCAAGAGATTCATACTCCTCTTAAACGTTATGCTGGCTATTCCCTTGGGACTCCCTTGTATATGTCAAGTTGTAATTGCATTATCATGAGTTTTTCTTGCCTTATTGAGCCTTATGTCGGCTTCCTAACTTTGATTATCAGCCATATAGCCTGAGCTTGTCTCATGTCTAGCTAAGAAGAGACTTTTTACATATCTTTTTGCAGCTTGATTCCCCATTTTTTACTGGGAGGGAACTTTCCCCCGAGTGTCATTAGCCCACACATGTTTCCTTGCATTGAGCATAGGTATGTTCCGTTGCTTGGAACTAGTTTGCTTGTCCCCTGACACTAGTCTCCTCCCAAATTTGTAACTATAAATCACTTTTATTCTTTTTCAAGATTTTCAAAATATCTAAAAAAGTCCAAAAAAACCAAAAAACCAAAAATCGGAACAGGAAAATATTTTATCTTTGGAAGCAGTCGAGTCATGTCTCCTTTGAACAGAGCATCATATATCACATCCGTTCGGTGGCTTATTAGTTTGACTTTAGCAGCTGTAATCATTACTATGATTTAATCTCCACCGACTCGTTAAGATTTTATTCCCTATGTAGCCTCTATTGATGCCTCCTGTGTCACTAAGATGTCCCATTTTTCATATCGATTCCATGCTCTCTACCTTCAGTCACCATTTTCCTTTATTCTCTTCTTCGAAGGAAGTTGAATCCTGAGCCGACCATTCCTCAATTGTCTTGAATTTGCATGTCAGCCATTCCCGGTGCTATTACTGGTTCATGCACATATTGTTCAATTTCTTTCACATTATATGGCATTGTTGAGTACCTCGTGTTGGTTGATGGGGTATGCCTTAATTCCCTCCTTCCAGTAGATTCCATCCCATCAACTTTAGATCATTTATTCTGGGATAGGAGTCTAGAGTCATTTGAGTGCCTTGACACTTATAGTCATGAGTGCTAGGTTCTCTCACCATCGACAGTTTTGGGAATACATCAATGTCCCCTGATTGATGGATTATTCCAAGTGTTCGACCTCAACACATCTATTCACACTTGTTACATTGTACTCTAGTACATTGATTCCCATTTTCATTATCGGTGGGTGATCTTACATATGTTAACGGTATACATCAATGACCAGTAATCAAATGATGGACTACTATGTTCAACCTCAACACCTCTATTCTCATAGTAGGACATGTACTTGTAGTGGTTTGTGTAGAATCCTTTCTATCTTAGAGGCATTCCACATATGCTACCTCCTTGATCGTGCATGTGTTTATGAGATTTCATCTCTCGTGATTTGATTCCATTGTATGTCAGATATATTCAACTTTTATGGAGATCTTGATCGATTGTATATCTTCATCATGGAGATTCTGATCTGTTATATGTTGGACGTGGAGATGACCAAACATGTCACATTTTTTATATCATGCCTATTCATGGCCATTGTACTCTTATGTATCCGGGACAACTATATGTACTTGAAGTCATATGCAGAGATTGATTGGTGTACTATGCTGATGGATGGTTGGTTCTTCCACTTGGTTCTTCATCACTCCACTTCTGGGATGCATTTTATAATGTATTTCATCCATCATGTTACCCCTCTGACCGCACACATTAGGGGGTATCTGTTATAGTTTATTTTACCACTCATGGTTGATCACATGTTTATGGCCTTCCCTGTCCCTCTGCTAACTCTTTAGACCCCATGGAATAATATTATACCTTGATGTTTCCAAGTTCATCCCTAAAAACACCTGTTTATTGATGTACACGACTTCTAATGCCATACTTGCGTGTACACATGGATTTTCACCTCAAACCCGTGTACATCGGGATGTGTGCATAAATCCAAATATTTTTGGAGTTTTCCTTCTTGTGTGTCCAAACCAATTGACTCTTGGCCTTCCATATGCCTCGATCTCGCCCAGATTTGACCCTTCGTTACCCCTTTGGAGTGCTATATAAGGAGCGCCTTGGATACATTGAAAGGAGAGGAATTAAAGAGCAACAAAAGTATAGTCCATTGTTACAATCACTTGCATATACTTGAGTCTACATCACTTTGTCCCTTTGGATAACTTTGTGTTCTTCCCAAGAATTCCTTTTCTTATGAGCTTTCTATCAAGAGATGGAGGATTGAGGTGGTGGAGGAATAGGTGGAGGACTCAGTTTCTCTGGTTTGCAAACATGTTGACAGAGGTTGTCACTTGTGTAATCTATGATTTAATTAATAGAAATATGTTTTCTTGTCCAATAATGTGCATCTGAATGAATATCTAATCCATGGATATGTTTAATTGCTGATATATTGTTTATTATATATGCTAGAGTAGATCTAACACCATATTATATAGCATGCTTGTCTTGTTTGTTGTTGTTGAGAGAAAATTTATAACGCAAGCAAGATTGGAAAAATCACAGTGGGGATGTAATTCAACCGTCCAGAATAAGGTATTATTCAAGGTCCCTTAGAGTTATATGTTTGGTTTCTCTTTCATATTGGGAAGGGATTGATTTCTCGTGTCTAGTTGTCTGTTGTGCTACACCCCAAGACATAGGAAGTTTCTCTCCGTAATAGAATGATGTCTACTAAAATATCCTGTAATTGTTGAAGTGAGGAATTGATGTAATCGTTGTTTCTCTCGACCGCATGCGGTAGAATTTTCATATTCCTAATCTGCATCCTAGTGCTAATTGAACCAACCTGCTGCAAATTGGTTGCTTCTAGTACCATTTTTACTATTGCATCAATCAATGAATCAAGGCAATTTTTTACCTCACTGAATTTATCGGTTGTCTACTTCTTCATCTGTTCTATTGTCGCATCAGTTGTTGTTGTAATGGCTGTGATAATACGGCTCAACTTCTCCTTAGTTATGTGTGTTGTGTTGTTGGTCACACCCTAGTCATGTCTCTTCATTGTGTGAGATTCCTCAAATTGCTAGTCTGCTTCTAAATTGGTTGGGGTCCGCGTCGACACTTTATCTAATTCATGGTTACTTGGCGGGTCTGGCACAGGATCTATTAGTGCATTTGCTAGTGGACCCGTCGACACTCCCCTGAGGCTTATTGTTTCACACCACTCCATGGTCCAATCAACGACAATAGGTTCCATATCCAATTCAAAAAGATTATATGTTGTGGGAAGCCACTGTTTATCTGGGTCACACCACGCCTACATATGAATGGCTTGCGGGCCAATCACAAACCAAAAAATATGTTAGAATTTCATCACTTCCTCCTTTGACAGTATTTGAACTTTTATAGCTGCAGCACCACCTCCCAATACAACCAAAAATGAATAGCACATTCCTTAAGTCGCTCAGTTTCCTTCACACACCAAAGGTTCTGTTAGAGTGCTCCCTTGTAATCCTTCTATACATTCACGTCCATCCCTTGTTAATATTCTGGCTCCATACAAGCCACGAACGCAATCAAAATAAGCATCCAGTTGTAGGTGAATGGTCATTTCCCCACCTATATTTCTAGTGCATTATCCATCAACTAGTTCATTAAGAACAATGACCAGTTAATTTGCTCCCCTTGTGCACACTACTTCACGTAGGAAATAACTCCCAAATTACATTGGTTGGGTCAGTTCATTCTGACTATCTTTCTAGCCAAAATTGGAGCTGTGATGCAAACAATCTAATCATGTATGTTGTCAACGCAGTACACCCATTCATCACCCTACAAGTTATATATTTTCTTTAGCTTTGCGGCCAACTTCTTGTCATTGTATTTCCCCTTGAAATACATTGATAGGTCGGCCCCCCTCCGTGGGTAGCCCTGTGATTTTTGAAATAAGTGCCATAGTGATAGTGACTGGCCTATCTAGCCACAGAATCCCACCATGGAAGCATGGAAAGATATGCTTCATGCATGCATTTTCTTATGTCAACCTCCCAAATTGTGACATGTTGATAAGGCCCAACAACTGTGGTCTCTCCAAACCATGTGCCTAGTCATGTGGAATGTGTCCTACTGGGATAGCTCATATCCCTTCCATGGGTACATATGGAGTTCTCATGATCTCTGTCAAGGAAAGCATATCATGATCATCATACTTCATTCGTGTAATTGAGGGAATGATGTCCATGGTGGATAATATGCCCTGCAGTATCGCCAACATCCTAACCGAGTACTCTTGATTCTTTTTTATATTCCTGGGTTTTGCATTCAGTCAACATGGAGGCACATAGCCAGGGATGTCTGCCATGGATACCCCTATCTGGTCTAAGGAGTCCTTAGCCCTAGATGTTGATGGACCCATCTGAGTAGGTGCCTCCTCTTATTCCCATGCAGACATTCTAGTTTGTTGCTTCTTCTGCACTGAGGATTTGAGCCGATGCAGCCCCCTCTTCTTCTTTGGAACTGATGATGAACCAAACAGCATGCTCGCAACCTATTATTTGATGGTTACTCTGATAATTGGTGAGTCTCTCTTGCTTGAATTATATATTATAACTAGCTCACTTGGAATGCCGCATAAGTGCCCCCATGTCCTCTATGGGCACCTCAACCTTACACTACTTAGCAGCTCAATATAATCACTACAATACAACTTACTATACTGACTCTGCAACTCTGTTGACAACTCAATATTTCAGAGTGGTGAATTCTGACCATGCCCCTGCCTCTTTTTATAGTGCAAGATTGATCACCCAACCATTATGACCAAAGCATGACAATCCCTTCAACAATTATGACCAACACATGCATTAATCACCTGAATCCATCGTCGATCCTGTCAATCTAATGACTAGATCCATCATTAAGGAGTGTCTCGTCCAAAGAGTGCCTCCTACTAACTGCTTCAATTACCGTATTTATTGCTGACTTGAATCTGTCGCGGCCCTATGGTTGTCATGTCATGCCTCCCTAACCGTGATACTGACTGCTCTACTTCCACAACCACTTCTTCTTGGTGCTCCATCCACGTAACTACCATCCTATGCAAAACAAAAAAGGCTTTTTTTTTCATATCGCATAGTTCCTCAAGCATTGTGCCGCTCCAGGCCCGTCCTATAGGGATTCATCCTACTGCCTTTTACCATCTTAGGATGCATTGCACCATCTAACTATTGTAGTTGTACTACACCTCCTGAAGTAATGGAATTTATGAAATATGGACCTAGCCAATGCATCTATAACTTACCCAAATGTTTGGTGAACTTGTTTTCATACAACAACACTAAGTCTCCTTACTAAAAATGTTTGTTCTTGATATGCCGATCATGCCAAGATTTCTGTCAATCCTTCTTAATGTTCTATTGAAATCTTACAACAAAGCGGTCTTCCTCTAGCTACACCAAATATTCCAGTCATTCTTTTAATGATCCTTCATCATCCATTCTTGTCACCGCAACAATGCGTAAACTCTAAAAAATATACTCCATTGGCATGCATTCCTCTTTCCCATACACCAATTTAAATGGTGTCTGTCTTGTCAATATTTTGCAGGTGTTGTGATACACCCATAAGGATGCTAGAATATTCAAGTCCCATTCATCACGGTTAACATTTCACACCTT
This sequence comes from Pseudotsuga menziesii, assembly GCA_001517045.1. NCBI lineage: Eukaryota > Viridiplantae > Streptophyta > Pinopsida > Pinales > Pinaceae > Pseudotsuga > Pseudotsuga menziesii. Next base: position 310,585 of record LPNX010328232.1, on the reverse strand, counting down.
TGTGAGTGTGTTATCCAACACCTTATTGCACACCTCAACTGTCCCAATTTCTTGTGGATGGTATGGGGTACTCTTCTTATGTTATATATGAATATATTCTGTCAATGCAATGATAGTGTGATTGATGAAGTTATTCCCTTGATCACTCATCACTATCCTTAGACAACCAAACCGAGTAACAACATTGTCAAACAGGAACCACACTAATGTCCCAGCAGTGCAGTCTACCACTGGTGCGGCCTTTTCCCATATTTTCAGATAATCCATTACTGTAATAATATACTGCACACCAGTCCTCTTTATAGGTGGGTTGATTGGCCCCACAAAGTCCACTACCCATTTTTCAAATGGTTGTAGTGTCACCTGAGGTACTGATGGAATCTCATCCCTCCTTGACATTTTTCCAATCCTTTGACAGACGTCACAAGTTCGCACATAGTCTGTTGCATCATTATTGAGAGTTGGCCACCAAAGCCCTTCGCAGAGCACCTTTGAGGTAGTAGTGCGACCTCCATAGTGGCCACCTACAACTCTCACATGTTCCTTTTCCAATACCTTCCCCTCCTCATGTGGTAAGACACATTTCCTTAAGATCTCATTTCGTCCTACCTTATACAATTGTCCAACGATCAACTGGAAATCCACGGCTTTAACAACCAACTGCTTCTTCTGACTTGTAGTAAGCTCTTCTGGTGTTGTTCCTGTCACCAAAAACTAAACTATTTGCTCATATTAGTCATCAACCATATTAACTCTGAATAGTTTTTCATCTGGAAACCTATCTTCAATATTCGTCGGTTCTTCACCTGTCTCAATTCTCAATAAGTGATCTAGGCCTGCATTCAAGCGACCCAGCTTCACAATTCAAAATCAAACTCTTGAAAGAGAAGTATCCAATGGCACATCTTCCCCCCCAAAACAAGCTTATTCACCAGGTATTTCAAATCAGAGTGGTCTGTGAACATATTGAAATGGCCTCCCAATAGGTAATGTCGAAGCTTCTACAAATAATTTACCATCGCCAAACCTTCCCTCTCTGTTGTAGTATAATTCTTCTCTCTAAACAAGAGCTTTCGATTAATGAAATAAATCAAGTTATCAAGATATCCTTCTCTTGGTTGCACTAGCACCACTCCTAGCACAATTGATGATGCACCAACATGAACATAAAACTCCTTATTCCAATCAAGGAAAACTAGTATTGGTGCGGAATCCATCTTTTCCTTTAAGTTATCAAAGTTACACTGACATTCCTGACTCCATACAAATACTTCATCCTTCTTCAGCAAGCTCTCCATAGGAGTTGTGATCGCAATATAACCTCAGATGATCTTGCGATAATACCTTATGTGCCTAGTGTCATTCTAAGTGGCTTCATATTCATAGGCTATCGTAGTGATCCAGATGAATATCAGTGGCCACCCACCTATTCCATTGGCTCAAAACAATTGTCCATTGTGGCAGTTTCCTAGTTATTTTTCAGCAGTTTTTCGAGTCCTAAAATTTCGGGGCCGTTTTGAGGCCTTAAACGATTTTTTTTGGAGATTCGGGGCCAAATGGTTGCCATTGTCATGCATTCGGCCAAACAAAATTTTTAAATCTTAGATAGACCTTTCCAACGAGCTATCGAACGCCCAAATCAAAGATCGTATGCAAAAGTTATGACCCCAGGAAGTTGACTGTTCAACTTACCACCTTGGGGCCGCAAACTTTATGACGGTTCATCTTCTAGGGTTACGTTTCGGGACTTTTGGGGTTATCACCCTCATTATTATTATAAATAGGCCCCTTTGGCCTCATTTTGTATGAATCTTGGCATGAATGAGCGTAGCGGCCACATCTCTTCTCAGAGATAGCTACCACCATTCTAGAAAGTGTATTACAGTCTGTTCTATTTTCGCCATTTAATAGAATATGCGTTTACTGTATCTTTGTTATCTTTGCACAATGTCTATTATTATGATTCTGTATATGTTCTTTCATTTCGTTCATGCATAAATCCAGATCACATAGGCTCAAAATCAGCACAATCTTTGTTGTGTCAACTAACGGTCCTTGCCTGCAAACAATGTGTCCCAACAACATCCAAAAATGTGCATAGAAAAATGCACTACCTCAATTTCAATGTGATTTGATGCTATCGACATCACTCCAACATCAATCGTAGGTTTCATATGGTCCCTAATCAATCCATAAACCGTCCAGTCGTCCATATAAACCGCTAGAAACTTCTAAATAAAATCCTTGAATGCAGCAACAATAATCCTAGAGAATATCATAGATGCATTGTTCAGTCCAAATAGCATCACAGTGCATTGAAGACATCCCCATTCAATAAAAAGGTTTTTGAGTGGAGACCCTCTTTCACGATCTTAATTTGGTGATAGGAAAAATATCCATCTATGAATGAATAGATTTATTGACCTCCCACTCCTTCTAGCACCTCATCAATGAATTGTGTCGAAAATGGATCATGCAGACACACATCATTCAATTCTCTAAGGTCGACACAAATCTGAACCTCACCTGTCTTCTTGTCTTCCACTACCGTGGGACTGATCCATTCTGATTCCTCAACTGGTTCTATTATCCTAGCATCCAACATTCTGTTGAGCTCAACCTTGACTCTTTCCTTGTATTGTGGATTCAAGTGATATGACCATTGCTTCACGTGCTTCGCATATGTCTTCAATGGGATCTTCATCTCTTTCAATTCGCCCACTATCCCCTTCATCTCATAAAACTTTGTATGAAACAAATCTTATAATTCATGCAACAAATCTATGATCTGTACCATGGTTTCTTCCTCCTGGTAGTCCCCAACATTTGCAAACTTTCAATTATCCTATGTCCCAATGTTGACCTTTCAAATTTTCAACTGTTGATTCATTGGATCCATCGGTACATTAGGTGTTGTGACATCCTGAATCCCTTCTATTTTTGGAATATTGATGTTTCATGGATCATCCCCATCATATTGTCCTCCTGTCACACTATAGCATTCCATCATCAATTGCATCGGACATCTCTCATGTGGATCCACTGGATATGCAACTGGAACTACCTTCAAAACAACATCGCAGAAGTGCTGCAGTGCACTATGAATAGATGGATTGGTATCCGCAAAACTGAAGGTGTGATTGAAGAAAATTGTCAACTCTTCCCAAGTAGTGATATCTCTATGCAAATACACTGATACATACAATGTGGACAAAATCATGGACCCACTCATCCTTTGGTTGTGATGCCCACAAGGTATGACACTTGATCAGATGATCGCGAGGGTCATTCTTCCCATCATACCTTTCGGGGTCATACTCTTCTGTGTTTTCAAAGCAAACTTACATCAATATTTGACATTGCAACCACCCATTGGTTGAATTCTTATGTGTCACCCACCAACATGCTGGAGTAGCCTTCAATGCTTCATCCAACTCCAACAATCGCTATAGTTCTGACACCTTATACTCAAATTCAATTAGAAACTCAGGCAAATCAGGAAGTCCTTCATATACTGGTAATTCTATGGTCTCAGTTGTGACTTGTCACAATGAATGAGTAATCAGGCCATATTTAGAATTAATACCTCATACATATGATTTTTTCCAGTTTCCTACCGCATCATCAAAGTCCGAAGACGTAGAGCTAGAAATGTGACAACCAAGTTTACCATCAGTAATTGGATGGATGTAATCCTATGAAATGTTATATGTGTGATCCCATATTCTTCCAGCTTCGTCCTTAACCAGTTCAACATAGATTCATCCTTCCGTTGGATCCATCAGAGCTATGACTTTGATGTCATGATTTTCAAAGGTCATAATAGGATTCTTAAAATTAATCACTACCAATCTATCATTGGGCCATCCAATCCCCAGTAGTGAGGGATATGAGCCTACACCATCAACAACTTCAATAAAATAAAAATTGACATAAGTCTTCATCCGTTCAACTTCCACTGTAAGATGCAGAACTTTCCCAATAGGTGTTACTCTGTCCTAGTTATCTAGTCGTAGCTACACAGGGGACCATACCAACTGCAGGATCCCCATATTTTCCCATGTCTGCTTTGTTAGAATGTTGACATCTGAGCCTAGATACAAGATGACTTAATCTACCTCATAGTCCCCGATATGAATATTCATTCTCATCTCTTTTCCCATATTTTTCTTGTGTAAAGACTTAACCATAGACTCCTTTCATCCCTTGGTCAGTCGATGCAATAGATTCTCAATCTCAGTGAGAGCATTGAGATCTCTTGCCACTGACAAACAACTTTCAAATAAGTTCTACAAGGTACCATCCTGTCGTGATGACCCTTTTATCGAAGTTGAATCAAAATAATTTAGCATTTCATAAACATGAAACTTACCCAAATATGTTCTTATTGCATCTCGTGCTTCAAGGAATGTGTCTTTCTTAGCGTCAACATCAAATTGTACTTTCTTCTTTCCATCTAACTAGATTTGTGGGAAGCAGATATCTTCTCCTGTCTTCGCACCTTCATGATTGATAACAACAACATCGGCATCCTGCATCCTGGTCTCTACTAAGATCGTCACAATAGTCAACCCTTGGTTCTGGTTCTGGTTCGGTGGTGGATTCACTGGTCGATTCACATTCTGATTTGTAGGTTGGCTCTGGTTTTGCAACTGTGGTACATTTCCTTCCTTCCACTTCATGATTAGTTGTGGAAATTTATCGACAGTGTGGTCAACAATGAAATAATAAGTACACTATGGTTGAAATTGTGGGAAATATCTGTGATAATGTCCAAGAACTCCATAATTATAACATTGCATCAGTCCATGACCTCGTCCTCCTCCTCGACCAAAACCTCCACCTCATCCTCCTCAGAATCCTCCTTAATTCTGATACTGGGGTTGATTGAATTGTTGTTGCGGGGGATTCAACTGCTGCTGGACATACTATTGTGGTTGAGTATACTATGGCTATTGCAGATCCATCTACATCTAATTGTACTGCAGTTGTGGCACAAACTGCGGTTTTGGATATGGTTTTGGTACAAACTTCATCTGTGGTTGCGACTATGTTACAAACTGTAGTTGAGGTGGTGGTTGTACCACCTATGGTTGTTGCAGTTGCTGCATTGTTCGATGGTATTCTCCCTTCACATAGTACATGTCCATTGTTCTATCCTAGAGTAAATCATATGCACAAAAATCCTTATATTCATGTCCAATAGAATAAAAAAATGTGCAGTATAAATTCATCAACTTCATGACCATGTTCTGCATATATCCACAATATTCATGTCGATGCTCATAAACCTGGAAGATACGATACCATGGCATACCACCATAACTTAATGAGTTTGGCACTCCTGACAACAGGTAGTTTCCGAAATTCGGGAATTGGTCCTTATGATGCCCCTCTGTGTGACATTGAGTACACAAAAATTCCTCATGATGCACTTTTCCCTTCTTCATATCTTGCAAATGGAGTGTCAGGTTCTCCAGTTATGTATGAATATGGTTCATACCAACTGCATTCTCGCCAATAGGTGAAGCTTCCAACTTCATTGCAATATCCAGAGCTTCGCTCTATGTCACAATATTTTGTTGCATTAATGGCAATCTGATATGAGGTACTAATGCCACAATTAACCACTGTTTATGCTGAACATCACTCATCTCAAAGATGACTCTTTCCATCAACACCTTGAATATTTGATCGAAATCCCAGACAATTTCATTTGGATATTGCTTAATATGCTTCATCTATGTGACATATTCCTCCTCACACTTCAGTTTTATGAATTCTTCAATCAACCCTTTTCTAATTTCATCCAAATTCTTCGCTAGAGACTCCGTAGGAACTTACACAAAATTCATGAACCAATCCAATCCACAACCTCAAAGGGTCATCGCCAATTTTCCCTTCTTGACATCACCATCCAAAGTTTGTTTGATAGTCCACACTACCTCACACATGAAACAATATTGCTTAGGATCCTCAGTCATGTTCCCATGAAACATGGGTAACTTCACATCATCGCCCACCATCCTGGGCCTTAGTCCTTTAGTCGTTGATCTGCTACTATTAGCGTGTTGTTGACATGTTGGAAAAATCAGTGTTGAACTTGTGTTTCTTCTTGAGTGTGGTGTAGTGCATGGAGGTGTAGGAATGTTGTTGTGCTAGGTTAGTCTTTCCTCAGGGTTGGGCGTATCCTAGTCATATCCTTCTTCACTTTAGGGTCACTTCATCCCATGTGGTCTTCCTTCGCAGTCTCACGTCTCAGTCCCAACATGATTCTCTCCTATCCTCTACCTCTTCTCTTGCTGAAACCTTGGTCCTCCTCTCGTAAGACCACTTCTTTCCTTAGCCTCCCTCACAGTCCCATCATAAATTCAATCCATCTACCCTGTATCATTCCATCCAACCCTCTTCTATGCAATACCCACAACCTCTGCACACCAAAGTTCTACTTGGTTGAGTTCATCTTCAATATGCATTTTTTGCATATGAGCATCTTAATAGACAATTTCAAAGACAAAAGAAACCTACCTCATGGTCAGTTGAATAAATCGCTTTCTGCATCACTGTAATACTTGAGTGTTTCGACTATGAACTGAGTGATGTATCCCTCTAAGATGCTATCAAGAAAACTTCAACATCCCTTGATGCACTTTTATCTACCTCCTACAACTGTTGGATCAGTTTGGGAGTCCAACGAGTTGGTTCACCTCCTTGCAAATTTATCTTCTGATATGTCAATCGCACCAATCACTCATACAAGATGATCGGAAATTCACCAAAGAAGAACTCACACAGATCAGAATACAAGTGCCTCTCCAACTATTTCTGTGTTGTTACTCCAGGTTTATGGTTCTCTTTCTCAACAAATTCTCGTGCCTTCTGGTCAAACCAATATTGGATTTCTAGTTTCATTGGATGCCACAACATGTCCTCCTTCCCCTTCTCACTAGGGTTCTGACAAGAGAACCATTCGTTGACACAACCTCAGTCAACAAGGATTCACTCTATGTCGACACCCAAAACACATCAATCTCCTTGAGCACTGACCCAGATAGGTTTTACCCCATACAGAAACACCTGTAGAGCAGATGAGGTCTCACTCGAGGCATTCGAGGGAGGATTGTGGGAACCAAGTTTCCGCAGTTTGAAGAAGGACTCAACACATCTACTATTAACTCAGCATAACATTACTTAACAATTCCATATTATACATTCATAAATTCATATCATCATTCAGTGGATCATATCAACATACTTTGATCTCAGCAGATACATCAAAGCAAAAAAAACTCTTCTAAAACAACATAATTTAGAACAAAGAAGCATCGTGTCATTCACAGATACACATCGCAGAAAATAGGAACACAGAAAGATAGAAAAAGACATAATGTTTTTGTCCAATCTCCATCATGTCATATTAACCTTCATGACAAAACAAAGATTCTCAAAGAAATTATTCAGTACACATATAAAAGGATCTCAGTTCATACCCAGATATTAATACTCAACAAACATAAGGACATCGACTCCAAATATCAACTAACACTTGCAATCCTAAATCTATTTATAGGCTTGCACCTTTACACTCATGGTCCACTTTAAGTCAACTTCCTAAAAAAATATACAAAATAATGACCACAATCCACATAATGTAGTCCAAATCTACAAAATATCACCAAAATACATTAAATCTAGTTAATGTTCCTTGTGCGCTATCTTCCACCTTGAATGACATATTTGTCCTTGCATGACATCCGCGATGTTGCACAACTAATTACTCTCAAAACCGCCTGCCAACACTCAATCATTTGAAGCTCCTTGAAATATTTGATTTGGTTTATTTTTGGAGTGTTTTAGGGTAGATTTCACCACTACCTTTTCCTCTTTCAAACCGAGCAGTGGCATTGCACTTTCCTTCAAGGAAATGTGTGGTGTTGCTCGGCATCGTAGCTCTCGAAATGGAAAAGCACGGTAGCCATAACTCACATTTTCCTCTTGGAAAATTGCCCCAAAACACCAAAAAATGCATTAAAATGAAAAGTAAAACAAAGAAAGTGTAAGGGAAGAGTTAAGGATTTACCTAGCCTATATGGTTCATTGAATGGTTATTCGTAGCCTCTGCAATCCATGCTCTAAGTTTTCTCTCAAAAGGGCTCTTTTTTCTCTCCAAATGGGTAAAAAAACACAATGGTAACTATTTTTTACTTTTTTACTAGTTTTATTCACCATTTAGTTTTTATTTTAATTTATTTATTAATTTTGACCCCTAATATAGTTATATAAGGTCAATTTTTGAATGAAATAACAGTCTAATGGTGTTTTTGAGGGTTGTAGGTCATAAAGAGTTGATATTTATGGATATGTAGGTGTTTCCTTTTTATCTTTTTTGTTCTTGATCGGAACAAAAAAAATTCAGATAGCTATTTTAAAACTTCAACCATGGTTTTTCAACCCTAGGACTAAGTTTTTGAGTCAAATTTTACTACTTTTTCAACTCGTTAAACCTTTTTACGAAAAAAGAACCCTAATAGAGTCCTCTTTAAGCGCTTTTCTGAATCTTAAAATATGAAAATATCACCGATTGAAATTGTCATATTCATGCTTGTAAAAGGACCTAAAGAGTCATCTTTCCAATGGTAGTTTACACCTTTTTCAGTTAGGATTTGTAATGACCTTTTTTTTAACTTTTATGAAAATACACAATTTTCCAATTTTTTCACAATTTTGGCTCTTGACTAGTTTTAGTTTCTTGTTCTCCAAATCAGCCCAATTGCTTCCAAATATTTAGACAAGGTGTAAAAATGATATAATAACTTAATTATTAGGTTCAGGTATGTATTATGGCCCTCCAATCAGTACTGAAAGTTTGTACTAAATTCTGAATAAGATAGATGATTTTACTAGCAATTTTGGGTTCAAATACCTCGGGGTAAGTGATAGAAACGTCTTCCCAAATGTGAATAAACCCACTCGAATTATTAAATTGAAGAATTGGATGTGTATAATAAATTATCAGAGACTCATATGCATAACCAATCGAATTCAATGGCTGTTATCACTCCTTTCAATCAGATATAAAAACTAATTTTGGACCCCTTGGGGAAATGAGGCGTAGTTTGCCCCAAATGCTATGAAATTCGACCCATTGGCCAAAAATTCTCAATTAATAAACATCAAACCCATAATATAATTTAATTAAATTCCATTCATTCATAAATAAATATTTCATACATCCATTCGAATCCATCAAGATTACAAGAGTTTACAACAAGGTAGTGGGGAAATGGCACTGTTTCTTCAATATTGAGAAATAATACATGATATTTCTTGTCCTTTAGACCTGATACCTTTCTGAAATTAAATAACATACAATCTACATCAGAATACAAAATACTGAAGCAATATAATCTCCCTCAAAGAGGTGAATATCTCACCAAGTGCTCCTCACCCCATAGAGCTGAAATATGGTGATAAAACTTGAGATGGAAGGAAGAACAATCTGAACTTGATGTGTCCACAAGATTCTATATATTTCACCTATAAATTACGACTCTATTTAATCTTCTTGAATGACCTAGGTGGCCTCTCCAAACACCAACTAGGATGGGAATCTTTCACCCTCGAAATTGGCTAAGGCATGAACTAGTCTTCCACTAGCTCTCTCTCTCTCTTCTCAATAGAATATTTCATAAATGATCAAAAGGTTCTTCTCCTGGTTCATCCCTATATTTCATAAACATTAGTGGTATTATAAGGTTCCAAATACATCCATAAACCAAATCCAAGTCGAATTGGTGTGGCTGCTCATGCTATGCCATGTGGCCTCTCTCTTCACCTTCCCTCTTCTCGCAAATTCGAGTAGGAGCCTGTTGGCCTTCTCTAAATCCCATGAGCACCCTATAATATTCTCTATTCAGGCCTGAAATGTCATATATGTTAGTATTCCAGCCTTCAGATATGACTTGTGTCATAACTGTCATAGAATCTCCATCATTGGTGTCATAGATGTCATAAATGTAAGGGGAATCTAGCCAAGTGTCCATGAACCTCCCATTTGTCTCTTCCTCTTCCATGTAAGTTATAATTCATCCAAAATTATACCTATGAAGTATATGGACAAGTATATTAACCTCATAATCCATCCGAAAACATTAGGTCTCACATAGATTCGAAATTAGAAAAGGAGGATGACATTAACATAGGAATTCTAGCTCGAGTGGGCCCCATAGTGTCCATGTGTCTCCATTTTCCATAGCCATTTAATTTTTCACTTGAATTAATTTAATTAAATACATTAAATAAATATGTATTCCTTCTAATGTATAAACACCATTTATTAGCTCCCTTATTAACTTCCCCATGTTTCCACCCAACCTAGGGAACTAGTAGGATTGATGCAATTTTCCTGCTATGCAATTATTTGAATGGGGACATTATAGTCCTCCCCACCCAATATTGCTTGTCCCTAAGAAATTTCAGATCTATATGCTGCAAAATATTCTCCTCTTCCCATGCGGAATCTTCACTTTGTAAATCCTTCCATTGCACCAAGTAGTCTTTGGTTGTTCTGCTCCTCAATCTTCCCTCCCTTGTCTTCAAAATTATTTCCGGAATAAGTGTGAGTTGTCTTTCATCATCCAAAGTAGGGAGTGTATCTGAAATGAAAATTTTATAACAAATATATTTCTTGAGACAAGAAACATTAAATACACTATGAATTTTACTCCCTTCTGGAAATTCCAACTCATATGCTACTTATCCAGTTTTCCAGATTACCTTGTAGGGCCCATAGTATCTTGGATTTATATTTTCTCCATTCCTTTTGAGATATTTTTGTTTGCATGGATGCAACCTCAAATACACTAAATAATCAACCTGAAAGTTCCTTTCATCTCTATGTTTATCTGCATATTGTTTTTGCTGAGTTTGGGCAACTTGCAAATTGTCCTTCAAAAGATTTAAAATTTCTTGCCTTTCTTCCACCCATTCTAATCTTTTGGAGCTCTACTATCACCAAATATCATATAAGAAAATGTAAGTGCATAATAACCATATAATTCTTTGAAAGGAGACATCCCTATTGACATGTGAAATGTGGTGTTGTAGTAAAACTCATCCAAGTGTAGCCATTTTGTCCAAGTTTTTTGTTGTTCTCCCACATAGTTTCAAAGGTACCCTTCCGAATGTTTATTCACCCTATTTATTTTTCCATCAGTTTGGGGATGGTATCTTGTACTTGGAGTCAACTGAGTTCCCACCAAACTGAAAATTTCTTTCCAAAAAGCACTCATGAATCTACCATCTCTATCACTCGCAATGCTCTTGGGAAGCCCATGCAATATGAATATTTCTTTGAGAAAAAGGTCAGCCAATTTTGCATCACTAAAAGAGGCAACAGAAAATAAATGAGCAAACTTATTCAATCTATCCACTACCACATATATGTAATCCTTTCCCAAATATTTGGGAAAACCAGTGATGAAATCCATCGATATATTGTCCCATTTTTTCTCCGGAATGGGAAATGGTTGTAATAAACCAGTGGGATGTGTGATTTATGATTTTTTTTGATGACATACCTTGAATTCATTCAAATACTTATTGACATCTTCCCTCAGCCCCTTCCAATATAACATTTGCCTAGTTTCCTATAGGTTTTGAAGATCCTCAGACAGCCTGCTAGTGGGGAATCATGTGCTTCCTACAAAAATTTGTACTTAAGATTTGAATATTGAACCAAATAAATTATTCCCTTATAGTATATCATCCCATTCAAAATTCTGTAGTTATCATATCCCATGAGTCCATATAATACATCACAATCAAACTTATCTTTGGCATATTCAACTAGTAGCATGTCTTTCCAATTTTTAGCAATGTCCATAAGAGAAAAAGAAGGTCTTCGCGACAATGCACATGATACAATGTTATTCTTTAATTTAATATATTCAATGTCAAAATCATAATCTTGTATCTTGATTACCCACTTTTTTTTCCTCTCATTTAGATCATTTTGGGTAAGGAAGTTTCTTAGACTATTATGGTCAGTTTTAACCACAAACCTATTTCCTACCAAGTATTGTTGGAATTTGGACAAGGCATGCATCATGGACAAAATATCTTTGTCATATATGGATTAAATCCTTTCACGAGGCTGCAACATTCTGCTCTCAAAGGCTATAGGGTGTTGGCCTTGCTTTAGGACAGCCCCTACTCCTTCACCTGAGGCATCACATTCAACAACAAAAGGCTTAGAAAAATCAGATAATGCAAGTATGGGACAACTACTCATTACCTTTTTCATTTTTTCAAAGGAATTTTCATCCTCTTCATTCCAATTGAAATCATCCTTCTTATTCAAATCAGTGAGTGTAGAAGTCAACTTGGAGAACCCTTTCACAAACTTCCTGTAGTATGTACATATTCCAATGAAGCCTCTTAATTATGTGATGTTTTTTGGTGATGGCCATTCTAATATAGCCCTGATATTTTCCATGTGCACTTTCACTGCATATTTCCCAATAATTTTTCCAAGATATAATATTTCTTTCATCCCAAATTCACATTTAGACATCTTAGCATACAAATACTGTTCTTGCAAAGTTTTAAATACAATCTCTAAGTGTTGCAAGTGCTCTTCCCAAGTTTTACTATAAATGAGAATATCATAAAAGAAGACTAAAACAAACCTTATAAGATGCTTTCAAAATATTCTATTCATACATGCTTTAAATGTATCTAGAGCATTAGTCAACCCAAATAGCATAATAAGAAACTCAAAATGACCATAATGACATCGAAAAGCAGCCTTTTGCACATCTTCCTCCTTCATCCAAATTTGGTGATAACCAGATCTAAGGTCAATTTTGGAAAATTATTTAGCTCCAAATAGCTCATCCATGAGCTCATATATCCTAGTAATAGGATATCTATTCTTGATGGTCTTCTTGTTCAAAGCTCTAAATTCTATACACATCCTCAAAGTTCCATCTTTTTTCTTTACCAACACTATTGAAGAAGCATAAGGGCTAGAGCTTGGTCTAATGGGTTCCAACTCTTGTTAAATTTTCATATGCTTAGCTAAGACATCAGCATTTCATTTCATTTCATAACAAAAGCATATAAACAGGATCACTGAAAGATAGACAAGCACAACCATACAAAAGGAACACAAAGATTTATCCTGGGAAAAACCTAAAGGGAAAAACCCAGCAAAAGCTTCCTCAATACAGATGCCCCAAAAAGATAAAAGATAAAACCAGCAAGGAGATCAAAGCCTAATCCTCATCCTTCTCAAGCTACTTCTCTTCTCCACTAATGTGCTACACAAGTGAGAGTGTGTGTCCTAAATGAGGAGCACTACACCTCTATTTATATTCATCCATTCACTTAAGTTAACTCATATGTCATGTAGGCTCGAGTTACACATGTAGGCTCAAGTAACCACACTGGGGTGCTAATGACCCACCTTTACAATTAGAGGGGACTGCCTCATGACTCTTATTAGTTCTTCCAATTAGGAGCATCGGGGTACAAAGTAATACAAGTGGTTCTCCCGGTATGACCATCGAGGACCACAAATAAATACATATAGAATATTCTTCGAAGTTACAATATTTCAACACTCCCCCTTAACGAGAAGGGTATTCTATAACAACATCAACAACAACAATAATAGGAGAGAGATAGAGGACATCATCAACATCATCAGGGTGATACATCTATAAATCATTTGAAGCTTTTCAACATCATGTAGTCTTCATATTCAATATTTAGTCTTCAGCATCATCAGTACTTTGACTGCTTTGATCAGCAACATCTTCAGCATCTTGACTCTTCAATCAGCAGCAACATCCTCAGCACTTTGACCTTTCGATCAGCAACATCTTCAGCACTTTGACCTTTTGATTAGCAACATCATCTTCAGCACTTTGACCTTTCGATTAGCAACATCATCTTCAAAACTTTGACCTTTCAATCAACAACATCTTCTTCAACACTTTGGCCTTTTGATCAGCAACAACATCATCATCATACTCTGATATTTCAATCAGAGAAACATCATCATCATCGTATTTTGACATTTTGATCAGAGAACATCATCATCGTCAGCAAAAGCATCATCATCATATTCTAATATTTCAATCAGAGAACATCATCATCATCAGCAACTTCTGATATTTCGATCAGAGAAACATCATCATCATCATATTCTGATCTTTCAATCAGTACATCATCATCATCATCAACATCATCAAAACATCAACATGATCCTTCCTTTCGGAATTATGGGATTTAGGTCTTTACGGAGTTACCAATGATCCTTCCTTTCGGAATTACGGAATTTAGGTCTTTACGGAGTTACTAATGATCCTTCCTTTCGGAATTACAGGATTTAGGTCTTTACAGAGTTACTAACGATCCTTCCTTTCGGAATTACAAGATCAACGCATTTGTGGAACTCAGACAATCCTTCCTATTGGAATTACGGGATCAACACATCTATGGAACTCAGACAATCCTTCCTGTTGGAATTATGGGATCAATTCAATCATCCTTCCTTTTGGAATTACAAGATTTAGGTATTTACGGAGTTACTAATGATCCTTCATTTTGGAATTATGGGATCAACACAGATGTGGAACTTAGATAATCCTTCCTATCAGAATTACAGGATCAACACATATGTGGAACTCAGACAATCCTTCCTATTGGAATTACGGGATCAGCACATCTGTGGAACTCAGACAATCCTTCCTATTGGAATTACGAGATCAATTCAATGATCCTTCCTTTTGGAATTACAAGATTTAGGCCTTTACGGAGTTACTAATGATCCTTCCTTTTGGAATTACAGGATCAACACAGATGTGGAACTCAGACAATCCTTCCTCTTGGAATTATGGTATCAACACACGTTCTCGAGTACCGAAGTCATCGGATCCGTTCTGAATCGGAGTTCAAGGATGATAAAATCCTACCACATTCACAGGGACAGAGATCTCCAGATACATTTTGAACTGAGTTTCAAGGATGATGCAATCCACCACTTTCACGGGAGCCAACACCTCCAGATACATTTTGAACCAAGGTTCAGGGATGATGCAACCCACCACTTTCACAGGGGCCGAGACCTCCGGATACATTTTGAACCGAGGTTTAGGGATGATGCAATCCACCACTTTCACGGGGGCCGAGACCTATGGATATATTTTGAACTGAATTTCATGGATGATGCAGTCCCACCACATTCACGAAGACCGAAGTCACCGGATCTATTTTGGACAGATGTCCCAGGATGATACAATCCCTCTTCATTCTTGAGGACCGAGGTCACTGGATCACTTTTGGATAGATGTCCTAGGATGATACAATCCCTCTTCATTATCAAGGACCAAGGTCTCTGGATCACTTTAGGGAAAGTGCCCAGGGATGATACATTCCCACTGCAACATCACTACTCCCCCTTTCGAGGAAGGTATTTTCGAACAACACCAAGCTTGTCTCGAAAGTGTTCGAAATTTACCTGAGACAAAGGCTTCATCAGTACATCATCATTCAAACCATCATCATCTACATCTTCAATATGTGAATACTGAACTATCACCATATGTATCTCCAGTATGTGAATACTGAAAGCATCATCATCTACATCTTATCTCGTATGTAGAAATACCGAATTTTTATGTGTTACAATCGAAACAAAGAGTTCTCTGTCATCACAAATATGGTTATCACATAGAATCATGGTAGTGTCCATCTTCAGGTCAAAGAGACCTGATATCAACTTCCAAATCCATATGACTTCACAACTTAGCAGAGCAATCTGCTATGTATTTTGCTTCAGTCGTGCTACAAGAAACACTGAACTATTTCCTGCTAAACCATGAACTCATAACAGACCCCAAACAAAAGCATCTACCTAATGTGTTTTTCCTATCTGAGATACTTCCAGCCTAATCTGCATCTATGTAGCCATACAATATATACTCATGGCTACCATCATAGTATAGACCAAAGTCTATAGCCCCTTTCAGATATCTCATCACATGTTTTGCGGTTACTAGGTGAACCCGTTTTGGTTGAACAAGATATTGACTTAAGGTGTTCACAGCAAAACAAATGTCTGGTCTAGAATTTGTTCAGTACATTAATGACCCAATGATCTGTCTAGAATGAGTCACATCCACTAGCTCTAATGAGTCATCAACTAACAGCTTCAGGTTGGAGTCCATGGGTGTGGCCATGGATTTGCATTCCAACATATTGAATCTCTTCAATATCTCTACCGCATACTTTCCTTGGTTGAGAAAGATTTATTCTAAACTTTGTCATATTTCCAGACCTAGGAAATAATGCATTAATCCAAGGTCTTTCATCTCAAATTCTTCTGCTAGTTTATTCTTTCTTTCCATGATCTGTTTCTCCTTCCCTGTCAAGAATAATTCATCCACATATAATAACAGGATGACAAGTTCATCTTCTACAACCTTGAGATAAAGGTTAGGATCAGCTTTACTTTTGGTAAAGCCCATAATTGATAGGAAACTGTCTATCCTTCCATACCAAGCTCTGGGAGCTTGCTTCATGCCATAGAGGGCCTTCTTCAACTTACATATATGAGTCCATCTATCTTCAACTTCGAATCCTTTTGATGTAAAAATCTTCCCCAATCATACCATTAAGGAAGGATTGTCTTTACTTCATCATGGAAGCAACTACCATCATAGTTCTGAAGGAAGTGTACCTTGCTTCCTGGAGTAAGTGTCTCTTTAGAATTAATTCCCTCTTTCTTATAGAAACCTCTAGCCACAAGTCTTTCCTTACTTCTATCAGCGACATATTTTATATTGCAAATCCATTTGTAAGATACCACATTCTTGCTTTCTGGTTTGAGTACTATATCCCAAACATCATTCTAGCATTCTTTTATCATAACATCTTCCATGAGTTCATATTGTCAGATCATCAACATATCCTAGTCTTTTGCATTCAACTTTGAAGGTTGGAACCCAAAAGTATCGATCCATCAGGAAGCTATCCATCATGTTGTACCATTTCGAACTCATATATCTTCTATAGTCACTCCCCCTGAAGTGGAGTATTATCTTCCTTCTTCATTCTGTACAGGTGGTTCTATGCTTGATATATACTAGTCAATAGAGTATGTCATGTCATAGTCTACTCTTTCTGAGGCAAATCATGAACCTTGCTTTGTACACTTGTTCTTGTATATCCATATGGAGGATACTACATACTTTCCTTTATGTCCTGAAATCATATCATATACATCATTCCCCATGATCAACTGTTATAGCATTCTTTTCTTCATCTTGAGTTATCTCTCATACCCATGGTAGTCTTCATCCTTCGATGTGGATCTACCGCTCTTTGAAGCTCTTTCTTCCGTCATTGTGTCTCTGACCCTTGGAGCTTCAAATTCATGTTTATTGAATTGTCATCACTTGTTCTTTGGAACAAGTCTCATCCTTCTTTTCTTGTAGGAGGTTGTACATGACCTTTCCTACAATTCAAATGCACTAGTTTCATGGTTAGAACTATTTCATAAACTGTTTAGCCAATGCAACATTCATCCATATCTCACAGAAAATTTCTAGACTAATCCAATATGTCAGCAAAGAGGTTTGATAAGTAGCAATGGAGATTTGTATAGAACCATGAGCTACTTACCCATCACATGCATATTAGTAGTATATAGTCATTAATGCAAACAATCTATTATGCATAACACATCAACTGAATATAATCAAATGTAAAACAATATCATGAAATGACAATTGAATACTTATCTTTTATTTGTTTTGTGGGTAGAATCCATCTTGACCATTCTTTTTTATCATCATTTCTTATCCAAATGATAAGATGGATAAGAGGTTCATCAAGAATTGAGTACTTTATATTCCTCATCGCTTGAGGGATCTTCTTTGAATGGTGATAGCTTAATCTTCGATTTTCTCCCATCTTTCTTCTTCTCTTCTTATGAGACGAGCTTCCTTTTCTTCCCAAAGTCAATTGAAATTAATCACTTTCTTCTGGCACACATTCCTCGCATGAATGAATCCCATGATCATGGGAGGCCATTCAAGGTGGCTATCACCACTTCTGCATTCTCTACTTCTACTGCTTCAAGATGTTATGCATTCTGGATCTTCACATTCTTCAACTATTTTCTCAGTCCATCTTCTGAATTATGTTCTTATCTTCAAATATCTTGATCAAGAAATCAAAAATCTTCGGTGTCTTTAGGGAAGACACTTGTGGTACAAGTTGATCTGTGATTGAATCAACAGTGATCTTCTTGGCCTTGATCAAGTTCTTCTTGTGTAAGGCTTTGAGGATCATCTCCCTCTAGAACTGGAACCTCTCTACTCATGTAGGTATCCAATTCATTTTCTTTAGAGATATCAAATACTTTCATGCTTGGAAGTTTTCAACTTCACCAAGCTTATCATCAAGCTGATGTGATAGATCACTTTAAAATGAGAACCTCAAATGCAAATAGTAAAAGATTAGATCTTACCGATTTGAGGTGTCCATCCTGCTTCCGGAGCTGGCTGATCTAGGGTTTGTCAAAGAAACCCTATTTTTCAAAACTTGGAATCTTTCAGATAGATCTCTTCAAATGGAGCTGTCCAATGTACTCCTTTTCTGAAAATAGTGGAGGGAAGCTCCTGGAACAGGAAGCCCCAGTTTTCCAATTTCTTCTGCAGAAATTCATGTTACTGTTTCTGTGATATCTCTGAAATTACTACTGATATGTGTCTAAGGTTTCGCACTGTGCTAACCTCACATATCCTTGATCCAAAACCATAGTTTTCATCAGAGTTGGCTTCACCAATTTGAATTTATGATCATTTTCCCACGGTGACCTGTTACAGGACTGTTCAGAATAGTGAAGTTGTACGGAATGACACATGTCACTGGTTCATATTCAAGTTCTAAAATTTGGAACATAGAAATTAAAGTTCGTTCAATTTTTGGAAAATCTTCAAGAATTCCATTTGGACCTCTGTATCCCAAGATATAGCAATTTTACCTAGGTGTCTTGTTTAGGGATGAATTCTGGTTGAGGCTGGAACTCTAACTTGGAGGGATCATAACTCCTAGAATATAGCAAATATGAGGCTGAATGTTGGACACAGTGTTCATAAGGATTGTATCTTCAATATCTAAAATTTTCAGCTCTTGAAACTTATCCAATATTTGGATATAGAGAATATACCAAAACTTAGCAGTTTTAGTATTTAGGGTTTTTCTAGCACTGGGGAAAACTAGGGTTTGACTTTCCCGGAGTTTCACCCAACCAAAAATATTGATCCAGGTCTCTAAAATTCGATTTTTATGAGGATATAAATCCTATTCCGAGCTCACTAAAAAATTCTTCTTCTGCAAGAAGCCCTAATTTCCCATACGGAAAACTAAAGATGCTCGAAATCGAATTCCGCTTCAACAGAAAGATGCACCCTTCAATGGAGAGTAATCCTAGCCTTATTTTTCTGATTGATTGTGGAGAGAGAACCAAAAAGTAAGAATCCCTAGATTATGTAGCTGCACAATGTCTTCTTTTTGGGGTGGCTCTGATACCATGTTAAATTTTCATATGCTTAGCTAAGACATCAGTATTTCATTTCATTTTTCATAACAAAAGCATATAAACAGGATCATTGAAATATAGACCAGCACAACCATACAAAAGGAACACAAATATTTATCCTGGGAAAACCCTAAAGGGAAAAACCCAGAAAAAGCTTCCTCAATATAGATTCCCCAAAAAGATAAAAGATAAAACCAGCAAGGAGATCAAAGCCTGATCCTCCTCCTTCTCCAGCCAATTCTCGTCTCCACTAGTGTGCTATGCAAGTGAGAGTGTGTGTCCTAAATGAGGAGCACTACACCTCTATTTATATTCATCCGTTCACTTAAGTTAACTCATCTGTCATGTAGGCTCGAGTTAATCATGTAGGCTCGAGGTACACATGTAGGCTCAAGTAACCACAATAGGGTGCTAATGACCCACCTTTACAATTAGAGGGGACTGCCTCGTGACTCTTATTAGTTCTTCTGATTAGGAGCATCGGGGTACAAAGTAATACAAGTGGTTCTCCTGGTAGGACCATCGGGGACCACAAATAAATACATATAGAATATTCTTCGAAGTTACAATATTTCAACAACTCTAAGAGTTCTTGAATGGTGTTCTCAATCTCATATCTGAACTTCTTGGTATGTCTATAACATGGTATCTAAATCAGTGAAGTACCCTCCTCTAAAACAATGGTATGCTCAAACCCCCTATCAGGTGGTCTACCATGTGGAAGATCTCTGAAAAAAATTTCATATTTGTGCAACAATGTCTCTATCTCTTTTGGGTATTTAAAAACTCTGATTTTTGGATTGGTAGAGGTGATATAACATTCAATAGACCATTATATATCCCCATGCATCAATATATATCTCATACTATTGCAATTTACTACTTGTTTTGGGTAAGTGTGCTACCCTCTCACAACCCTTAGTACCTCTATTGAATCTTGAAATTTCATTTCAGGAATTTGATAATTTATTGAATTCTATACTATATAAAACTTCCATTGCACTCCCAAGACTAAATTAGTATCAGAAACATCAACCACATAAAAAATATATCAACAAAATTATAGTTACCTATGGTGACTTACAGCTTTGGAAACCATGTGTTGCATTGCATTGTGTTGTGACCTGGAATGACAATTGTGAAGCCATCGAATGGTTCACTTGATATATTTATTTTCTTCACCATCTCTACATCAATGAAATTATGTGTATCTCCTCAATCTACAAAAAATAAATCTCTTTCTCCCAATACCATACCTTGCATTGAATAGTGTGATAACGAGGCACTGTTGAAAGTACTGTCATTTTTGCTTTGTCCTGTGAAGGCTGATTGTCTTCTTGTTTTTATTCTTCAGCTGCTATCGCATATGCCTCCTCCTGATATGAAGTGTTCCCGTCTTCACCCATACCCCCTTCATACCCATCATTACCAGAAAATACTTCTATGTATTGAGCCTTTCCTTTAGCATCTTTATGCCTCGATGTCCATGGTTGGAAGCATGTGAAGCATAATCTTTTCCTTCAAAGTTCATCCTTGTTTTGTCCTTATTTCTTATTCTTTTCAAATATAACTTTTTTCCAAAACTTCTTATCAGGTCCATCCTTTTTCCAACACTTTCTTTCAAATTTGAAGTTAGGCTTGGGAGGAAATCTTGTTCTAGGAAGCACATTTTGAATATCTCTAGTCAAGCTCATTGCACCATTTAAGTTAGTAGGATTGTGGGATTTGACCAATTTTTTTAAGAGTTATTCCAAACCTTTAGTGAACAGAAATACTAAACTTCCCATAGAAACATCATCCAACTTAACTGACAATCTTTGGAATTCCAACATATACTCAATAGGAGTCCCTACCTACTTCAATTGTGCTACTTCTTTGAAAGACAATTCTGGATCTTTTTGCTCAAACCTTTATAATACTCTGTCAATAAATTACCTATATGTTTTAACCTGATCATGAATTAAGGTTTTAAGTCCATGGAACCACCATTCATTGTAATCTCCATCCAAGTGCAAAATAGCCATTTTTAAAGCACCTTCTTCCACCATTGGATTGAGCTGAAAATACACATCCAATTTTTGCACCCAAGTGTTAGTAGAACTTTGAGGGGAACCATCAAAAGTAGGAAGTGGCACTTTACCTATGGAACAATTAAATTTTATTTTTTTTATTTAGAGACTTATTTTCCTCCTTCTTTTTGATTTTTTTTCCATGGTGAAGTACTGCTCAAATGTTATATTTCTCCTACACTCTTCATCCAATTTAGCCCATTCTTGTGTCATTGTATCAATTTCAAATTGAATGTTAGTCTGTTCTTTGGGAATAATAAATTTAGGTTCATTAGGCCTTGGGGTCCTGTTCTTGAGAGTATATGCTCACCCATTGTCTTCTTTTCTTCTGAGTGTAAACCACTGTTGTCTCCTATTACTCCTAATTTGCTTCCAAATTGGATAACCAACAATTCTAATCCTTTCATAAGATTATGGTTAATTTTATTGGTTATTCCATCAAATATAGGTTGTATGATTTTAATATATTCAAGATTTTCATGACCAGTAGGCCCCTTCTCCTCACTAGTCATAGTTTCAGCAAAATGTACCTCTTCTTCTACTACTTCTTCTTCAACAAAAACACCTTCAACTTCAAGATATAAGGGTGGTGGTTTATTAATTTTACTCCTTTTTACTACCATAATGTTCCAATACCATTCTTTGATACCACTTGTAATGACCCTTTTTTAAATTTTTTACCAAAATGCCCAATTTTCCAATTTTTTCACAATTTTGGCTCTTGACTAGTTTTAGTGTGTTGGTCTCCAAATCAGACCAATTGCTTCCAAATATTCATAGAAGGTGTATGAATGATATAATAAATTTATTATTAGTTTCATGGATGTATTATTTCCCTCCAATCAGTTCTGAAAGTCTGTACTAAATTCTGAACAACATAGATGATTTTAGTAGCAATTTTGGGTTCAAATCCCCTCGGGGTAAGTGATAGAAATGGCTTCCCAAATGAGCATAAACCCACTAAAATTATTAAATTTCAGAATGGTATGTGTATAATAAATTATCATAGACTCATCTGCATAAAAAATAGAATTGTCATGGTTGTTATCACTTCTTTCAATCAGATATAAAAACTAGTTTTGAACCCTTGGGGAAATGAGGTGTAGTTTTCCCCAAATGCTATGAAATTCGACCCAATGGACACAAATTATTAGTTAATGAAAATTAAACCCATAATATACTTTAATTACATTCCATTCATTCATAAATCATCAATATTTCATCCATCCATTCGATTCCATCAAGATTACAAGAGTTTACAACAAGGTAGTGGGGAAATGACATCGTTTCTTCAATATTGAGCAATAATACATGATATTTATTTGAATTTATACCTGAGAGATTTATGAAATTAAATATCAGATCATAAATAAATATAATCTCCCTCAAATAGGTAAATATCTCACCAAGTGTGCTTCACTCCGTAGAGCTGAAATATGGTGATAAAACTTGAGATGGAAGGAAGAAAAAGATGAACTTAATGTGTTCACGATATTTTGTAGCTTGCACATGTAACTTATGAATCCATTTAATATCCTTGAAACACCTAGAAATCCTCTCCAAACACCAACTAGGATGGGAATCTTTCACCCTCAAAATTGACTAAGGCGTGAACTAGTCTTCCACTAGCTCTCTCTCTTCTCAATAGCAAATTTCACAATGATCAAAAGGTTCTTCTCTTGATTCATCCCTGTATTTTATAAAAATTATTGGTATTATAAGGTTAAAAATCCATCCATAAACCAAATCCAATTCAAATTGGTGTGGCTTCTCATGCTATTCCATATGGCCTCTCTCTTCACCTTCCCTCTTCTCCCAAATTCGAGTAGGAGCCTCTTGGCCTTATAAAACTCCCATGAGAGCCCTCTAAGATGCTATATTCAGGCCTTACATGTTAGATATGTCAGTATGTCAGAATTAAAATCTTATTTGTGTCATAATTGTTATATAATCTCCATCATTGGTGTCATAGATGTCATAAATGTAAGGGGAATCTAGCCAAGTGTCCATGAACCTCCCATTTGGTTCTTCCTCTCCCATGTAAGTTACAATTCATCCAAAATTAGACCTATGATGTATATCTAAAAGTATATTAACCTCATAATCCATCCCAAAACATTAGGTCACCCATATATTTGAAATTATAAAAGGAGGATGCCATTTAACATAGGAATTCTAGTTTGAGTGGGCCCCATAGTCTCCATCTGTCTCCATTTTCCATAGCCATTTCATTTTTCACTTGCATTCATTTAATTAAATCCATTAAATAAATATTTATTCCTTATAATTTATAAACACCATTTATTAGCTCCCTTATTAACTTCCCAATGTTTCTACCCAACTTAGGGAACTAGTAGGATTGATGTAATTTTCCTACTATGCAAGTATTTGAATGGGGAAATTACAGGATTGACTAGTTATGAAAATGGTATACTCCAATAATTGACTATAAGATTTATCCAAGGTATTTTTTATACTTTTTTGGACCTCGGAGACTAAGTTTTACAAAAAATACCTCTTGGAGTCTCCTTCAGTTTCTCTCAAAATCTCTAAATATGAACAACATCGAGTTTAATTTCAATGGACTCATTAAATTAAACACCGAGAGACTCCTTTTTAGGAATGGACCCCTACTATCTTAGTTTCAGAAAACATATGAGAATGGAATTGTCTTAGGATGAGTTGCAACCAGTGTTTGTTACCCTCTTTGAACTCCTTGAAATGAAAGGGGGCACTCATCAATCATGATAGGGAAATTGAGGGAATTCAACTATATTTCATTTGTAATAATGTAAGTTTAGTCACCTTTGAACATGGAACCTATCTGCATTTCATTCAAACAATTGGGTATTCATCTTATCTCTGATTCAATCCACTTTCTTGAGTCATGTCACCCCTTTGAGTCCTCTAAAAGAATGCATCGTTCAACGTCGCAGCATGTCCTGGTATCTACCTCATCAAGTCAATGCTGCCAATTCTTTGAGCGTGTCACCCGGTGTTCAAAGGAAAGTTATGTTGAGAATTACCCTCTGCAGTCAAAACTAATTTCATGTCAGTTACCTTTGAGTCAGTCTTATGGTTACTTCATACTCAAATTCCAGAACTTTGTTCTAAGTCTCATGTCGTTAATGAGGGATTCATCATGGCCCTTCATTGACGAGACTATTCCTGTCGATTTCAACACACATTCCAGGAATTAGTCTTAGAAAAAAGTCAGTACCTTGATCTTTATACATCAATGAAAGAGTTTCCCGATTTCATCAATAGGTTTACATCATTGACCTTTGATTTAAAGATTCAGTTGAGTGTTCGACGTCAGTCCATCTATTCACACTCGGAGGATTGTACTGGGGTACCTGGGGATTCATCGACATTAAAGGTGATCTCCCTCGCACTTGTTAACAGTTTTCATCATTGACCACTAATCAAGTGGTTTCTACCATGTTCGACTTCAAGACATGTATTTACATGGATAGAATCGTACTTTGTTGAATACGAGACGAAGATCCTAGGTATCTATTAAAGTGCTCATTGCTTTCTCCAAGTTGTGATGGAGTATTTGTATGAGTCATAGCATGGATACACATTTGTATGGTCATGTATGTGCTCATATTTGTGTTTGTATGACATATATTTACATTGTATATCTGGTAGCTATGTCAAAATTTGAGTCTCCGTCACATGGATCTACATTGTATGCTAGTAGCCATGATTGTTTGTGTCTCACATAGATATGCATTGTATTGGTTGGCAATCATGTTGTGATTCATATGGATTTGCATCAAGTGTAAATGTACTACGGGATGACCTTTGTTGTTGATGATTTCTAATATTTGGACTATTTCCTCGAAGTGATAACTTGTTCCTAGAAATCCTTTTCCTATCCTTTCCTTCTAGCCTCATGATTTTGGGGGGATTCTGTTATACCTAATTCTCATCAACATCATGTTGTGGGACACAAAACTCAATATTTTCCTTGAAATCCTCACAGGTTGAAGTTGGGAATGAGAAAGGATGAACAATTTCATAGTTTTGGACGCCATTTCTCTTTAGCTATGTAAAAAATCTGGTACACATATCAGTAACTCTTATTTGCCATCTATAGAAAGTGGTTCCATCACCTATTTCCCATGCACAAGGTGTGGTGCCTACTTGGTGACACCTTTTCCCCTTGAACAAGGGGTGGTGCTCAACTTATGAAGGAAAAAAAGGAAATTTCGAGAGGCTTCTCAAAGCTTTCCTTCGTCAAAGCATCATTCATATGGTTCATGACACTTGGAGTTCAAGATACATCATTCTAGGATCACCCCTCCACCTCTCCCATGGAATACTCAACTTACTATCCTCTCATCTCTTTATATACTAGATTACTCCTCAAGGATAAGGGGAGGAAAAATGTGTTATTGCATCCAAATTCTTGCCAAATTCAGTCAGACTCTTAGGTGATTAGTAGGAAAGCTTAAGGATTTGAGGAAAGGTTTATTTGAGAAGAGTTCTCAACACCAAGGCATTGGTTTTAAACTCTCCCTCTTTGTACTTTTAATACAAATATAGTTTCTTTTCCACATGCATTTGTATGCTTTATTACCATGTTGTGTTTGTTGTTTAATTCCTTGATCTTTTACATATGATTTTAATCTATCTTGTTACTCTTATATTGGTTTCTGCTTTTCTATGTCTCTTGTAGGTTATCCACATAGATCAAGCACTCCAGGAATCAAACCTTTGCATCCCATGGAAGGTAAGAAGAACAATTAATGAAAGAGGTTTATCTAATCCTAGGAGATTTTTTTATATCTTGTTGTTGTTCTGTTATAGTGTTGAGTGTTTAATGCTAGGGAAACATTCAAGAATGAAACTATATAAGTAGTCTTACCTAGGATGAATCTTATATTCATAAAAGAAGAAACTTCAAACTACACAAAACACACTCTATTCACAATATTTATAAGGTACATAGGCAAAATTACTTAGGAATAATACCTTTTAAGGTAAATCCCATTCCGGGGCTCACCCAATGGTATAGCATCATAATCTATCAGTTCATAAGACCCTTTTTTCTAAAACATGACTTACAATATAGGGTCCATGCCACATGGATTCTAGTTTTTTGCCTCCTAGTTTGTCATGGTTTATGTCATAATTCAGGACCAAATCACCTTCATTGTAGAGGGTACGTTGAACAAATCAGTTGTATTGAGATTTAATTCATCGTTTCTGCACCTCATTAGCCAAGATATCATCTCGACAAGTTTCGTGAAGTTTGTTTAAATACAGGAAATGTTCTCCCTCCATAGTGGTGTTGGAAATACTTATCCAACAATTTTTAGAGAGGGGATATTACACTTGATAGGAATAGTATCCTCTAGTCCATACACCAATTGAAATGGCATAAAACCTATTGGCATTTTCATGATGGTTCTATAATCCTGTAATGCTGAAAATAGTTTCAAATTCCAACTGGACGTAGCTCGTCCTTCCATCTGTTGAAGCATAGTTTTCAATACCTTATTGATGGATTCATCCCGACCATTGTCCTATGGGTAGTAGGGTGTTGATTTGTCATGACAGAAACCTAGTTGGGCACCCAATTTCAACATGATCTAGTTTTGAAAGTGATAATTGTGATTAGTCATGATGGCTTGAGGTACTCTGAACCTAGCGATAATGTGATTAAAGAGAAATAGAGCATCAATTTTTCCACATTCAACATATGTAGGCATATAATTATCCCATTTAGTGAAATAATCAATGAACACAATAATGTAACCATGCCCCCTGGCCAAGGTAGGATTATAGTGCATGAAATCTATGCCCCATTTCTCAAAGGGACCAACAACAATGATGGGATGGAGTTGAGATGGGTGGGTGCAATTTTTTGATTAGAAAGCTGACAGGATGGGAATTTCTTCATGGATTCCATACAGTATTTAAAAACTAAAGGAAAAAAGTACCCAATACATAGTATTTTCTGGGTAGTAGCCATCCCAGAAAGATTACCACCAAAATATCATGAGTGGCAATCATTCAACAAAGTTTTAGCTTCATCATAAAATTAAACAATGTCGCAAAATGGAATAAATGTCACGACGGTACAACGTATTGTTAACGATAAGGTAGTGCTTGGAATGATGGAAAATAAGATGACATTCATCATAATTTATATGTGGCTAAAAGCATTGAGTTTGGAGATATAAAATTAAATCTCTATACCAAGGGTTAAACTTACTAATTAGGAATAATGATTCAGTAGGAAATGAATCAAAGGACACTTCCTTAGTAATACATGGAAGTTCACACATTAGCTCTACAAAAAATAAATACCTCTTTGAATTGGATTTGACAAATTCTAATTCAAACTCTTGGATAATTAAAATCCAACGAGAATAATTTCCCCCAAGTACTTGATGAGTTAAGATGTAATACATGGATTTAGAATCTGTGTACATAGTAGTTATGCGTAACAGAATGTAGTGACGGAAATTCTGGACTACGATGAAGGTAGCCATAGCTAACTTCTCAACATGTGAGTATCGTGTTTCAAAGTCAATAAGACTCTTACTCGGGTAGTATATCACATGCTCTTGGTTGTTGTTGTGTGTTTGTACTAGTACCATGTCGATGGTAGTAAGAGATGCAGCCACATACAAGGAATAACCCTTAGCATAATCTAGTGGTCACAACATCATTTCATGTGTGATGGCATGTTTGAGAATATCAGACACATGTTGTACAAGATTATCCCACACAAAGGGTGTATCCTTTTTAATCATATGCATCAAACCATGCTTTTTTTTTACATAGTTTCGTACAAAATGACACAAGAAGTTTTCCTTCCTTTGCAAACTTTGAATCTCTGTGATGTTGGTAGGTGGTGATAAGACCTAAAATTCTCTCAATATTTAGGGGATTAATACAGATTCCATCCTTGGAGACAGTGGATCCAAGCAAGCATTCCATCTAAACAAAAAACACATTTATGTAGATTTAACCGAATGTTGTAATGGTGACATCTAAGAAAAATGGATCTTAGATGGTTAACATGGTATTCCTGATGTTGTGAATGAGCAGGTAGATCATTGAGATAGGGTTTAAAAATATGTTTGATGTCAAGGAAAGCATATGACATGGTGCATTGAAACGTAGCACAAACATTTCTCAGACCAAAAGGAAACATACGGTAGGAGAAGGTCCCCCATGGGAACATGAAATCCACCTTATGTTGATCGGAAGGGAGTATCTCTATCTGATTGTACCATGAAAAAACATCCATGAATGAAAAGAGGACACTTATGGAAATATTATCGATGATTTGATCGATATATAGAGTAGGGTAATTGTATTTTGGACAATTCCTATTGAGGTCTCTCAAATCGATGAAAACCCTAATTGTACCATTATTTTTAGTAACATGAACAATATTATAAACCCATTGTGTCAGCAGCATAGGATATGTGAACCCAACCCTAAGAATTTTTTCAACTTCTTCCTTAATGGTTGTTTCTTACCTCGGGTTTACCCAACATAGTTTTTGACGGCCTGGCTTGGCATCACGCTGTCCTGATCTCATGAACGATGATTGAAGGATGAATCCCTGGAATTTCTTCATATTTCCCACTAGTACAAAATGAGAGATAAGTGACTAGGCAACTAAAACTGTTAGTCACCATAGTTTTTTCAAGGGATAAACAACTAAAATTGAGTAATTTTAAGTGAGATAACTAAAAACAACTAAGATAAATGACTAATTTAGTCAATGGATAAAATATACGACTAGATAGCAAGTGACTAACATAAATGACTAATTTAGTCACGTGAATAAAAATATGACTAGATAAAAACAATAAAAATATGAATTGGCTATTTATGTTAGTAATTTTTAGCTGTGTCACCTCAGCAATGAGAAATTATAATTTTGACAATGAATTTGTACAATTTAATAAATCGCAACATTGTAAATGTATTTAGAGACCCAAGTGATGTTAATTTTGTCACTTGGAAATTGAAAATGTAATTTTGTTAATGAATTGCTATGACTTACTAAATTTTAACACTACATATGGATTTAGAGACCTTGATACGATTTTGAACTATCATAACATAGAAAATCAGACACACCTATCAATTTTTTTCATCGATTCATTATGATCTCACCATCCTATCCAATTTGAAGCACGTGTGATGTCCATCTATCATTTTCTCATTTTTGCTTTTGTTTGACCTCTTTGGTAAACAACTTACCAATTTTGATCTCTTGTGCGGTCGTGTTGTGGTAAGATCAAGTTTCACATTTGGCCGTTTCTTTTCAATCACATTTCCATCCCACAAAATCAATATTGTTGTCTTCAACTCATCACATTGGTCATGTTCATTTTTTGTTTAACAAAAATTTTTACCGTTTGATCCTCTCGACACTTAGTTTAAATTTTGGCAAGTCAAAGTTTTTGTGTCATCACAATTATATTTTTTCCTTTTCATTCCCCACATTAATTCACATGATGCATATGCCTATCAGTATTATTATTATGTCTATTCTTTGAAAGTTGAAAAATCTTACCCCTCGCCCTATTGACTTTTCTAGAAAAAAATCCAATGTCCCCTTCTTTTATTAAAAAATATGAGCGCTTTCCCCTTTTAATTACTTCCCTTATCCTTTGTTTTAAACCCTTTTCTTTCTAAAGTTATCACTCCTTCCCATTTTTATATACATAAAAAAAATTACCTTTAAATCCCAAATTCCTTTACGTTACCCTTCCAAAAGTCTCATCCCTCGAGCTCGTTTTGTCCTATCCTTATAATTTCCCTAATCCCCTTTTTGAATAAAAAAATGGTGTTTGCCTAGTCCCTAATCCACTTTACAATAAAAATAATCATACTAAAATAGAAATGGGGATTCTTTCCCCTAATCCCCTTTACAATTATATGATCTAACTTTGTTTATCCATAGATCATATAATATTTTCTCGTAACATAACTTGTTTTTCATATGTTTTCAGGTTCAAGGGTTGTTTTTTATTGTATAATACAATTATCTTTAGTTATGGGTCCTATGTATCTCATATTATTGTATAAATGGATATTGAAACCAAAAATAAATAATGCAATAAATCCGATTTTAAGATTTATGTGCCTGATTTATCAAAGTTTAAGATTAATTTATGCTAATAAACTAGTAAAAACAAGTTCTTTATACAACTTAAATTAGTAAAAATAACCAAAAAAAAATTGAAATAAAACAAATTTAAAAAGAATTTGTTTTTCTATAAAAAAGAGACCTCATGCATTAATTTAATGGTTAATGATTATATTATAACCTTAAAATATTATTATAATTATAATTATTATTTCATTAAATGATAAATACTATTTCGGGGAATTTCTGGGCGAGAGTCCTTTGAAATTACTCTCAAAACAGGGCAAGTTAAGTGTGTGGCTTGAAAGTTAATGAGAGCTCATAACATTTCTTTGGAACCATCCATTTCTCACTTTCTATTCCAATGTCAAAGACGGAGACACAATATCTAATTCCACTTTTCCATTTGGGTGAAACGGTAGTTGCTGGGACAATTTGCAATGGAGTTTGCAATGTTTGGAGGGAACCAATGCTTATACCCATTGATATTTGTGTTATAAATTAAGTTATTGTCGATATATCAAGAAATCAAGGAACACTAGGATTTTTCAACTGTATCCATATTGATATTCACCCAGCTCTAGTGGTTTCTGACTTAGGTGAGTGATCCTTGTTACATCTCTTGTTTGTTTGTGAATGATTGGAGGGAGCTGATCAATGTTCATGTTGATGACTACTATACATTTATTGGTGTTGATGTATATGAAACTTCATAATGTATTCTTCTATGTATCTTATGTATTGTAACCCGATGTTTATTCCAGGATGTTTCTATTATATATTTGAGTCATGTGGTCATGCCCCGATGTTTCGATCGGGAGGATTAATAATGTAATCAAGTCATATCAAGTCATTAGGTAAGTCCACACAGTTTCGGGGCACTTGAGTTATTATACACTAATTAAGGTGTAGGCTCAAGTAGTAATTATTAGGTTGAGCCTACGTGTGAAAAGGCAATTCAAGTGAACGGATGAATATAAATAGAGAGTGAGAGTCTCTCTATTTATAACATTGTGAAATACATCACTTGCTCTCCCAAGTGTGGCGCACTACTGGTGAAGGAAATTTTGGGACTAGACAGAAGACAGAAGACTACTGCTGTTTTGGGAGATCTCTTACTGTTTTGGTGTTGATTCTATCTTATAGGAAGTTGCGGGGTTTTCTCCTTTATGGTTTCCCCAAGGAAAAATCTTTGTGTCTCGTGTCTCTTGTGATGTGCTTGTTATTCTCTCAGTGAAAAGATCCTAAGATCATAATGCTAGCTTAAATGTGATGAAAAACTAACATGGTATAAGAGCTAACCTGAGAATAAGACATTGTGCAGATACAGGAACTAGGGCTTCCTAGTTTTTGGATCTTCCTCCATATATTTTCAGCAAAAGTAAGGTGGAACAACTCTCCTCCTTAGGGCGCATCTTTCTGTCGAAGCGGAATTTGATTCCGAGCATTTTCAGTCTTGGATGCGGAAATTAGGGCTTTCTAATGAATTCTTGAGTGAGACCAACATAGGGTTATTCTCCTCATCAAAACTGAATTTTAGAGACCTGGTTCAAGAAATTTGGTTGGGTAAAACTCTAGGAAAGTCAAACCCTAGTTTGACCCTGAGCTAGGAGAAACCCTAAATACTAAAAATGATAAGTTTTGGTACAGTCGCTATATTCTGAGATTGGCGAAGTCTCAGAAGCTGAAAATTGCAGATGCCGAATATAAAATCCTGATTAATCCTGTGTCCAAAACTCAGAATCATATTCGTTGTACTCCAGGAGATATGATCTCTCCAAGTTAGGGTTCCATCCTCTTCCAGAATTCATCCCTGAACAGGACCTCTGGGGATATCTGCAATATCTTGAGCTAAAGAGGTCCAAATGGAATTACTGAAGATGTTCCAGAAAGGGCATGGAATTTAATTTTGGTGGTCTGAATATCAGACTCAGAAGATGAACCAGTGACATGTGGCATGCCGTACAACTTCGCTATTTTGAACAGTCCTATAACAGGTCACCTTGGGAAAAGGATCATAAATCCAAAATGGTGAAACCAATTCTGATGAAACTTGTGGTGTTGGATCAGGGACATGCTAGGTTACCTTAGTGCGAAATGTCAGACATAGAGGAGCTGTAATTTCGGAGATATCATAGAAACAGTAACAGGAATTTCTGCAGAAGAAATTGGAAAATTAGGGCTTCCTGTTCCAGGAGCTTCCCTCCACTATTTTCAGAAAAGGAGTACATTGGACAGCTCCATTTGAAGAGATATATCTGTTTATCCAATCAGATTTGAAATATTCCAAGTTTTGAAAATTAGGGTTTCTGTGACAAACCCTAGATCAGCGAACTCCGGGACAAGGACGGACACCTCAAATCGGTAAGATCTAATCCTTTGCTATTTCCATTTGAGGTTCTCATTTCAATATGATATATCACATCATCTTGGTGACAAGCTTGGGGAAGTTGACGACTTCCAAGCATGGAAGTATCTGATCTCTCTGAAGAAACTAGATTGGACACCTACCTGAGTATAGAGGTTCCAGTTTCAGAGGGAGACAAGGCTAGAAGCCTTTCACAAGAAGAACTTGGTCAAGGCCAAAGAAGACATCATGCTCATGCTGCACAGGATGATGAACCATCCAGAAAGAGATCCAGATATGAAAGTGAAGATTCTTCAAGCAAGGATGAATATGTTCCGATATCAGCTCTCATAGGTAACATTACTCATGGAAGTGATGATTGGCTTGTAGACAGTGGGGCTTCCAAACATATGACGGGATTCAAGGAATCCTTTGTAAGACTGTCAGAACATGAATCACCTCACAAGGTGAAACTAGGAGATGACTACCAATATCCAATAACAGGTAGTGTGGAATCTTCATACAAGCTAGACTCTGGTAAGTCTCTAACAATGAAAGAAGTATTGTTTGTGCTAGGATTGAAGAAGAACATTCTCTCCATTTCAGCATTGATGCAAAAGGAATGCGAGCTGCATTCATAGATGGTCAAGTCATCATATGGCCAAAAGGAAAGACTATCGATGATGTGGTAGTGATTGAAGAACAAGAAGGAGGCTTGTACATATTGAAGGGATATCCAAAACAAGCCTTGATCCATGACACAGTAGAGCCAAATGAGCTTTGGCATTACAGAGCACTACCTATTGCAAGCAAAGCTGTTGAAGGTCTTCCAGAATTTCTAGCTATTTGAAGGGAAGAACAAAATCAGAATATCACTTAAAGAAACCAGTTGAAGAATGTGAAGATCCAGAATGCAGAGACTATGCAGTCATAAGAGTCTCACAAATCAAAGAACAACTTGAAGCGGTAAAAGAAAAAGTGAAGAATGCAAAAGTGGTGATGGCCACCTTGAATGGCCTCCCAAGATCGTGGAATTCATTCATGTGAGGAATGTGTGCTAGAAGGAAGTGATTATTTCAATAGACTCTATAAAGAGAACTCACAAGAAGAAGAAGCTCAAGAAGAGAAGGCGGGAGAAACTGAAGATCAAGCTCTTTCCATCCAAAGAATATCCCTCAAGCAATGAGGAATATGAAGAACTCAACTCTTGAAGAACTTCTTATCCACCTTAGCTTTTGGATAAGAAACGATGCTATTATGAATGAAGAAGACGATGAAGCTGAAGGCTCAAGAAGGAGTCTACCCTCGAAACAAATAAAGATAAGTATTCAATTGTCATTTCATTATATTATTTTGTTATGCATTTTTTTATATTCAGTTACTGTATTATGCATGATAGGATGTTTGCATTAATGACAGAATACTACTAATATGCACGTAATGGGTACGTAGCTCATGGGGCTATACAAATTCTCCATTGCTACTTATCTAGAATGAAACCTCTTTGCTGACATATTGGATTAGTGCACAATCTCAATGTTGTCCTGGTAGAGATGGAAGGCATCTAGAAAGTTTCAATGAGATATGGATGAATGTTGTATTGGCTAAAGTAGTTGCATGATCATATATTTATGCATAAGTGTTTGCCAGTATAAATATTCCTTATGAAATGTTTCTAACCATACAGTTTCATTTGACTTGTAGGAAAGATCGCATACATAATCGCCTACAAGCAAAGAAGAATGAAGACTTGTTCCGAAGAACAAGTGACGACAGTTCAAAGACAAAGAATAATATGACGAGTGCAGTGACATCATTGATGCAGAACCTTCCAGCCACCAAGAAGAAAGGGAAGATCAGTTCAAGAAGAATGATGTCTGGGCATAGTATCGAGACCTGAAGAGAAGTTCATAGTTCCATCATGCAGTAGATGGAAACATCGTGGGATACAAAGCAAGAATCGTAGCATGAGGCTTCTCATGAAGAGAAGGCATAGTCTACAAAGAAACATTTACAGATAATAGAAGTGAAGTCACATGACATGCATAATCATGTGTGCAAATGAAAGAAGGCCTTGTACGATTTCAGAAGACACCCATGGGATAACGCATACATGATGAGCTTGATGAATATATTAACCTTTGCTACAAGGTTGATAGAGGATGACAAGCTCATAGATGGGTGCAAGATGAACTTTTGAAGAATTTCAAGATAGAGGATCTTAGTATCCAGTGATCCTAGATGGATACTACTTGTCACTCCAGTACAGAATGTTTCAGTGCATAGAGTATGGAAGACAGAGGGAGTATGATGCTCCGCTTCAGAGGGAGTGATTGCAGAAGATCCTGAGGTTCGACATGGTACGACAGGATGGGCAGATTACTGATGATTCTAGGCTTTACTGAGAGTAAAGCGGATTCCAACCTTTGATCCAAGGTTGAAGGTGGACGACCAGTGATGCTCCTGTTATATGTCGATGCACTACTGTTCTAGGTATGGAGGTGTGGCAGAGTACAGATGGGATCTTCCTTGGACAAGGGAAGTATGCATTAGAGATCTTGAAGAGGTTCAGGATGATGGACTGCAAGGCGATGGCCACACCTATGGCATCAAACCTGAAGCTATTGAGTGATGCTTCGTTAGAGTCAGTTGATGCTACGATTTATCATCAGATGATTGGGTCATTGATGTACCTGACGAACACAAGACCAGAAATTTGCTTTGATGTGAACACCTTGAGCCAGTACTTGACAGATCCGAGGAGTGTTCACTTGACAGCTGCAAAGCATATTCTGAGGTACCTGAAGGGTACAATTGATTATGGGCTCAAGTACTATGCGAATCAGAAGATTAACCTGGAAGGTTATGTTGATTCAGATTGGGCAGGCAGTGCCATCAACAGGAAGAGTACTTCGAGATGTTGCTTTAGTATGGGATCAGGTGTGATCTCTTGGTTTAGCAGGAAGCAATCCTATGTGGCACTGAGTACGGCTGAAGCAGAGTATGTCACAGCTTGTTCAGCTAGTTGTGAGGCAGTATGGCTACAGAAGCTACTGTCTAAT
>LPNX010328232.1:93695-266850 GCA_001517045.1 Pseudotsuga menziesii | reverse complement strand
AGTTACCTACCTTAGACATTAATTTAATTTTTTTTTCTTATTACCTAGTTTCCTAGATTCCATTCTATGCTAGTTGCCTTCTACAAGTCCTAGAAGTCAAGACATGCTAAAACTGAGTCATGGAGCACTTGAAAAAGATCCTGGAAACCCAATTTAGCATTTCTTATTTATTCTAGATCCTGCAAAGTGCATATCTGCCTTTTTTGAAAAGATGCCTTATTTTATTCTGATTTAAGGCAAAAGGAAAAGCTAGACTAGGTGTAGTTGACTTGTTTTTTCTTCCACATCATCCTCCCTTCTTTTATCCAAATAAAAGCATGTATGATTTTTCTTTCCATCCTTCTTTATCTTTCCCACTTGACTTAGCAAATTCATGAGCATCTTCATAGATTTGGAAACTGCTTTATGCACCTATGGGGGATTTGACTAGATTTACTAAGCCTTCTTTTTTACTATTTCGAATGGCATCTTTATGCATTTTATTCTCTCATGTAATGATATATTTTAGCAGCCAATTACTTCACAATGTTGGATATTCTATACTTATTCAATACCTATTAGTGTTATGCTCCATTTTCAGTCTCCTTTGGTGTGAATTTTGCATGTTTGATTAGCAATTTTGTGAGTGTAATTGTTCTATCTATTGGGTTAAATTTACACATGGTATTATAGCATTTTTATATTGATTTCTCTCCTTTCTTATTGCTATTTCAAGTTCGACATATTGACTGGGAGCACATTCTGCTAATTGAAGGGCACAGTTTCTGAGCTATGGACCAATCTCAGAAGATCATCTTGACTCCATTCAATTTATTTGAGTGAAAAGTTTAGATGGAGATATTTTTGAGAGCGAAAAATATCTACAGGGTGACTATGGCAACTAAGGCAGATCCCAATGTATCTGCATAGAAAATTAAATGGAACAACAGGAGGGATGACGCCTATGGTCTTTTGTGTTTGAGCATTTCAAGAGACCTCCTCTTCCATCTTGATGGATTGAAATCACCTAATGAAGTGTGGGAGAATCTAGAAGAGATTTTTGGAAAGACAAATGAGGTGAGAGGACATCAAATCAATAATGAGCTGATATTCTCGAGTCCTAGTAGCTTTGAATCATTGCAACTCTACTTTCCCAAGTTTAAGGCCCTTGTTTTGCAATTGAAACAATGTGGGATCGAAAAGAAGGAAGAGAAACTAGTTTTGTCCATACTCTCTAAGCTTGGTCCCAACTATTCAGTGTTTTTTTTAACTTTCCATGTGACCAAGTTGACAGCTCGATCCTGGAAGATGCCTAAGCTTGCAGAGTTCATGGAACCCCTCACACGGGAGCAAGATAAGTTGGTGATGATGGGCACCATCAAAAATTCTAAACACCAATATTTGGTTGTTGTAGATTCAAAGGTGGATTCAAAAAGCAAGAAAAAAGATAAAAATCCACCTAAGCAAAAGAGAGACAAGAACATGTCTCAAGAGGAGCCCCAAGGTTCCAAGAAGAACTCCTAGAAGAAGAAGAGCAAAGGAGAACTGAGGAAGTGTGCATACTGCAGTTTGGGATATCATCCTGAGAGCTCTTGTAAGAAGAATTAGATTGACATGTTGACCCAAATACTAGAGAAGAATAACATCTCCCTTCTTGATTTCTCAAAGAAGAGGGAAGGAGGATTAAATTCAGAGGACAGAGATAGAGTACATGCCTTGGTTGCTGGCACATCAAGCTCACCTAGCTTCATCGTAGAATCTGGAGCTCTAGACATATGGTTTCAACAAAAGAGACATTCTCCTCTCTTGACATGTTGAAAGGTCCACCAATATTTTTGGGAGATGACTCTCTCATTGATAGTCTAGGGAAGGGAAGGATTGATCTTGACCATGGTAAGTTCAATAATGTGTTGTATGTTCTAGGTCTTACCTCTAATTTATTTTCAGTGTATCAAATGAATCATACTGGGTCTCCAAAGAAGGTCATATTCTCCCCTGATGATGTTGAAATAACTGATATTTCGAATGGTAAATTCATAGGAAAAGGTGTTGTTGATCACACTTCGAAGGTATACAAGTTTTCCCATTTTCTAGCCTACTCAAACCCCTCTTCTCTTTTGATTCATGCTAATGAAGCAAGCATGATTTTGCATGAAATATTTGACCATATTAACTACAAGTATCTTTCTGATTTGAGTGAAAAATATATGGTCATAGGGTTACCAAATATCAATTTTTCTAAGGGAGTCTGTCAAGGTTGTATCCTAGGAAAACACCCAGAGCACAAGTATGAGAAATATAGTCATGAGAGAACCTCTGCACCTCTTGAGCTGATCCACAGTGAAATTTCTCATCCATTCCCTCATATTTCCATGAGTCAAGCCAAATATGCACTAACCTTCATAGATG
Source organism: Pseudotsuga menziesii (assembly GCA_001517045.1). Taxonomy (NCBI): domain Eukaryota; kingdom Viridiplantae; phylum Streptophyta; class Pinopsida; order Pinales; family Pinaceae; genus Pseudotsuga; species Pseudotsuga menziesii. The sequence goes on along the minus strand of LPNX010328232.1, from coordinate 264,462 downwards.
ACTTTTCCAGGTATTGTTGGGTTCACTTCCTAAAGCATAAGTCTAAAGTTTTTGACCTCTTCAAAGTCTTTAGAGCCTTGCTTGAAAACCAGCTTGGGAGGAAACTCAAGATCCTCATATCTAGAAAATGTGGTGAGTATGTCAAGTATGAGTTCATTCAGTATTGTAAATATTCAGGTATCCATATGCAGCATTCGATCCCTTACACAGCACAGCAAAATGGTGTTGCTGAGAGAAAGAACAGATCACTGAGGGAGATGGCAACCTGCATGATGGAGGCTAAGACTTTGCCACCAAAGTTTTGGGCCGATGCTATAAAATGTACATCCTATATCTAGAATAGGGTTCCTCATAAGCATCTTGATGGTGTGACTCCTTTTGAATCTTGGAGTGGGCACAATCCAGATGTGACCCATTTCAGGATTTTTGGCTCAAAGGCTTGGGATAGAATTCCAACTAAAAAAAGGAAGGATTTGCAGCCCCAAAGCCAAGAGTGCCTATTTATTGGGTATTCTGAATATTCAAAAGGGTACAAGCTAATAAAATTGAGCACTAAAATATCTTTCATTGAAAGAAGTGTTCAGTTCCAAGAAGAGCATTTAGAAGTAGTTGAAGTTGGAGAATCTTCTTCACCACCAGATCCATTGAATGTAAGTGGAGAGACTAATGAGATTGATGATTCTGATATCTATAATAATGATGATTTGATTGCATATCATAACATTCCTACAAAACCAAAATGGGCAGCAAAGACCATTCATGCAACTGGGGAACTAGCTAGAAATCCTAGTGACACTAGGAGGACTAGATCTCAATTTGAGAGTGCCCTTTAGGTGAAAGATAATATATTTGATTGGAAGTGCTATCTGATTGTTGAATCAGATACACAAAAATATTAATATGCATCACATTATCCAATATGGAAAACAGCCATGAAAGAAGAATTCAGCTCGCTCCAGAAGAACAACACTTGGGAACTGGTTGATATTCCTCGAGGGAGGAAGCTAGTTCAATGTAAGTGGGTTTTCAAGACTAAGTTTGATGATGATGGTTTGAATTTGAAATATAAGGTAATATTGGTATAAATTGATACTCGCAAGTACCTAGTATTTAATACAATGAAACCTTTGCACCAGTGGAAAAGATGGACTCCATAAGGCTAGCTCTAGCCATTACAGCTTCGAAGCAGTGGGAGGTACATCACATGGATGTGAAGTGTATTTTCCTAAATGGAGATATCAATGAAGATATTTACATGCAGAAACCTGAATGGTTTTTTCCTAATCCATATTTAGTGTGCAGGTTAAAGAAATCATTGTATGGGCTCAAGCAAGCCCCCGGGGCTTGGCATGCCAAGATTGATGGATTTTTTCTATTACTGAGTTTTGTTCGATGCAAGTATGATACTAATGTATATTTGAAGCTGATTCAAGGCTATTTGATGATTATTGTCTTGTATGTGTATTACCTACTGATTACAGGATGTTCAAAGAAAGAAATTGCCTCCTTGAAGGATGCAATGAACCACGCATTTTCTGTGACAGATTTGGGATTGTTGAGCCAATTCTTGGGTCTCGAAATTGCTCAATCCCAACATGGAATCAAAGTAAATCAGTCCAAGTATTCTTTGTATTTCCTGAACAATTTCCACATGAAATATTGAAATCCAAGCAAGACTCCCTTCCTTTTAGGATTTAAGCTTGAAGAAGCATGTTCTTCTCCTATGGTAAATAATACACTGTATAGGAAGTTGATTGGGTGTTTTCTTTATCTTACACACACTCAACCTGATATATATTATGGAGTTAGTGTGGCTTTGAGATACATGGATCAGCCTCATGGGATCTTCTACAAAGAAAAATCTGATCTTGATTTGATTGGGTTTACTGATAGTGATTGGGAAGGTGATAACACAGATCAAAATTCTACATCAGGATATGTGTTCATGATTTTAGAAGGGCCAATCAGTTGGTCAAGCAAGAAGCAGAGTTCCATAGCACTCTCATCTACAGAAGCAGAGTATAAAGGAGTTCTAAATGCATCAACTCAATGTTTGTGGTTGTAGGGGATACTTGGAGAATCTGGCTTCGAATCAGAGTTTTCAACTATTATCTATTGTGATAATTAAAGCACCATTTTAATATGCAATGATCTATTTCAAAGACAACGAACCAAGGACATTGATATCCTTATGCAGTACATCAGACAGCTTGTGCATGATGGAACCATTGATCTACTCTTCTGTGCATCTTCATAACAAGTAGCAGACATCTTCACCAAATTTTTTTGTGAGAAGACCTACAGTAATCTCAAATCACTATCAAGTATTTCTGATCATGCTATGAAGCATGATTGATGACAATATTTCCAAAAAAAAAAAAATCATCTCCATGTTTAAGGGAGGATTATCCTACTAGGTTTTTTCCTCTTTCCTTGGTTGTATGGAGAAGCAGTATGTAAATGGTGACTAAGCCTTGTTGCTAGGCCCTATAGTTTTATGATATTTACTCATAAATTCAGGATTAAGCGGGGGTGTTAGAATAATCAACCTGTAGTTACCTACCTTAAACATTAATTTAATTATTTTTGTCTGATTACCTAGTTTCCTAGATTCCATTCTATGCTAGTTGCCTTTTACAAGTCCTAGAAGTCAACACATGCTAAAAATGAGTCATGGAGCACTTGGGAAACATCTTGGAAACCAAATTGAGCATGTCTTGTTTATTCCAGATCCTCCAAAGCACATATCTACTTTTTCTGAAAAGATGCCTTGTTTTATTCTGATTTAAGGAAAAAGGAAAAGCTAGACTAGGTGTAGTTGACTTGTTTTTAACGCACATCATCCTCCCTTCTTTTCTCCAAATAAAATCATGTATGAGTTTTCTTTCCATCCCTCTTTAGCTTTCCCACTTGAATTAGCAAATTCATGAGCATCTTCATAGATTTGGAAACTGCTTTATGCACCTATGGGGGATTTTACTAGATTTAGTAAGCATGCTTTCTTACTATTTCAAATGGAATATTTGTGCATTTGATTCTCTCATGTAATGATATATTGCAGAATCCTATTACTTCACAAGGTTGGATATTGTACACTTATTCAATACAGATTAGTGTTATGCTCCAATTTTAGTCTCCTTTGGTGTGAATTTTGCATGTTTGATTAGCAATTTTGTGTGTAATTGTTCTATCTCTTGGGTTCAGTTCCCACATTCTAGATGGAATTTTTCACAATGTAGTCTTGTTTAAGGTGGGGTAGTTGGTTATGGATGATTTTTCCATTGTGTTCAAATGTATGATACTTTTGATCATATATTTGGGCATTCTATTGTGCAAGTTTTATTAGGATCATCCTTTTATGGGTTTTGGATCTTAACATGGTTACCACTGAGCTTGATAGTGCATAAATATTAGGTGTGACTTATTTTTCTCCCTTGTTTAGGATCGGTTTAAAGGATGGTTTTTTAGTAATGCATAAGTTGGTCACCTATGTTCACTCATGGTAAATGTATGTGAACTCTATAATATGGTAAGAAATAATATGGCCTTTTAAACTAAAGGTTCCATTTCATACAATGGAAAAGGACAAGATAAGAGGTAGATATCATTGGTGATTTAAATGTTTAGATATTTCTTATCTATTTAAAGGATTTTAAATAACTTTCCTATAATATTCTTACTAAACTTCCCTAGAGTATTCTTAGTATTAATTGGTTACTTTGACCTCGTAAGGCTTTCCAATATTCATGATCCTCTTACACTGGGGAACAACTAACCTTGTCTTAGTCCTTTCTGTGTTAGCATTAGTTCACATGTCATATATGGGGAAGAATGGTCAATTTAATTAGGATGATGTACTTGGTTATATTACTATTGATATAGACTTATTAAGGTCCCTAGGAGATAGAAACCTTCTAAGTTTCCTAGGAACATGCAATCCATTAAGAGGGAAAAAAACTTGGCATGAGTGGGAAGATTGTTGGGAAAATTAATTTTCTAATGAAATAAACAACTAAAATTCCAAAAGCATAAATTTTAAACCTAAGGATGTCTTTTATTTCAAAGCTATCATGCAATATCTATGTAAGCACAATTTCTACCTGACACTGTTGATATATTGGTATGAAATCGAAACTCTTTGTAAACTGGATCACACCTTTTTGAAAATAAATCAAACCTCAAACCTATTTATAAAATCACATTGTAAATCTAATCATTCATCAAACAAAATCAACTCTTATGAATCAAGATCTAATTACATAAATCTAAAAGAAATGCTATGTTGGCCAACGATATATCAAAATGAATTAACATGAAAACAACTATGATAAATCTAAAAATGAATGAAAGCAAGAACTAAATGACAAATAAATTCACACACTTACAATCAACACAACATCTTCTTAGGGAAGAGGGCCCTTCCTCCAATGAGCAGATCTATATCTTCCACAATGAATGTTTACAATTTCATAAATAAGAAACTGCTAGCATGTATTATCATAATGAAATTATTACAATGGAGTCTAGATCAAATTATACAACATAGAATTTATTTCTCCATTATCTCACCTCTCATGATATTGATTACATATTTATACTAAAACATCCTTCATAGGGATGAGGAACCGAATTCCCAACTTGGAATATGTTTTAACAAATTTGCTAATTTGAGACACAGCCATAACTGTAAATATAAGAATTATACTTTTAGGGAACTAGCTTTATATCCCAAATCATAGCTTTGTTTGGCGATTTCAACAAGGTCAGGTAGTTGAGGTCGCTTCTCAAAAAACCCATGTCTTGTATTTGTGAAATTCTTTTCCATCTGCCCGAAAATCGAGACGTGAATCAATGTCTTCTTATCTGGCATGTTTTTCTTGTTAAGGCCATTTGATCATGACTTGGAGGCTTCTATGTTGGACTTGGGCATGAATTGAAATCACAAATACACATAATCAATCCTACAAATGAAACCATGTTGTGAATCTCCATGTGGACGTGTGCTAGCATGCCAACTTTGGAGGCTTGAACCATAATTGCTACTATTGTTAATATGAAAAATCACTCCACAAACCATCATTAGTAAAATTATGCATAATAGTCTTAGACCCATCAAAAATAAATGAAAATAATAATTATTAACCACTAAAGCATAAATGAGAGTAATATGATATTTTATAGGCAGTTACAATAAATGGATGGAAAATGGAATGATAAATGGATATTAATAATAGGAAGAATAGGGATGCAATATATGTCGATATGTGATGAAAATATGGAAAAATCCATGACCCAAAAAATATTATACAATATATTATGATATGGAGATAAAAGGTATTGGAAGAAACATGGGAAGACAAATGATTTTGATTTGCAACCAAACCTTTCTCTACACTAATAAAATATACAAGTAGTTTTTGGTGTAGATGAACTTAAATTAAACAATAAAAGAATGAATAATTTGGCCCAAACTATACACCCTAAGATACATAAAACATGAATAATAACCTCCTCTATACTATCAAGAATCAATATAATTCAACTACCATTCATTATAACATAGGAAATATAGAACATAAAACAACATCATTCAAAAATTTCCATATGTTGTTACAGTTCCATTACCTTGACTATATGTGCGAGAACAGAACTAACTCAACTTCATTGCCATTTTTTGGTGGAGTTACCAATTGAATAAAATATAATAGTACAATATTTTGAAGTCATTTCATTTTTTTGAAAAAAAACCCTTTGATCTGCTGCAAAAGCATCCATTAACCTTAAATCAATGACCCAAAACCTATACGTCTTGTAAGGCAGCTTGGCTATTGGCTTACATCTCATCAGAAAATATTTAAATTACACACAATGTTTGATTGTTTATCCCATAATTGTTGTAGCTCATTTATGTCATGTAACAATACCTTTGGGGTAATCAGTGTATAACTCACCTTGACATTTCTGAGTTAGAGACCCCTACTTGATGCAACTTGCTACTTTATTATTGTTTCCATTCTCATATTTTTCAGTATGCCAACCAATTTTTCAAAAAAGGTAGGCATTCTTTAATGCGAGATTGTTTGAATAATGATATTACTAGGGGGGAGTGATAACCAACTTTGTTACATGTATGAAATATAATTATCCTTTTTTTTCCACCATATACTTTAAAAAGAATGATTCCAATGTGTTTGTTTGTTCCTTGTTATTGCACGATCCACGAGCAAGTATTCCATAAGTTGTTTTAATCCAAATTGTAGTCACAAATAATTTTTTATGTTTATTATTTATTAAAATAATGTTAAGTAATGATAGCATACAACACCCTAAAGGTGGGGGCATGACCTTGGATGTCCCTGGCATTAATAAGCATCATTATGAAGTATATACACAACAAAATCCCTTGGACTTGATAAATATCGTTATAAATTGGACACATAGAAATCCCTTTCAATATTATAATAAATTGGAGGGATATCATGACTTGTATCAATTTGCAGTTAAAGAATTCTAGAACCTATGTTAAAGTGTGTTTTACTAAACCAGAGGAAACAACTATAAGTTTTCAAAACATTTTCTTGAATTTCAATTATCAAGCCATCGGATGTGGAGTTCCTTAATTGTAAGAAAACTAGGTTGATTCTATAGGTGACAAGTAGAAATGTCAAGTTGGTTCTTGATCTCTATATTAAAGTGTAAAATGAATTGTTGTTTATACCTCAATTCTTGAAGGCTGCTAGCTCAATGGAAGAGAGCATGACTTATAGGCATGAGGTTGGTGGTTCGATTCCTTCGTTACCTATCATAAATTTGTGACTAAGAAAATGACTAAAATTAACATATACATGACTATTAGTAGATAATTTTCATTATCTTATAGAGTGACTAATGTTTAGTCCTATTTATTTTATTAATTAATAGGTTACATAGATTTATCATCTAGTAGTTTATTTAGTCGTATATTTGGTCATTAATTGTGGTAATTATTCCTTAAATCAATGACTAAATAAATGACTAATAAGCCAACCAATTAATGACTAAGTTAAATATGACTAAGTTAGTCAAGCTATAGGATAATGGACATTAGCTACTATTAGTCACCAACTAAAAAATAGTCATTTATATACAAATTTTAGCTATTTTTTTAGTCACTAATTTCTCATTTTGTGCTATTGTCCAAGCAAAGACATCTTGGAAGAGGCCCTAAAATTTGTAACTTCATGAGAATAAAAATTGTGGCACAGGTGGATGTGTTCAATAACTCTTGGTTTTACCAATATATTGACCATTTTGGTCTTAGTATTATTGCTAAAATTACCTTTGAGCTCAATATTTTTTATGAATACAGGTGATTGAGGAGAAGGAAGAAGATAATATGAAACCAACAACTTGAAATAATTTTCTACCAACTCCTTATGAGGAAGGAAAGAATATTGATCATGATTATATTTACATTGCATCTCATCTAATGGCATAACTTCCATGATGGGTTCATTAGATGGTAGGGATTGTAAAATATAGTCTAGAAACATGTGTGGGGAATCTAGCCAATATGGTAGATGGTAGGGATCTGATGCAACCATGAGGTGATCGTTAATGCTAGGGTCATTAGAGATGGATTGAATTATATGGTATATTTATTTAGATGGACTCAAAGGTATCGAATCAATAATTGATTTCCCTTTTGTTAGTTGTTGTAATTCATCAAGATCATTTTCACATATGTGACCTGCGAAGGAGTAGGATGGTTTTTCAATGGAAAGAATCCCATAAGAGAAGACTCTTTAAGAAGGCCTACTCCAAAGTTATAATACTGCAGAGCCAAAGAGGATAATAGTGTAACATTGTTCACATAATTAGAATTCGTACATGGAGAACAAAAATCTAATTTGTCGACGATAAGAACCTTTCGTTCGAATGGGAATTGGACCCCATGAAAAATGGATAATGTGACTGCATGCATCACGTAGGACCAATTTATACCTAGGAGGAGATTGTAATATAGGGTAGAATCGATAACTTTGACATGGATGGACACTAATTTTCTCCATAATTCTATAAATAAGGATGACATCAATCTGTAGGATTGGAAACCACAACCATAAAATGACTTCAATGTCATAGATTATTGGTTAATTTCAAGAGAACCAATTGCTCTCGAACAAGATAGAGAAATGACCAAGGTCGATGACACTTCATCCAAAATGGTACTATGGATATTTTCCCCAATAATGTTCCTGGATCTTTGGAAAGAAAGTTGATGGGAAATCCTTGACCTAAAGTCCTATATTTTAAAAGTGATAACATTGCTATTCTCAGGATGCATAGCTCCCAGAACCGACAACAAATTCTTCCTCTATGTAGGAAACATTTGAAGTACCTCGAGGGTGGACATAGCGCACAGTGCTTGAGCCAAATCATCAATAAAATTATAGTGTTAGGCATCATGTGCACTAGGATTCAATATTGATTTAGGAATGGTAATCTTAGGTGGCTATAAGACTGTATCTAGAATAGGTTTTTCAATATGGAGACCATTGGTTGGAGGAGGGTTAGAAGCAGTAGGTTTTTCAACTGGAATGTTATAAATCATTTTCTACATAGGGAGTTTATAGTTCTGTGATCTGGTTGTAATATGAATAGAATAACTAGACATCATTTTAACGTCATTGATGGAAGATGAGGAAGACCCATGCAAGGACTAATGGTCAATCAATTTATGTTGGGTATGGAAATAATCAGTCAAAACCGCCATAGTGGAAGTGTTTTTAAAAATCTTACTAACCTCCTCGCAACAAGGACATTATTTTATGAAATGTTCACCTCCACATATAAGGGAAGGAAACTTATCCTTTATCGTATTTTTTTATTTCATATCTACATTTTTTGTTTTATGATCCTCCTATTGATTCATGGGATTATTGGAATTTTTTTTACCCTCTTTTCTTGTTCCTGGGGAATATGAAGATTGGACTACATTCACCTCATAACTGGAATCAACATGATCATATAAGTAATCTTGGGATTGGAAGTAGTTTGAACAGCTCATGAAGTTGTTGGGATTTTATTTTTTATCGATTTAGTTGCAGACTTTATTTGGACAAAACCTAGTATGCCATTGGCAAGGGGTTTTTTCGAAGGTATTGAAGGCTCTAAAATAGGACGATGAGCATTTAGAATCAAATCCTACAAATTAATTTACTGGGAATAAACCCAGTCTAGGTATTGAGAACAACTAAGGGATTTCTCTTCATGAACAACACCTCCCATGGAAAAATCTCTAGAAATGGGTGGAAGTAGTTATTTAGTAAACCAATCAGCCAGTAATTGGTCGAGAATAGGAGATTTAATCAACCAATGTCATTGTTTCCACTCGTGTATGTGATCTAATATGTGGGTGGAAGTAGTCTGAAAAATGAAGTTAAGATATCAGTACTTGTTTTGTATATAATTTGTAACTAAAAATGGGTTAAAAAGGACATGGCCAGAGTGTTGAAATCATAAAAGGAATGTTGAAGTAATTCTATGTACCACTTAGTGGTCATTCTAGTGAGAGTACTCTAAAAATATCTTAGATGGATAGAACTATCCATAAGAGATTAGGAGGAACACCATAAGTGATAAGTCATCACATGTTTTTTTTTATCCTCACCATGTTTACCATCAAACAAAGGCAAGTTAATAGGAATCGATGGCCACATAGGATCATGATGTATAGGATCATTAGTCAACATGACAAGTCTACCAAATCGAGTGTAGCCAGAAATGGTAATTGTTGGTTTGACTACAGATAATAGTAATATTGATAAGGCATATATGTACCAATAGTATCATAATATAATTTGTAGATAGGTAGTGATGATCCTCCAATAAAATGTTGATTATGTGGTGGTGGGTTTCTAGGTGATCCCCCTAGTGGTCCTCGAGGTGGACCTCTAGGTGATCCTCCTCAAGGTCCTCTAAGTGGTCCTCCTAGTAAGCCCCTAGGTGATCCTCCTGAATATCCTCCAGGTGGTACCCATGTTGGTCCTCTAGGTGACCCCCAACATGGTCCTTGGGGTGGTCCCCCAAGCAGCCCTCCAGATAGGGCTCTAGAAGCTATCACATCCCCTCCCGCCTACCAAAGAGGGAATGTGACTATGATGCTACCTATATAGGAAAAATATACCCATGAACATAAAATGAAATGCATTGAAATAACAACATGAACAAATGCATAAATCATTAACATACAGGGGAAGTAAAATCCATTCCATTCATTCAACATGTTCATCATTTTTCATTAGGAAAATACAAATGCAGATATTTAAACACAAGAATACTTATCTTGGAAGCGAAGATCTTCCCGCAACCAGCTATGTAACTGCAATGTTCCACCCAACCCTAGGCTAGTGTGCTCATCAATATCTCACTAGCACTGCCACCCCCAAGCTGGGCATGATTCCCACAAGGAATAAGGAACACTAGCAGGATCACACATAACCAAGGATACAACAAAACTTAGCCAAGACAACATAATTGATTTTATCAGGCTGCAAGGAAGCTCGAGAGGCTGACTAATAAGATAGTGAGCTCAACCATAGAGCTATCGACATCTGTACCAGATTTATCTTGGCTTCTAAAACATCTACAAACCCAACACAAGGAAGCATCCCCTTCTCTTCTACATAGTCCCTTAGGTTATGCCTTCCCTTCCAGTGATATTTAGGGTGTGAAAAGAAGAAAAAAAAACCCCTAGATCTGTCTGTGAGGTTCCTTCTCACTAGATTAATCAAGCTAGTTCAGACCCCATTTCCACTCCTAAACTAGCTCATACCAATACAGCAGAGGCATACACAGCGATTGCAAGGTTCTGCGATTGAAGAAAACATAATGGGATCCAAAATTAGAAGTGTCAACTAAGGAAGAACAGCCCTTGGGAAAAAATCGATTTCACCAAATGATCAATAGTTTCATGTGGGTGAAAATGGCTCAACAACCACCCAAAAATCATGGTTTCTTCCTCAATCTGTCGAGCACTGTAAAAATCAACTTCTAGTCATGGGAGAATGGAAACAAAATGCGAAATCATGCAGGAGAAAACAAAGGATGGAGGATTGAGGAGAAAATCATCTTCGTGAGTGAGGAATGCATGCACGTGAGTGTATACGGAAATCAGTGCTGCCTATGCGTGAGTGTAGAAAATGCGGCTATATTCCTACATGTGAGGGAAAATGAATGAGATACCATCATTTGGGAATGTTTATGGTCAAAGAGTGATGACCCTTCCAGAATTGACGGTTGCCCACACCTCCCAAGCCCCAAGGCAATAAATTCCCAACTAACTCTTGGAGAAATTTAAATGGCTGGTGAATAAGATAATAAAGGTGGTTGGTAGTTGATGGTTTCTCCTTTTGACACTTGGTTTCTCCCCATTGGATCAGAGAGTAAATACCCCCCCCCCTTATCCTTAGGAAATCATTCCCCCATCTCATTATTTGTTGCATTGACATAGTTGGTTGCGAGTATTTTAATTTAATTACATATTTACATGATGTCCAATATTATAATGTGCCTGGATAACATGAAATACCATCGAAATCAATTTTAATCATCGAAACATAAAACACTAAATCATATACATTTTTAATGCAAACGGGGTTAAAACCGAGGTGTTACAGAAGGTCCTCTAGGTGGGCCTCCCAGCTGTCCTACGGGTGGGCCTTCAGGAGGTCCTTTGGGCAGTCCTCCATAGGGGACACTAGGTGGCCCTCTAGTTGTCCTGGGAACATTCATCAAATTAGGTTTCCCCTGTGATGTATTCATATTTCCACCGTAGGGGATCTTGAGATAAATGTTTCCCAAGAAAATTTGTTGATAAGTTTGATTAAACATTATAGCTTGATATCCCAAATAGACATAACCCCATGTGGGTTGGTGACATGTAGGTTGTACCCATGATGGTTGACCTATGACTGGAGAAGGAGTAACCATATTTCTAGTCATGGAATAACCACCAATTATAGGTTACCTCAAAGAAACACTCTGTCATATATTCGAAACTTCTCTCTCAGTTGTTAAAGTAACCTAGGATGGGGATTTATCCCTAGTCATTAGGTTTATGAGAGAATTTGACCTGATTGGGATATTTTGATGTTGTAGGGTTGAGATGAAGGGTTGACTTAGATCATAAGAGACAATAGTTTGTACCGGTATTCCTGAAGCGATAGAAAAATAAGACTGAGTAGGGGTATGGTATTAAGGGATGGATACCCCCAAAATGGTAGGTAGAGGAGACAAGCTCTGTCTTTTGATGTTCTCCCCTAGTCTACATAGGAGATCCACAGATTTATGAAATCACCTAAAAATTTCATCATTTGAAAGTAATCTTGCATCCTGTATAGGTTGGGGTGCGGCATATGACAAAGTAGTAGTGCCATATTCAAAAATATACGGGCCCAAGGAAGTATCCGAAAATGGAGTAGTTGGACCGAATTTTGATGCTATGGGATAATCTAAAAGTTGATTGAGCACCCAATCCTATTCCTTATAATACCATTCTAATGGAAAATGAAAAGTTTATTCACGCGAAGAAGGCTATTGAACCACTACAAGAGTAGTGGTAGATGGATTTTAGAAAGAAGACTAATCTTCCCTGGATTCAGTGACTAGAATGCCTTCTATGTGTGGGTCAGTTGTAACAGGTTGGTTCATGGTTATATATTCACTTCCTTTCATGATTATAGGATATCCAAGTGGTAAACCATGTAGCTTACGATATCTCCTCACATGTATCTCAACCAGAGTATTGGCTAAAATACTTTACCCTAAAAGGTTTCTAAATAAAAAAGACACACATAAAATTCCTACACTAGTTAAGGCCACAAGCAAAATTAGGTAGTAGGGGGGCTTGAATAAGCCATATTCTCACCATGAGTGTGAATTCATACAAACTTGCGATATAATGTAGGGTCCAATAGTAAAATGTGACAAGGAGCATTGGTACAATACCCTTTCCTAAATACCCGATTACATGGATGGTATGTGGATAGTAGTTACCTGAGTGTTGTTCTCGGTGTATTGATTCGACAAGATGGCCAAATTTATTTTCTTAGTTGGTTACAGGTTCCTAGAAGGGTATCCCTATATACTCACAATATGTGGGAGCTCAAATCCATGCTAGTGTTGTCTCGTGCACCATCATTCGAAAGGGCCCTTTTGATATACCATCGAGTACGTGAAGAACCTTTTGATATACCTCAAGGGTACGTGAAAAGTCATTTGATATACCTATTAGTAAATGGAATAAGTTCACATATACTGATATGTATTGTAGGAAATAAATGAAATATCCTATTTTTAGAGACATTGGAACGCGTCTTCAACCTATCGCTCAAGTTTATAAATATTTTAACCAAAGCTACCATTTAATTTTATATTTAATGGTTAATGGACTTGTGAAGTGTGGATGAACTGCAAGACTTAATGCAAAGTCTAAATGAAATTAAATCTTGTTTTTAATGAAATCTATATAAAACAAAGAGAGGGATACTTTTCCTTTCAACCAATCAATTCATAATACTACACTCACTCCTAATTTATCCTTCAATCTTTTTCGATAATAACCAAGCACGCAAAAAACCTTTTCAAAAATTAACCAAGCAATATATCTAACAAACATAAAAGAAATAATTCATTAATGCTTTGATCGTATGATTTCCCAAATAAAAACCAAAAGGAAAGAACAATTATTCATTAATCCCTTAAATCATATTCAAAAACCTAATCAAAACTTGAAAGTAATGGATCTAAACTTTTCTTTTTGTTTTTTATGTATTTTTTGCAAATGGAAATGCAAAGAAAGACTAAAATTGTACCTATGAAAGCATGTAAAAACTGAGAAACCTTTTATTTTTATGGATTTATGGATGATTAGATATATGAAAGAAAACACTAGCACCCAATACAAGCCTTCAATCACACACAATAATTCAATTATGAATCTTTCCACTAGGGAAATATCACAACATATGGCTTGGAGATGCACTCATATTCAAGCCATATATACATATATGAAAGTAGGTCATGCAACAAACCTAAAAATCCAAAGCAAACATCAAAATTTCAAAAGAGTCACTTGAATATATTGGAGGCCAACCTCGACGCTTGTTGCTGGGTGGAGCCAGAGCGTCTTATGTTGGCTGATGCTCCTTAACTATAGTGGACAAGCATCGTCAATGATTTATTTCCTATGGAAGAAGGCATCAGAAACACTTTGTCAATCAAAAAATAAGGCATTAGAGAGATGTTTCCGTATTGTATAAATGACCAAGGAGCATCGACGCATCAAAGAATAAAAAATAATGAATACTTTCAATAAAATTAACATTGAGTGATCTATAATTATCTAAGGGTAGAGACTGACCTGGATAGGTATATTTGAATTTGGATCCAATTGAGTTTCACACTTTCAAAGAGAAAAATAAAAATTGATAGTTTGCAATGAGAAACAAATCTAAACCAATTAGATTTGTGTTCCTTAGTATGGTCACCACTTTAATTCTTATTGGAAAAATTCGGTTGGTGCAGATAAGAATTGTTTCCCTAGTATGAATGCTTCATATCTAGAACAAAACACTCTCAACAATGCAACCCTTCCCTATATTGTTAAACTACTTGAATTCAAAACTTGTTGACCTCCTATTGGAGATGATCCTTACCTTGTTGATGATTTTGTGATCTGCTATAAAGAAGAGACACCTGTAAAAGGATGCAAAGGCCAATATAGAAATATTGAAAGAAAAAGGATAAGTTAGAAAATCTATTCTAATGATCAAGGATAAAATCAATAAATAACTTGAATCAATCACAAACTATTTGTGGAAAGGGAGATCACATTTGTATTAATGGAAATGGTGAAAGAACTGCAACCAAATCCTTGATGTTGAATCTTTTTTCCACAAGATTTTGATTCAAAACACTCTACAATTCTCTCACTCACAATATGGACACTCTTTTCCTATCACTCGTAGAGAAATTCCACCAACATAAAGGAACTTTTATGGTCCTCCTTCATCTATGAAGGTGTTCTTTCTTATATAGGCCAAAGGGAGATCAAAAGGGTTGATATTTTGGTGAAGGAAGGTGGGGGATCATCCCTAGATGTTAGGGGATATAGTGCCACCTAATATGATAGGTTATGCTAAGCCTCCACAAGGTATTTCTTATATAAGTCTCTTGAAAAATCTCTTTTTTCATTTTTGTGACCACCGATGCTCTTTGCACACTAGCATAGGGCATCAGGAATGATTTACACTCTTTGTCAAAGTGAAAATATTGCTACCAAGGTTCCCTGTCAATAGGCAAGAGGCTTCAGCCTTGGATTATTATCTATGTTAAGAGACAAGGTGTATCAAAGCTCCTAGGATTGGGTTTCTAGCAAGGAAAAAATCCTCCAATCAGTTTTTTGGCATATAAACTTTGGGTATTTTGGCAAGGTGACAATATTTAGGTGTAATATTAAGTAGGTGATGAAAATAGTTTGTCACCTTCATCTCTACACTTTCATATCAAAGCACTTATTTCACCTTCTATAAATTTTATATCATGTTCAACAATATATAATAGGCATTCAAATATATCTACCTATACCATATTTATCTACAACTAGGGACAAACAAAAAACATGTTTGTAATATTAACAATATCTACATCATAAAATAATGGAGGATAGATTAACAATATAATTTGTATTGGATTTGTTCAATTGTAGTGGACCAGTGACCCTCAAACATACTATGCATTTCCATGTAGGAATAACAACAAAAAAATCAATCCCCACACCCATGTAAAGCATATTTGCAAGACATAGTCTGCCCCAACTAGAAATCAAGGTGAAAAACACATCCTTCATAAGTGCACAACCTTCAATCCTAATTTCTCCCAATAATTCATTTGACAAACTACAAGGCCCTTTTGAGACAATATTATCAATCAACAGCTTCTGGGAAGACAAATTGCGATGTTGGGGCCACTTATGCTACTCAAGCCAAATGTATAATGTCAAGTCTATCGCATGATCCTCTATAGAATGAAATACTAAAGCTATATGCTGAAGTGTCAAAATATATCCATGATCCATGAATGTCTAATTTAACTGAAGAAATAGCCCCTTTGTTTAACGAGGTCTGATACATGTTCAACTGCACATATAGCACAATTGGTGGTGGGCTTTGTTTAAGTAATTTTTTTCTAAGCCTAGAAGTGACAAATTTGTCTTGTCTAGAATAATAAAATACAAGAATATATTTGAATCCAACTTTTGGGATCCTATAGGTTTAGGATCTGAGTTTTGAAACCCTCCTAAAAGTAGCATATTTCATAAATGCATTTGCAGAAACCCCTAATTTCAAAATCCTGTAGCAAAAACCCATCAATCGTTGTCACATACAATACTACTCAAATTCCTGTTTTGCTTCAATTGATAAATCCTACTATAATTATCTTTTCTATCATGCAAAGAACTAAATGAATTACCTTTATTTGTCTGAGATAAAGTAGACTCTGCACATTGAATTACATTAAATCCATGTGGAAACTGAGCATCCACGTGGCATCCACGACATTTCGAATAGTTACAAAGGTTTTCAACTTGTAGAAATAGTAGCTTTGATACTATGAAGAAATATATACTTGATGCTAAGAAGAATAATGAGATGTAGATCCAACTACAAAAATAATTCTCACAAGCATGCACAAGGAAAATAGAGAGAAGAATAATGAGACTAAATGCACGAAAATTTTAATAATTGAATATTGATCAAATGGATTGATTATTCATTGATGATGATATTATATTGTTAATACATCCTTATAAAGTAAAATTGAGTTGCTAGGAGACAAATCATGCTAGCTCATAAAACATACTTACTAAAATATGATAAACCCCCATAGGTGACTAAAGGAAATTCCAAATCAATCAAGGACATCATGAATTGGCTACAGCAAGAATGATTTGTCATGAGTGAAGGAAAAAAATTATAATCATGGAATCTAGAGAGAAAATGATGGAGGATTGGTTGGCCACGGAGGATAGTAGTTTCCTAGTTGCTAGCTATACCTTATCCATTGAAAAGAAATATAAAGAAAAAGTACATATGAAGGAACAATTACTAAATATGGAAGTCAATAAAGTGGACAAGATATAACCAAAATAAGGATAAAGGTTCTCCTAGGGTATATTTGGAAAGTGTCGACCAAGTGGTGCAAGTGGATGCCAACTATCTAGGCGAGTGGATAGAAAATTAACCATAAATGATTAATATTTGTTATCCTAAGTATGGACTGGGTTTATAATATTCCAACACCCACATTTATGTATGAATTTATGATGGAATTATCAGAAATAATGAGAAATGTAGATGTATATAGAACCCCACATGGTCACCCTTCACAATTATTTATGTCCAAAAAAGTGAGGAAAGAGGCAAAACCACATGGGGAAAATCATCCCTCAAGAAAGGAAAAGGAACAAAATTGAACAACATGTCTTCATTATATATTCTTCTCCGCTTTAGTGATTTGGATGAAATGATTCTAGTGGAATAACTTGATGAATAAGTTGTGAACTCCACAATCACGTGCTAGAGTGTAGTATCTGTAAGAACAAAGAGGAGATACTCCTTGTAGCTCATCATATGATGGTGGAGGAACATTTTCTGAATGATTCCTTCTGATATAATACTCTGATATGAAAACAAATTCTGAAAATTAAAAGAGATATGTGCATACTCTTTTCCAAAGAGTACAAAAATCAATACAATCAATTCCTTGTATAGCTGCAAAATGTTGCTGTGGGCCATGTATCTTATTTTCAAACTATTGTAGAACCTTCCAAATTATGAAATGAGGATGAAATTAATATGAAATATGAGAAATAGTATCATATGAAACATTAAATACCAAAGGTTCAGTGTCTCCATGAGGGTATAGGGCCATAGTAAGAATAGGATGAGCATCTAGGGAAAATTGATGAATGTAAAAATATGAATGATGGATGGACTTGAGATATGAACCATAGATTCTTAGAGAATATCCAAAAATGAATAAAATAATTCCAAATATGACTTATCTAATGGAAAACCAACTAGTGAAAAATAGACAAGACTTGAAACCATTACATATAAGTGACACTGCATAGAAATCCAATCAGGAATCAACTAGTGAACTTGGGGTTTGTATAGTGCTAGGACTATTCAAAGGATAGATAAATAGTATGGATGATGTCATAAAATCCATATCAGATTGAAAACTTTCTTCTAAATCAGATTCATAGTCATTTGAATGGAGTGAGGAAGAGATTCGTAAAGACCTTAAATACAAGTCAGGATCTACTGAAAAGATACAATCATTGGGAGATTAATCTAGTAGACTGATAGGTATATTATTCAAGAAATACACTGATATTTATGATTCTGGTGTATCAAAAAATGAAACTATATCAGATATATGAGGAAATGATTTAACTTTGGCACTCAAGTCATAGTTCATATTACCTTGGGACTGTGCACTATGACAATGTTCTAAGGATTCAACAGGCTTCTCTAGCTCGTCTAGAACTTTAATTTTATGATTCTCAAGTAGCTAAGACATGATTCCCATCATATTATTGAAAAATTTATTATCATGATGAAACCCTTATTTCAATAATAACACTTATATGTGCTCCCTTTCTTCTTAACTTTCTTCATTGAACCTTCATCATTAGGATTTGAACCTTTATCTTCATTATCTGACTTTGGATTCTTCTCTTTCACTATTTTATTCTATTTTGATCTCTTAATTCCTTGTACTATAAGAGCATGATCATTTCCCTTGGATATTCTAAGAGCACCCATATGGATCAATTTATATCGATCATTTGTTAGTAAATCAAAGAATGTACGCAAAGAAGGAATCTTCCAATTCGAAATAGCAAGCCTAGTAACATGAAACATTGACACAAAAACTGAGTATTCAAGACCCAATTTGGAAGGATGGAAAGGATTGGTTTATCTTCCTTATTCTCAATTCCAAAGTGCTTGAGAAACAAACCAAGTCAATTGAATTTAGTGAAGAAACCCTCAAATAGAATCAAAACTTCTTGGACTCAATGAGAATAACTCATTATCCAACTGATGTGCTCTTATCTCATTTTGTACTCCAAAGAGAGACTTGAGTTTGGTCCATACTTGGTTTGGAGTGTTCAAACCATCTATATTAAGGATTAGATCAGGAGAAATTGAGAGACAAATAAATCCATAGAATTCATTTAACATATTATTCCACTTAGATTTCTCAACAAAAACATTGGGATCATTCTCTAAAGCCAAAGAAACTCTGTATAGTCCCTTAATGCGCAACAAAATGCCAATTTTGGCTTTCCATTCATGATAGTTAAAGGGATTAAGGATCATAGATGAAGAGGAATCCATGCTAAGAATTTGATGCGCTCAAGGAGATACTCTTCTCAACCTAGACAAATATAAAATAGGAGAAAATATTGTAAGCTCAACTCAAGCTCTTCTTCAGAGAGGGATAGGAGACTATATGCACTCTAATGCAGAGAGCTAATAGATCCTCAACTTTGTAGATATTTTCAATATGAGACCTTTGATATCATGTAGAAATAGAATATCTTATACTATGCACAAATAGATACTTTATGCTAATAAGAAACACGAGATGTATATCTAGTTACAAATATAATTCTCACAAGCATGCATAAGGAAAATATAGAGAAGAATAATGAGGTTGAATGCAAGAGAAGAATAATAATTGAATATTGATAAAATGAATTGATAATTCATTGATGATGATATTACATTGTTAATACATACATATAAAAGAAAATCGAGTTTCTAGGAGACAACTCATGGTAACTCATAAATGATTACTTACTAAAATATGATAAACCCCCATATGTGTCTAAAGAACATTAAAAATTAGTTATGGACCTCATGAGTTGGATAAATAATGAGTGAGTTTTCATGAGTGATGTAAAAACATGATAATCATGGAATCTGGAGATAAAATCATGGAGGATTGGTTGGCCACAAAATATAGCAGTTTCCTAGTTGACTAGCTTTACCTTATCCACTGAAAAGAAGGATAGAAGAAACATAATTCCATAAACTACAAGAAGGAGAAGTTACTAAATATAGAAGTCAATAAAGTGGATAGTATATAACTATAATTAGGATAAAGGAACTCCTGGTGTATATATGGAAAGTGTTGACCAGGTGGTGCAAGTGGATTCCAACTATCTAGGTTAGTGGATAGGAAATTAACCATAAATGATTTATATTTGTTATCCTAAGTATGGTGTGGTTTTATAATATTCCAACACAAGTCTAATAAGTCTAATAGGAAAACCTTGTATCCCAAGCATATCTCCATATGCTTCTATACAAAAGGCACGGTTATAATGAGGAGAAGACACAACGAAGGAGATGAGTACATGTTGCTTGGATAGAAATTATACACTAACATGTGCAAATTATACCCAAAAAATATGTTATCCTTCTGTTGATCAGTTATTACATTAAATCACCTTGATAAAGGAACGCTCCTACTTCGAATAAGATTGCTTATCCAGTAAGAAAAAGCATGTCTCCCTCATGTTTTGGGGAGGCTCAACCATTGCACATAGACTAAAAAATATAATCACTAATACTAATTCAAGAATCCCTTTCTTCCATCCCATATTTAGAGTCTGGTTGTAAAGAATCCATAGGGGAGTTCCAACGATCCTTCCCTCCCACAACTTGGCTATATAATTGTTAAATTTATCCAGCATAACTAGGTAATGACTCATGAAGTGATTGAATCCATTGAGCTTTAAAGAGTTTATATTTAACTACATGAGGAATAAATTTCAAACCATTCATGTCATAACAAAATACTATGGGGATTATGCAAATACTACCATAGACACACTAACTTAAAATTTAAATATGGGGATTATGCAAAAATTCTAGGATTCATGCTAAATTAAATTTGAATCGGTATAACATGAAGAAAACTTAAATTTTTATTAATGGTCTAGTATACATATCTCAAAATTAGTTGGACTTTGGTGATCATATAAAGTTTCTAAATTCGAATAGTTAAATGGGTGTGAACGCATTGTTTTAATCCCAAGTTCATTGTGAGTAATTTAATTTTAGTTTTGTAGAGGTTTTAGTTTTATCAAGTCTTATGGGTTATAGTTTCTATTTTGATCTAGAGACAGCACTCATCTACATATTTCAAATATCTTATATAATTTTCTTTGAATAAAAAGAGAGATCCAATTAAACAAAGAATGCTTGAATTTTGTTGATCCCTTCATTTTGATTGAAAATATGGTAGTACCAATACATTAAGCATAGAACCAATGTTTTCACAACATGCTTTGGATATTTTGAATCCATATGGAGATGAAGTTAAATAGAGAGATGATTGAGGAGTAAGAAACAATATTCTAGAGACGATTCCTAGTTTTTAAGAGGAAAAGCAATGATAGATTGCATGCAATCAATGGATATAATGAAGCCACAAGTAATGAAAAATCAATGCCCATACTTGCACAACAAATGGATAGGGATTTAAGCTATTCTTCCTTCCTAAGCGAGATATTTATAAATGTAAAGGCTTTAGGTTGGAAATTTTCTAGTTAGACTAGGATTTCTCTTGATAGTTTTGTGGACACCCTTCATTGGATCCCCATGGAGGATACACATCCTTAGAGAGAAACATATATGGGATGATGAGAATTTTGAAACTTGGATGAGGGAATAATGCCTTATTTGGCATGTGGTATATTGGATTATTATTCAAAGGATTGGAGATAAATCAAGGGTTCTTGGGGTTTCGACAATGTTCTTGCAAGTTGAGTCAATGGAGTACATTACTTGGGAGGACCGATGGAGTCCATGGAGCCTTGTGATTTGGGGACACGGACATTCCTCATGTAGCTACATCAACTTGGATCCATTATTGTGGATGAAACATTGTTATAGAGAGAAACTTCCTATTGATTGGGGGTACCACAACAGACAGCTTGACACTATAAATCAATCTTTCCCAATATGCAATAGAAACCAAACATCTAACACTAAGGGATATCAGATTGTACCTTGTTCTAGATGGTTGAAGTAAATCTCCGTTGAGCTTTTCCAATTAATGCTTGCATTAGCAATTTTCTCTCAACATCAGCAAAAAACACAAGAATTCTCTACAATCATGTGTTAGACCTACTCTAGCATATATATTCAACAATGTATAAGCAATTAAATACATCCATGGATTCAATATTCATATTCAAATGCACATAATTGGATAGTAAAATATATTTCTATTAATAAAATCATATATTACAATAGTGACAACCTCTATCGGCATGTATATGAAACGAAGAAACCGAGTCCTCCACCTGGGTCTCCACCATCTCAATCCCCCATCTCTCGATAGAAATATCACAAAGCAAAGGCAATATTGGGAAGAACACAAAGTGATCCAAAGGGACAAAGCGATGCAAACTCAAGTATAAGCAAACTGAGGAAACAATGGACTATAGTTTCTTTGCTCTTCAATTCCCCCTCTTCAATGTATCCAAGGGGTTCCTTATATAGCACTCCAAAAGGGTAATAGAGGGTTGAATTCTAGCGATCTCAAGGCATATGGAAGGACAAGAGTTAGGATCTTCAGAATCATATGAGGAAAAATTCAAATATATTTGTATTTATGCACACATCCCTATGTGCGCGGGTTTGAGGTCAAATGATGTTACACCTAAATCTTGTCATCATAATGTGATGAAGTTCCAAACTTCAGTAATTTCCCTTAATCCCAAGTTGTGAAGTGAAAATATTGGTCCTGACATCAAATCTGCATATGAAAATCTAGCACCACTTCTACCCTTTAGTCAAAGAGTGGTACCTTCTTCAGCACCTCCTATAATATATTGGAAGTAAGCGGTGGCACCTCCTTTTCCCTTTGTTTAAGGCGTGGTTATGCCCTAGCACCACTCTATCTTAGCGAGGAAGAAGCAGTGCCCTTGGTAAAAAGTGAAAAAAGAGAGATTCTCATGAAGCTTCTCGAAGCAAGGCTCCATGGCATGCCTATCCCTACTCAATAGGGCCAGTTGGTCTTGATATCCATCCTTTGAGGATATTCTATCCACCCTACCCACCAATTTATCAACCATCTCTATCCATCCAAGGCCTATAAAAGCAAGCTCATACTCCATGGTTGAGAGGGGAGTAAAGTTATGTTGTTTCTTTGACATTCTGGAATAAATCAGTAGAGTGAGCTTGAGGGATAATTTTTGAGCTAATGGGGACGAGATATTGGATTTGTGAGGGAGCACATTGACACTAAGGCATAGGTTGTAAAATTCTTCTTTATTATTTAATTCAAAATTGGTTCCTTTCCCATAAAGCATATTGTGTTATTATCATATATTTTATTGTTGAATTCCTTAGTCATCAACATAGAATAGTGGATCATATTCTGGTGCTTTTTTTATCTTGTTTGTTGTTTTCATGTGATTATGCAGGTATATCCATGAAGAACCACAATTACAAGAAACAACTATATTATTATATCAAAGAGATCAATTCCATATCTCCACCCATTCTAAGGATTGTCTTCAAATTATGTAGTGAACCTTTTTTTCTAGATATGAACCATTCATACTAGAGGAACAACTCTTGTCCACAGGACATGCAACTTTCCTAGAAACAAATCTAGCGACTCCACTAGGGAAGAGCTTCAGCTGATCTGATATTCCCTATTTTTTTCAAGCACTTGTCCGAAATCCAATCTTTTGTCTTTTATCAATTCAATCAGATCCACTAGCTGATATAATGAGATTTTGGTTTGGTATCATTAGATATGTTCAGATCTCGGTTCTTTTTGCCTTCTATACTTTCAATTACTATTAATTCATGATTTTTATGCCAATTTTACAGTGATTAACTTTGTTTTTTTTCACCATTATTTTGTTTCTGACATCTATAGGGAAATGTGCATGCACAGTGGGAAATAAGCGGTGCCACCTCCTACATTCAGTGATCGAGAAGCGGTGCCACCACCTATCTTCAATAATCAGGAATCGATGCACTATTAGAATTGCTCTATCAGTAACCCTCTGGAAGCGGTGCTAGGTAGGATTTTCTAAACTAGTTTTTTCCAAAGTTTTTGTAAAAATTTTGGTTGATTTGCTTTCAGTTTTTTATTTTCCAATCTTGCTTCCAGAGATATGAGTGTTTAATATTTGAAATTTTGATGTGGTAAAAGCTTGTTTTGCCAAAATCAAAATCTAGGTTAGGCTCATCATTATCATTTCTTTTATGCTTGGTTTTCCATTTGTAGAAGGAGTGCTTGGAATCTTTAGCTCAGTTATATCTCTTCTTGCTGTTGGATAAGACTGAAAAGAAAGACTCGTTTGATTGGTTTCTTGTTTTCATTTCTCATTAAAGTTTGTGAAGGACTTCTTTTTGCTTTGAAAAAGAAATTTTTTTGTTGAGACTTGTTCATATTTTTCTTTGAGGATGCATTATTGGACCTATGATTAGCCTCATAAGCTTTCAAATCTCCATTTTTCTTCTCTTTCTTTTGCATTTTGATCTCAACAAAAGAAAAAAATTATTAGTGGTTTTAAGTTAGATTTTTCTAGTTTAAAAGGAAAACTTGAAAAAAGTATTGAATATTCCTTTGAGTGTTTTTTTTCTTTCTTCTTAGAATAACATATCTTACCATATTTGCTTGCTTTCAAAAATCAGTTTGAAGTTTTTTGCGTGTTTCTCCTTCTCAAAAAATATTTGTTTAGTATAGTTGTTTGGGGGAAATTTTTGGTTTTGAAACAAAAATTGAAAAGAAAAATACTCTTTCCTTCCCGTAAGT
The DNA here is from genome assembly GCA_001517045.1 of Pseudotsuga menziesii. Lineage (NCBI taxonomy): Eukaryota > Viridiplantae > Streptophyta > Pinopsida > Pinales > Pinaceae > Pseudotsuga > Pseudotsuga menziesii. Next base: position 239,556 of record LPNX010328232.1, on the reverse strand, counting down.
AGGAATGTCTTGAATGGTAAAGTGAAATAATTTGCATTTCATATTTCCATGGCTTTACATTTCTGTTAGAACTCCATGCATTCACCTAACCACTCAAGTTAAAATCAACGGTAGTTATAGGTCTAAAATTGTATATAAATTTGAGTGATAAGTTAGTAACGTCTTCCAGTGTTGTAAAACGTAGGAGCTGTTGTTATTTTCCTGCTCTGCAACCCGGGACCTGCGTGGTTCTTCCATGTACCATCGGTATATCAAACGGCCTTTCACGTACCCTTGAGGTATATAGAAAGGTACTTCATGTACTCTATTGTATATCATAAGGCCCCTTGTGAACGGTTGTGCATTAGACAACACTACTACAGATTTGAGCTCCCACGTACCTTGCATATATTGGGAGATTGTAGAGGGGGCCACTACCTATTAAATATCATCATAATTATATAATTATATGGTTTAAAGATATATCATCAAATGAGTAGTTGGAGCGGGTACAGCCGCTCCAACCTCTCTCATAATGTATAAATAAGCATCAAAGATGAATAGAAAGGTGGATTGGATGTCCCTTCCCAATACTTGTGTTTAATGGCTATGTATGAGCATGTAAAGTATGCTTAAATGTGAGGTAAAAGCCTAGATTTCAACATCTAGTGTCATTTCCTTTCTCCGTTCGGTCTAGGTGACAACAACAGTGGATGGAGACTAGTTTGAACCTGGAAGAAAATGTGAGGATGCATGTGAAATAATCCCTGTAAAAAAGTAAGAAAATATCAAAAATGTAAAGGTTGCTTGATCATTGAAGCATTGTTGAATATTTTTGGCGATAAGTCTACTCGTTTGATTTCCCTGCACACAAAGAAATCTATATTAACAAACTATACTTGGGACTACATGTGATTCTTCTTTCCATTCTACATCGACTTCCCAAATCACCTAAAGCCAGAAAGTTCAGAAACATGTGGATTGAAGAACTGTAAAGATGTTGTTAATATGTTGTTCATCGACTATCGTCGTCTGAGCGTCCTTTTCGGCACAAATGGACAAATTCCCTCGACTACCAGCTTGGAAAAGAACGTGAGATGATCACATCAAGATACCTACAATATATTAAACATTGGTCCTGAATGAAGGGCCATGTCGACCTCTGCAACTGACAACCGACTGCTTCAAGTTATCTCGACTACTCCTATCGACGCAATGATCTTCGCTGGTTACATCAAGCGTGATCGACTGGTAATTATTATGATATTTTAACCAGTTTATAATTGACCTGGAAGGTGTCCATTACGTTGAGTATTGTTGCAGAAGGGATTGAGTATGTTGCAAACTATGATATATGAAGTTTACCTGCTCATTGAAGTTTCCATCCGATATAAAGATATTCTTAGTATGATAGAAGAAACCAATTCTTGCCGACTTCCATGGCCATTGTTCACCAATATCAAACTATCCGTGTTGGTGCAACGTGCTCTTTTGGGAGGAGTATATGGATGCACATAGCCTATCGACTATATTCGATGCATATATATTGATTGGTGACTACAAAAGAATATACCTTCCTAATTGTCGATGAGGGAGACCACTAAATTCCATGAATGATGAAATCACTGACGCCGTGAACCTTTTGTAGTTAACAAATTGGATTGTTGATGAGGAAGTAGAGTGTTTCTTCATTTTTTGTTAGGATGGTCTTAGCCAGAGTATCATTACTTCGATAATTGTAGTGTAGGTCCTAAAACTTCACTTCAAATTTTTTTTGGTGAATCTGGACCTGTTCGTAATGAAAAAAAATATGGAAGGAGCCAACCAAGGATCCCAATGTGTCAGTGGATGATCAACTATCCGAAATGATCATAGATGTGGTCGATCGAGGATGAGACAAAAGCGATAGATGGATTCTGCACTCCACCACCATAGTAGATGAATCCCACCAGAAATTGAGATATTTTCTATGCAATGAGGAGTGATATTTCTTTATCAGGAACAATGGATAAAAGGTTCCAATGTCAGAGCTCATGGAGAAGATAGTGGGTCTATGTTTCTCATTCCAGTGGTTTGGAGAATGTAGAGACTTCATTGAAACGCGTGCTGAGATATACAATGAACTTTTGACGAAAGGATAGCCCTTTGAAATTGTGTTTGTCAATGGTGATACAGATGAAGGAACCTCATTTAATTGCCACCTGAATATTATGTCGGAATTTGTGAGCTCACTGAACAATTTGTACGCAGACCGGTGCAGTGGTCAATCCCTGGATGGTGTATGATGGCCAGACATGACTATTCCTTAAGGTAAAAGTACTGTAGACTTCTTGAATAAACAACTGCTTATGATGCCTATAAAACGTCGACTAAGTCTTCGTGCTCAACGAGCCCTACCTATCATAGAATAAATGCATGCAGATCGATCAAAGGGTAATTCACCAATAATTGGTAAAGTTTATTGAGGTGACTATTGTTACAATCCATAAAATTTGTTATATAAATGTTAGGAACCAAGTCGATGCCTAAGTTGGTCGATGGAGGTGACTTCTTAATACTTGGCAGTTGAGTAACATGTCAGTTGGATAACACGGAAAGCATGTTGGGTCAGTCATGTCTTTAATTTGGTTGATGGTTAAGAGTGGCCATTAGTTTTATGTTTGTTCGATGTATTCCATTACGGTAGTTGATCCTTAATTTTGTTGGTATGAATGTTGACATAAATTTCATTGCAGTCGAGTTCACATTTGTATTGTCCTATATTTAAAAGTGGTCGACATTATAATGAAATTAATTCTCATAATCAGCTTAGTATAGTCAATAGTATTAAAATGGTCTGTTGAAACATATTAGTTAAAGCAAGTTGATTGATTGAGTCATGTTGGTTGGATCATATCAATTGAAACATGTCAGTTGAGTCTTTTACAAATATGTCAGTTGGTAGATGTAAGGATGGTCGATACCTTCAATTCTGTTGGCTATTAAATAGTCAAAGATGTTAAATTGATTTGATATGGTTTCAAGTGGTCAAGTTAATTTTGTAAAGGTAATTATGAATTTTGAGGGGCTTAAACCTGAGTCTCAATAGAGGTAGGCGATCCCCTCCACTTTATTTAAAAAAAAAATGGTATCTTTCCAACCTTTATAATTCAATTCAGGGTAAGATAGTCGAACTATAAGCAGTCAGTTATGCATAGGAATGCACATAAGTAGGAATCACACAATATGGCAGGCATTTCAAAAGATGACAACCACATTCAAGAAGATATCATTCACCTACATAGTAAAGTTCTCCAACGAGACATGACGACAATGTACCCCTCATTATCTAAATGCTGAAACTGTTCTTGGGTTGTGACCTCGGAAAGCTAGAAGATAGAAAAATGGCATAGAAAGTCAAAGAGCCAAAAGGCCCTACTTGCCTGAACCAATGGAGATTCCTGTCAGATGAGCCAGGGTGAGGCTTTAAACCAAAAGACCTTGTTGTGGAAGAAGATGGCTGCCCGCTGTTGTAAGAGGATGAGACTTCAATGGACTACTGCCAAATTGAAGATGGAGGCTGAAGAGTAACTAGTCACAGTAGTTCCTTGTACATGTGCATTTTCCTATCAAGCTGGCGGTTGTTGCGGCTAATTTACCTATGCAGACTGGTATGCATGGTTGATGCACAGTGAGGACTACTTCAGCAGTAGCAAAGACCCAGGATGTTGATGCATATTTCTTTGTTCTCTTCGGGATGAAGAAACGTTTTGTTTGTGGGAGAGATGTAGAGGGGGGCACTATCTCTTAAATGTCATCATAATTATATAATTATATAGTTTAAATATATATCAACAAATGAGTAGTTGGAGCGGGTACAACCACTCCAACCTCTCTCATAATGTATAAATAAGCATCAAAGATGAATAGAAAATTGGATTGGATGTCCCTTCCCAATACTTATGTTTGATGGCTATGTATGAGAGTGTAAAGTATGCTTGAATGTGAGGTGAAATCCTAGCTTTCAACAGACACCCTACTAGGATTCACTGTCCAACTGAGAAAAACCCTTTGGTCGTCTTGTTTGGAGCAATACACTGAGAACAACACTCCGGGAGATTACTACGCACGTACCTTGAGTATATTGCGAGTTACACCTTCTTGATAATCCTGGTGAGAGATCGACTATTTTGAGCTAATCCTATCACTTAAGTTTTCTTGTGGCCTGTAGCTTATGTAGGAGAAGACCTTGTGTTATTTTTCTTAGTTTTCAAACCCTAGGTTAGGTTTTAGTCACTTTTACAATCTGGATGAGTTTTAGTTGAGATTATCTAGAAGAAATCAAGGCCTTCCACCCGACTTTCCTCCTACTACAGGGGAAGGCCCAATGGAAGCCATAGACCAAAGAGCTACACATGACTCCCATGTGGGAGAAAAACCAGATGTAGAAAGTGGAGATAAATTTGCTTCTTAGGTTACTCCCCTGGTCCAACAACCTCCTATGGTTGACACTTCCTTTCATGCTCCCATGGAAGATCGTGTTGATAGTCCTATAGAATATGTCCCTAATGCTTCGTTTTGGAGAAATTCTATGGGTCAAGCCATTTCCAAATTTGGGGTTCATAGACCCTCTCCTAAACACCCTTCACTTGCTAAATAAGAATATAGAGAGATCCAAGCATCTCTTAACCGTGTGCATAATTTTCAAGAGAGAATGGATATATTCATGGCCACACCTATATCTTACAGAGAACTAATGTCAGCTCTTCTACCTCATCTTTCGGATCCTTGGCCTTCTGGATACCATTCATTTGTTGATACTTTGAAACCTAGTGAAGCTATTCTAGATCACGATGAGACTTTGCATAATCCAAGTCAAACCTCCAATCCTACAGTTTCTAATTCTAGGTTTGTTACTAGTCCTCCCATATCCTCTATAGCTGGGGGGGAATCCTCAACTCAAGTAGTGTTAGTACCTTCTAACACTGAGGGAAAACCCCTGGCATGACATACTTTATCAGTTAGTGGGGTTGTTACTAGTACTAGATAGACCTCTACTGTAGGGAAATATGCAGTGTATGTCCCTCCTACCAATACCAACATGGTAAACCCTTTGTTAAGTTCAGGTCAACCCTTAGGGGTACAACCCCTAGTAGATCAAACCTCTTAGGGTTATGTTTATCCAACAAATCAATTACTTGTAGGGAATATGAATTATCAACTTAACCCTACAAGAACTACCTATCTTGTAATTCTATACCCTGGAAACATGTTTACGTCTTGGGAGCAACCTAATTGGTCCTACATGCTAGCGATGGGAGTGATACTTATCAACACTGTTGGAGGTGTTATAGGGCCACCTTATGGCATCCCACCTAGTATAGGAAAGCTTGGTGGGGGTCCCCCTAGTGAAGGTCCACCTTATGGGGGACCACCACCTAGAGGACCACCATTAGGAGAGCCACCACCTAGAGGACCACAACCTAGAGGTCCACCACATGGACGGACACCACCTGGGGGTCCACCATCTAGAGGGCCACCACCTAGAGATCCACCACCTAGCCCTACCACCTAGAGATCAACCACCTGGAGGGCCAACATCTGGGCTCCGCCACCCGAAGAGACACCACCTAGAGGTCCACTGCCTAGAGTTTTAGGAAGTCCTCTTCCTAGAGGTAAACCCCCTTCAAGAGGATCTTCGATAGGTTCATCATCCCCTTAGTTGTTTCAACAACCAGTGTATTAGTCAACATATGGTCCCACTGGTGGACACATGCCTTATCAGTACTACCAGTACATGGACCCTAATTGGAAATTACCTTTCTTGGAAAATTTGGACTTACCTAATTTGTCCAAGTTGATAAATGATCCCATTCGACATAACCCTTCATGGCTTGCTATTCCAGTAAAGTTTCCATCACCCATTCCTAATTTTGATGGAAAGTAGGGAGATGATCCCAAGAACCATGTTATGAACTTCCATTTATGGTGTTCCTCGAACTCCTTGATGGATGATTCTGTTCATTTAAGTCTCTTCCAGCGCACACTAATCGGCATGACTGTGAAGTGGTACATTGAACTTCCACAACATTCATTTGTGGATTTTATCTCTCTTGCAACTGTTTTCCTTACGCACTTTTAGCTACCCATTCATTATGAAATGGGAATGGATCTTTTAAATTCACTTCGTTAGAATAACTCCACACAAATATCAAACAATATCCATGAGTGCAGAATGCAGAGATGGCTTATTAAATCTCCCATCCTGGACCAACTGCTAACTAATTGGTTCACTAAGTCATTGTTTCCTCCTATTTTTTGAGATGTGGCTATGGGAAGTGTTGTTATTGAAGAGTAGGCTATCAGTCATGCTCAGTATTTGGATTTGGTATATTCCCAATCTAGAACATTGTATGACTTAATTCCTTAAGCTCCTTGTCCCAACACAGATCCTGCTAAACCACCAGCAGAAACTCTTGTTGATGGGGTTGTTGGTTCAATCCAGCCCTTGTCAACACCAAAACCTACCAAGAAACCAAATTATTCTACTAATGCTCCTTTGATTCCTACGATTTCCATTGAGGTGAATGATATCCAAAGTAGGAAGACAACTAACAATAAGAAAAAGGGAAAAGGTAAAAACAAGAAACCTGGAAACCAATAGGATAATCCTAAACCTACGACCATTGAGAATAATAAAGGGAAGAGAAAATCCAAATATCCTTGCTTATTTTGTGAAGGAGATCAGTTCATGAAAGAATGTCCTTGTTGTGATGATATTAGTAAAGTTTTGAAGAGTAACCCCACACCAGTAGTTCTTACTGATCCTTTTCCCTCTCAACAACAATTAATAGACCACATGTATAATCAAGGAACCTCTAGTTCCACAGAGGAAATTAGAATGATGTCCTTGAAAATGGTTAATTTAACAACTAGTATTCAGTCTTATGACAAAACTATGGAGAAAAAGGATGAAAATACTTCTCCAGATAAAGCTCCTCTATTGGTTCTCCCGCGTCCTTTTCGTATGGCTCCCTCACTATCGAGAAACCAAATCTCGACATGATTTTGTGTCCATCCAAGAGTACTCTCAAGAAGGGTTTTTTTAGTCCCAATGCTCAAGCTACATTGTTCTAAAAGGTTGTTGAATATGTGGCCCAGGCACCCTGTGCAATGTCTAGGATTAGAAGTGCTCCAAAGCTATCTTACACAATGCAAAAAATTGTTGACTTCTTTGGGAGCCTTATACCCAGATAATATGAATTTGATTCATTTGAATGTGGATAACTATAAGTCTAGATTACCCCACCAGCTCGCTTTTCGGATTGTAACAAGAGTAGTTGGGAGAAAGCTCCACATGACCGTTTTAGATGAGGGATCTTCGACCTCACTTTTGTTTGTATCCTATTTGAGAGCCATTGCTTCTCCTAATCTTACAAAGTCACCTACTACCTTAAAATATTTTGATGGACGAGGTTTCTAGCCCCATGGCCTATTGCCGGCACTTTCAGTCAAGCTTGGTGGTAAGACTGTTTCATTCAGGTGGAAGTAGTTGATGCCCCATTAGATTATAATCTTCTATTGGGGAGAAATTGGTTTTATGCTATGAACATTGTCTCTTTGACCGTATTTAGAACTCTCCAATTTCCACATTTTGGGAATATTATGACTATTGATCAGCTTGAGTATTGTACGCCCGATGTTACTACCCCTACAACAAATAAAATCCCTATGGTAGGTCAGTCCCATCCTCCTTATCAGTCGATTAGGGTAGGTATGCTAAAAGAAGCCACCCTTATGGGTGTGTTTCCATCATCCCCTCCTAATAGAGAAGTGGTGATAGTAAATATGATTCCAACAATTGGCTATAACACCAAAGGAAAAATTTGTTGAGTCATCCTCTCTTGGCCCATATGAAGCAATGTATAATGTTGTCCAATCTATTTCCAATGACCATATTGATGACCTTCATCTTGTGTTCTCGAATCCTTACCACCTGCCTTACTGGTTAGAACCCTCTCTCCCTACTCTGGATTATCTCTCCCAGACTTTCCCATCGGATCAATCCATCATGGATATTATAAGTACGGATGAATCTGTGTGGGAGGATCATCATCACTGATCCTTGTTCCTCCCCAATGCTATTTCTACGGATTTTGATTGTGTATCTCTCATTGGTACTGATATTGTCGACACTCTGCAAACTCCTGTATTGTTTCAAAATACTGAATCTGAAGGAAATTTATACAACATTACTAAAACAATCCCGATTGACATATCAGTCAAGCCTATAACCATTGAGCATGTTCACGTAGGGAAGAACTGCTCAATGAAAGAAACTGAAGCATATAGAGCATTATTTAAGGAATTCTAAGATATTTTTTCCTGGACTTATAAAGAAATGCCTAGGATAGACTTGTCTATTGTGGTTCATGAAATTAAAACCTATCCCACAAAAAACCTATCAGGAAGAAATTACGTCAAGTCCATCCCCAGAAGGCTACAACTATTAAAGCCAAAGTAGAAAAAATTTTGAAAGTAGGGTTTATTTATTCTATACCCCTGATGGAATGGGTATCTAGCATTGTCCCTGTGAACAAAAAACAAGGCACCATTAGAGCCTGTATCGATTTTCGATACCTAAACAAATCTTGTCCTAAAGAAAATTTTCCAACTCCGTATATCGATGAGACTATCGACAACTATGCTGGAAGTGCCATCTTCTCATTCATGGATATTTTTTCTGGCTACAATCAAATTGAGATATTACCCGCTGATCGACACAAAACAAAACTTATATGCCCGTGGGAAACCTTTGCCTATATGAAGTTACCTTTTTGCCTCAAGAACATTGGAGCTACATTCTAGCGTGCCATGTCATATGCATTTCACAACATTAAGAACATTGCGGAGCCATACCTTGATGATCTCCCAGCTCATTGACAGCAACAGGAGGACCACCTTGGGCATCTTAGGGAAAAAAAATTTAGATGTCGGCATTATAACATACGGCTCAATCCACACAAATGTGTTTTTTGCATTGAGATGGGATGTCTTCTTGGCTTTGTGGTTTCTAAGGATGGTATCCAGATTGATCCACTGAAGATTGCCTCTATATTAGCCCTACCTGCCCCAATCAACATTGTTGAGCTCTAAAGTTTGCAAGGGAATCAAAACTTTCTTCATCATTTCATTTGTAATTTTGCTGAGAAAATGCATGGTTATATGTGTCTCCTGAAGAAGGATACTCCATTATTCTAGGATGACCAGGCCCAATGAGCCTTTCATAATCTCAAGCATGCTCTGACCCATTCACCCGTGATATAACCCCCAGATTATTCAAAGGACTTTCTCCTGTATGTTGTTGCCTCCACTACTACCATTGGAATAGTTTTAGTGGAGGAACATCCTAAAGGTTAGGAACATGTGATATATTATGCCGGTAAGAATCTTATTGATTCTGAAACCCGATACTTGAATGTGGAGAAGTTATCATTGGATATGGTCATTGTTGTTCAGAAATTTCATCATTTCATTTTGCTTCACACTACCATGGTACTTGCAGATCAAAACCCTATGTACTACATCCTGACTCATCAGGTACTAGGGGGGAAATATCCCATTGGATAGTCATCCTACATGAATTTGACCTTGAGTTTTCCAAGGCCACTTCAAAGAAATACTTGGTCTTTTCAGAGTTGATGTGTGACCTTTCGTGTGCTTTGATGGATACTGAGCCCAATGATTCATTTCCAAATGAATTCCCATTCTTGATAAGCACAATTGACCCATGGTATGGATATTTAATCATTTATCTCCAAAATCAAATATGTCATCCCAATATATCCCGTGACGATCATCATTGTATCCGTCACCACTCGAAGTACTACCTCATCTTAAATGATACATTGTATAGATGTAGTATTGATTCCATTCTCCAACGATGCCTTACACATTAGGAGGATGAACAAGTCCTTAATGATTGCCACTCTGGAGTGTGTGGAGGTCATCTTTTGGGGATGGATACAACCCAAAAAATCCTTCGCACTAGTTATTTATGGCCTTCACTATTCACATATTGTCACGAGGTTGTTAAGAAATGACCACCCTGCCAACATTTCTATATGAAAAAGAGCACTCACCATCCTCCTTTACACCCCGTCATTGTGGTTGGCCCTTTTTCCAAATGGGGTATTGACTTTATGCATTGTAATCCTACCTCAGTTGGGGGGCATGGTTACATCATCGTAGCCATTAATTATTTCACAAAATGAGTTGAGGCTATGCATACATATGTAGAGGATGGTAAGACTACCACCCTCTTCTTATTCAACCACATGATAGCTAGATTTGGATTCCCGCAATCTATTGTCACTGACCACGAATCCAATTTCTTGAATCAGATGATGACTGAGTTAAGCACTAAGCTGGGTTTTCACCATGAAAACTAGGTTCCTTATTATCCGCAAGCTACTGGTGAGGTCGAGGACACTAACAAAGTTTTAAAAAATATACTGCAGAGGATGTTTGGAGAGGATAAATCCAATTGGAACCTGACTCTCTTTTCTTCTCTTTGGTCTTATAGGACTTCAGTAAAAACAACAACTGGTTTCACACCCTTCTAGTCCGTTTACGGACTAGAAGTTCTCCTTCCTATCCAATGCCAAATTTCTTCAATGAAACTTGCGGTAGAAATTCTGCCAAACACTTCCCCCAAGGAAGAGAGATTTCTATACCTGACTAATCTTGACGAAACTAGAAGAGATGTTGCCTTAGTTAATGAGGCACATAAGAAACACGTCAAGGCACAGTATGATAAATATGTTCAGCCTCGTGTTTTCAATGAAGGTGACCTAGTTCTCACCTACGATCAGAGACATGATAAACTAGGTAAAGGGAAGTTTGATTCAATGTGGTATGGTCCCTTTTTCATTAGCAAATTTTTAGAGAAAGGGTCTTACAAGCTCATGGATTATGAAGGGATACCATTTGGGAAACCTCGCAATGGGTTGTACCTAAAGAGGTACTATGCTTAAATCATTTTTGTATCGTACATTGTATATATGTATAGTGTTTAATTTTAGTGTGTTTTCTATTTTCAATATGGTGTTGAGTTTAGTGCCCAAACTATTTATATCATGTTTGTGTTGTGTAGATCGGATGGCTTTTTATGGCTTTACTGATGGTGCTTTCAATCATAACCTAAACCTTGCTTCAGTTACTTGGGTTCGGTATTCCCTGGCTCATGACTTGATTAGTTCAAGAGTGGTTTGTATTGGTCTGGCTACCAATAACATCGTCAGGTATCACGCAGTGATAGGTCTGCTGACTGAGGCTACGTCTTGAGACATTCATGATTTGGGAGTGCTTATAGACTCACAATTAGTGGTTTGTCATCTAAACCATGTCTATACCATCATAAACCCTGTACTCCTCTGTTTATTTCAGAGAGTGAGTTTATTATAGATTTCGTTCGAGTTTATCACTTACAGGCATATCGCTAGGTTAGATAATATAGTTGTTGATTTGTTAGCAAAATACATCCTAGACTAGTATATTTCCCATTCATAACTTGTAAAATAAACTGTAAATTACACATCAAACTCATGTATATATGATTTCCATTTGAGACATACAAACATCGGTAATAAGTCTGTATATATATATATATATACATAAAGAGTGTTTTTTACAAAAAATGTGGTCATGAGACGTCATCTGAAGCACTGTGGATTTTAGGAAATACAAAATCATACAAAATCCTAAAGCTAGCTAGATTTTAGTAGTACATCATGTAGAACACCATATAATGATGCTCATGATAGCACATGATGGCCCATGCTACCCTATGTAGCAGTCAGCTAAAGTGACTTAGCATTATTACAATGTTTCTTTGGTATCTCATAGGGAGGTCATCTATCGTTGCGTCTGGGTTGTCAAGAGTTAGTCGCTCTAGGTTCTCCTCCAGCTTAGTGAGCTAGTCATAACCTCTGTGAACAAATTGATCTCCATATTTCCCATCCATCGGGGAGGATCCCCTAGGCCATGCATCACCAACATCTACATGTAAAATTTAGTTCTTGTTACTACCCATAAGAAACATAAAATATAAAAATATAAAAACATGATCAACATTTTAGGGTTTGGCTTCTTAACAATATCTCCGCACTGAGCATCAGGTGGTAATGGTATATCAGGATCACCTATGAAGTCAGTCCCCGCATATGCACATTGATCTATCGTGAGGATCTTCTCACTTAGCCAATGGAAGAAGGCGGCCTCGAATCTCACCTTGGCTCTGCCACCTCCTATGCTGACCATGATCTCTACCCACATTGGCATGTGTGGGCCTTTATCCCTAATATCTTGGAATATGGGGCCTCATGAGAGGCACCCTCTCGAAGAAGAAGAAGGCTAAAATGGACACATACCCAAACTACTTCAGTTCCCCTTGCCTACATTTTGTCAGTTGATCCTTGAAAACAAGAAGAAGTGCTTCTGCTCAGTTAAATATCGTAGGTTCCATAGCTTCCAGGGCATACATCAGATGTTCCCAAGATTCCTGGTGAGGCCCATGGATTCCATCCAACCTCTGGATAGTAAGAAAAAAAAAGTGAAGTGGTAGCATGTCATCCTTGAACATAGCACTCTCTATACTTTTAGATACTCATGTCTCAGTTTTCACTTTCAGTTCAGCTATCACTTCGAGTTTCTTACTCCTCCACTTGTCCATTATACCTGGGGAATATGATCATGTCTTCTACATGACAGATAAGTCTAGTTGTATTACCTGCAAAGTTAAAAGCTGCCTTGGTTCACCTTTGTGTCGTGCTCATTGTTCAAGGATTTATCCCTACATCTGATCTGTATCCTCATCCCATCATTGTTCTATCTGATATTAATTATGTCTCCCTTCCTTTATCCAATTCCTAGTCACTCTTGTGATCCTTTGGAGGATCTAATGCCTTCCTCATCATAGTATGGTTTCTCATCAACACTTCCTGATGATGAACACCTAGAGCTTTTGGCGATAGTACCTTAGGATTCAGTTTCATTATTGGTGAATTCCTTTTCTTTAGTTATCAATTATCACCTATTTGATTGACAATCTATTGAATCCTATCCATGTTCGACTTCAACATATCTATTCACATGGCCTGGATTGTACTGGTTTTTTTGGATTTTTGATGAAGACCTTAGGTTCATAACCTAAGTTGCACAAGACTATGTTGTGTTCACTTACACAGTTTCCAGATCTTTGAAGACTCACCATTATTGTATATTGTGGGTTTGATCCACCTTTGTAATATACATGAGCTTGAACCCGTATCATATGATGTACTAAAATATTGTAAAGGAGCTAGTGTTCCAGTATATTAAACATGGCATCCTCATATATGACTTTGTATATGACATTACTATGTATTTTTTTCAGGTACTTCTTCTGCTCCATTGGATCTTTGAGTCTCCAAGATAATGATTATAATGTATTTCAGCCATCGCTTCCCTCTGACCTCACACATATATAGAAATATGGTTTTGTTATCAACCCAAATGGCACTTCTTTGTCTGAGTGTTGACATTATTTATGTTGGTACACAAAAGTACAATTTAGGATTGAATTTTTCCAAATCACTATAGATGGGCATGACTTGGGATGCATTTAACCTTAAACCAGCTTGCTGTATATTTTTTCTAAGTGTTGAGTTGCGTACACGACTATCTTCATTGCAACTCACATACTGTATGCAACTATTTGCATTGCAACCCGCATACACTAGCGTACATGGGTTTCTTTTGAGAAAATCGCATGTCATATGTAGGTTTTCTATATTAATAGTCATGTACATCTTATTTTGGCTTTAAAAAATATAAAACACGATTATATGAGATTAGTTGGGCTTTAATCCATAACTATCCCAAATGTTTCAACCACCCCAGCTTTTGAAACCACTCTATTTCTCAAAGTATAAATAGAGGCTTTGGGGTGGGTACTAATCAATCAATATCGGAGATAAAAGTTATGCTAGTGGTATATCTTCAGAAATATTGGAGCAACAGAACTTAGAGTCCTTTGGTTGCAGAGGAGTCCTTTTCTCAGAAGCTGGGTTGTACTCTTATCTCATTCATTGATTGTTAATAAAGAGAATTCTTCTTCCAATCTTGTGTTGAACCTATGGTACTCTTATATGAAAAAATATATAGCAAGCAAGTTTAAGGGTAAATGCATCCCAAGTCATTCCCATCTATAGTGCTTTGGAAAACTTCAATCCTAAATTTTCCTTTTTTGTACCAACATAAATAATGTCGGCACTCAGACGGAGAAGTGCCATTTGGACTGATAACAACATCCATCACAACCTTGATGGGAATATTCTTACCTGAATTTTTTGTGCCTAGAAGACAATGATGATCAAGCAATTATTGTGTAGTCACGTCCCCTCCTAGGGAACCAGTCAAAGAAATAGGGGCTCCTCGTCTAGATAGCCCTGTGAGAAAATATATGTCTTCCACCTCTACAGTTAGAACATGAGGTTCCACCTCAAAATAATGTTGTTATGGATTCCACATCTGTAAGATGTACCCTAGTAATCATGCATGTGAAACCATGCTAGGGGTATGGAAGAACTTTAAGAGGCCACAACCTCTCAAGGAATCTACACAACCCACATCTCTTGCGGTGCGGGCATCATCGTCATCATGTTGTCTTTCCTTCCAAATAACCATTTTTGACCAAATGAACTTGCCAAAAACCATTAAAGATCCATTTAGAAGCATATCCAACCATAAAAAATGCTTTCAATATTTTATTTTGGCTAGGCCATGTGTTTTTTTGACCTCATGGCCAGCACCACACCTGTCCCTTTAAGATAGAGTGGTGCCACCGCCTAAGAAAAACTGAAACTCCATGGTTCTTATCCGGCACCGTGCTTCCCATAAAGGCTAGAAGTGGTTCCCGTAAAGCATGTTTTAGGGTTTCTCAGGGGCTCCAAATCCTGAACCAAATAAAAAATGGAAACCATGAAAAGAAACATAACGATTTTAGCATTTACCTGGATTCGATGATGCAAAAAATGGACGGTTGATACTCCCGTAGTATCCAACTGAAGTTTTGGCTCCAAATCTCCCAAAATTCTCTCCAAGTTTTGGTAAATAGTAAATGGATTGGTTTTTACTATTTATGTAAATTTTATAACATGTTTTTAGGGTTTTTTTAATGTTTTAAATTATTTTTCATAGAAATACCCTTTAATATAGTTCATAAAAGTCATTTATTTAAATATTTTGGGAAACTAATGGCCATTTTTAAGTTTTGCAGGGGCGGAAATAAGCAGTAGTGTCTATGGAGAAGTTCATTTTTTACTTTTTAGTACTTTTTAAAAAATAGGAAAGGTCCTTGAGCATTCATTTCAACACTTTGATCAGGCTCCCTTAACCTAGCATCAAAGTTCTGAGTCTTTTTCCATTTTTTTCAATATCGTAAGAACCTTTCATCATTAAAAGAGACCTAATGGAATCTCCTTTAAACTCTTTTTTGGCTCCCTAAATACAAAAATATTGTTGAGTGCACTTGTCTTCTTCACACTGGATAAAGTATTTGAAGATTCGTCTCTCCGACCGTAGTTTATCTCTTTTTCGGTTCGGATGGACTATTTATGAAAAACGAACACTCCATCCAATCATGACTGGAAGAGTTCTCTTGGGAATTATTTTATACTTTTTGGTCTCTAGACACTAAATCATACAAAAAAGGACCCTTCAGAGTCTTCTTCCGTCTTCGTTCAAACTCTCTAAACATGAACGATACCGATGTTGATGTGTATGTAACTTCGGAATGTATTATTTTATGTATCTTATATATTGTAACCCGATGTTTATTCCGAGATGTTTCTATTATGTATTTGAGTCATGTAGTCATGCCTCGATGTTTCGATCGAGAGGATTAATAATGTAATCAAGTCATATCAAGTCATTAGGTAAGTCCCCACAGTTTCAGGGCACTTGAGTTATTATACACTAATTAAGGTGTAGGCTCGAGTAGTAATTATTAGGTTGAGCCTACGTGTGAAAAGGAAATTCAAGTGAATGGATGAATATAAATAGAGAGTGAGAGTCTCTCTATTTATCACTTGTGAAATAAATCACTTGCTCTCCCAAGTGTGGCGCACTACTGGAGAAGGAAATTTTGGGACTAGACAGAAGACAGAAGACTACTGCTGTTTTGGGAGATCTCTTACTATTTTGGTGTTGATTCTATCTTAGAGGAAGTTGCGGGGTTTTCTCCTTTATGGTTTCCACGAGGAAAACTCTTTGTGTCTCTTGTCTCTTGTGATGTGCTTTTGTTTTATTGCTGTGCTTGTTATTCTCTCAGTGAAAAGATACTAAGATCATAATGCTAGCTTAAATGTGATGAAAAACTAACATGGGATCAGAGCTAACCTGAGAAGAATACATTGTGCATCTATAGGAACTAGGGATTCCTATTTTGTGGATCTTCCTCCACATATTTTCAGCAAAAGTAAGGTGGAACAACTCTCCTCCTTAGGGCGCATCTTTCTGTCGAAGCGGAATTTGATTCTGAGCATTTTCAATCTTCGATGCGGAAATTAGGGCTTTCTACAGAAGATGAATTTTTGAGTGAGACCAGAATAGGGTTATTATCCTCATCAAAACCTAATTTTAGAGACCTGGATCAAGAAATTTGGTTGGGTAAAACTCCAGGAAAGTCAAACCCTAGTTTGACCCTGAGCTAGGAGAAACCCTAAATACTAAAATTGCTAATTTTTGGTACAGTCGCTATATTCTGAGATTGGCGAAGTCTCAGAAGCTGAAAATTTTAGGGGCCAAATATAAAATCCTGATGAAGCCTACATACAAAAAACAGACTCATATTCACTATACTCCAGGAGATATGATCTCTCCAAGTTAGGGTTCCAACCTCTTCTAGAATTCATCCCTGAACAGGACATCTGGGGAGATCTGCAATATCTTGAGCTACAGAGTTCCAAATGAAATTCCTGAATATTTTCAAGAAAGGGAATGGAATTTACTTTCGTTGGTACAAATATCAGACTTAGAAGATGAACCAATGACACGTGGCATGCCATACAACTTCGTTGTTCTAAACAGTCCTGTAACAGGTCACCTTGGGAAAAGGATCATAAATCCCAAATGGTGAAACAAATTCAGATTAGAATTGCGGTCTTGGATCAGAGACATGTGAGGGTACCTCAGTACGAAATTTCAGACACATAGGGGAGGTAAATTCGGATATATCATAGAAACAGTAACAGGAATTTCTGCAGAAGAAATTGGAAAATTAGGGCTTCCTGTTACGGGAGCTTCCCTCGACTGTTTTCAGAAAAGGAGTACATTGGAAAGCTCCATTTGAAGAGATCTATCTATTTATCCAATTAGATATGAAATATTCCAAGTTTTTAAAATTAGGTTTTCTGTGACAAACCCTAGATCAGCGAACTCCGGGACAGGGACAGACACCTCAAATCGGTAAGATCTAATCCTTTGCTATTTCCATTTGAAGTTCTCATTTCAATATGATATATCACATCAGCTTGGTGACAATCTTGGGGAAGTTGACAAATTCCGAGCCTAGAAGTATCTGATCTCTCTGAAGAAACTGGATTGGACACCTACCTGAGTATAGAGGTTCCAGTTTCAGAGGGAGACGAGGTTAGAAGCCTTTCACAAGAAGAACTTGGTCAAGGCCAAAGAAGACATCATTCTCATGCTACAGAGGATGATGAGCCATCCAGAAAGAGATCCAGATATGAAAGTGAATATTCTTCAAGCAAGGATGAATATTTTCTGATATCAGCTCTCATAGGTAACATTACTCATGGAAGTGATGATTGGCTTATAGACAGTGGGGCTTCCAAACATATGGCGGGATTCAAGGAATCCTTGGTAAGACTGTCAGAAGATGAATCACCTCACAAGGTGAAACTAGGAGATGACTACCAATATCCAATAACAGGTAGTGGGGAATCTTCATACAAGCTAGACTCTGGTAAGTCTCTAACAATGAAATAAGTATTGTTTGTGCTAGGATTGAAGAAGCACCTTCTCTCCATTTCAGCATTAATGCAAAAGGAATGCGGGCTGCATTCATAGATGGTCAAGTCATCATATGGCCAAAAGGAAAGACTATCGATGATGTGGTAGTGATTGACGAACAAGAAGGAGGATTGTACAAATTGAAGGGATATCCAGAACAAGCCTTGATCCATGACACAGTAGAGCCAAATGAGTTTTGGCATTACAGAGCACTACCTTTTGCAAGCAAAGTTGTTGAAGGTCTTCCAGAATTTCAAGCTATTTGAAGGGAAGAACAAAATCAGAATATGACTTAAAGAAACTAGTTGAAGAATGTGAAGATCCAGAATGCAGAGACCATGTAGTCATAAGAGTCTCTCAAATCAAAGAACAACTTGAAGTGGTAAAAGAAAAAGTGATGAATGCAAAAGGGGTGATGGCCACCTTGAATGGCCTCCCAGGATCGTGGAATTCATTCATGTGAGGAATGTGTGCTAGAAGGAAGTGATTACTTTCAATAGAATCTAGAAAAAGAACTCACAAGAATAAGAAGCTCAAGAAGAGAAGGTGGGAGCAACTGAAGATCAAGCTCTTTCCATCCAAAGAATATCCCTCAAGCAATGAGGAATATGAAGAACTCAACTCTTGAAGAACTTCTTATCCACCTTAGCTTTTGGATAAGAAACGATGCTATTATGAATGAAGAAGACGATGAAGCTGAAGGCTCAAGAAGGAGTCTACCCTCGAAACAAATAAAGATAAGTATTCAATTGTCATTTCATTATATTATTTTGTTTTGCATTTGTTTATATTCAGTTACTGTATTATGCATGATAGGATGTTTGCATTAATGACAGAATACTACTAATATGCACATGATGGGTAAGTAGCTCATGGGGCTATACAAATTCTCCATTGCTACTTATCTAGAATGAAACCTCTTTACTGACATATTGGATTAGTTCACAATCTCAATGTTGTCCTGGTAGAGATGGAAGGCATCTAGAAAGTTTCAATGAGATATGGATGAATGTTGTATTGGCTAAAGTAGTTGCATGATCATATATTTATGCATAAGTGTTTTCCAGTATAAATATTCCTTATGAAATGTTTCTAACCATACAATTGCATTTGACTTGTACGAAAGATCGCATAAATAATCGCCTACAAGAAAAGAAGAATGAAGACTTGTTCCGAAGAACAAGTGACAACAGTTCAAAGACAAAGAATAATATGATGAGTGCAGTGACATCATTGATGCAGAACCTTCAAGCCACCAAGAAGAAAGGGAAGATCAGTTTAANGAGTAAAGTAGATTCCAACCTTTGATCCAAGGTTGAAGGTGGAAGACCAGTGATGCTCCTGTTATGTGTCGATGCACTACTGTTCTAGGTATGGAGGTGTGGCAAAGTATAGATGGGATCTTCCTTAGACAAGGGAAGTATGCAGTAGAGATCCTGAAGAGGTTCAGGATGATGGACTGCAAGGCGATGGCCACACCTATGGCATCGAAACTAAAGCTATTGAGTGATGCTTCATTAGAGTCAGTTGATACTACGATGTATCGTCAGATGAATGGGTCTTTGATGTACCTGATGAACACGAGACCAAACATTTGCTTTGCTGTGAACACCTTGAGCTAGTACTTGACAGATCCGAGGAGTGTTCACTTGACAGCTGCAAAGCATATTCTGAGGTACCTGAAGGGTACAATTGATTATGGGCTCAAGTACGATGCGAATCAGAAGATTAACCTGGAAGGTTATGTTGATTCAGATTGGGCAGGCATTGCCATGAACAGGAAGAGTACTTCGAGATGTTGCTTCAGTATGGGATCAGGTGTGATCTCTTGGTTTAGCAGGAAGCAATCCTGTGTGGCACTGAGTACGGCTGAAGCAGAGTATGTCGCATCTTGTTCAGCTAGTTGTGAGGTAGTATGGCTGTGAAAGCTACTGTCTGATTTATTTGATCTCCAGTTAGATGCTACTTGTATACATTGTGACAACCAGAGTTGCATGAAGTTTTTAGAGAATCCAGTGTTTCATGACAAGTCGAAGCATATCGAGATCAAGTATCACTATATCAGGGATATGGTGCAGAGAGGAGCAGTGAAGCTCTTGTATGTTGCGACGGAGGAACATATAGCTGATGTATTGACGAAGCCATTGGCTAGGCTGAAGTTAGAGTACTTCAGAGAGAGAATTGGTGTTCTCCAGATCAAGGCTTCCTCCCAGAGAAAGTGATGAGACCCATAGCCATTCTGACATGGTGAGAGGATTGGTTCCTTCCATGGTCAGATGTAAGGGCTGAGCCATTCTATCATGGTGAGAGGATTGGTTCCTTCCATGTCAGATATGAGTGCTGAGATCTATAGCCATTCTGACGAGTAGGTCAGATATAAGGGTTGAGCCATTCTGTCATGGTGGTAGGGTTGCTCCCTTCCATGTCAGATATGAGTGCTGGTCATTCTGTCGAGCAGGACAGATGTAAGAGAAATTACCATTCTAGGAATGGAGGCACCTCGTCAGTTACCAGGAACACTCAGTGTAAGAACTGAGTAGTCATTCTGACAGGGTGAAAGGATTGGTTCCTTCCATGGTCAGATGTAAGGGCTGAGCCATTCTGACATGGTGAGAGGATTGGTTCCTTCCATGGTCAGATGTAAGGGCTGAACCATTATGCTCATGGCTAAAGGACTAATTTCCTTCCATGTCAGATGTGAGTGTTGGCCATTCCGACGAGCAGGTCGGATGTAAGCGCAACTGCCATTCTCTAGGAGAATGGAGGTGCCTGGTCGGTTTCTAGGTAGCTCAGTCGAGGAGGACTGGGGGCCATTCTGATATGATTGTTGGGATGTGTTCCCCTCATGATCAGATATGAGTGCATGCCCTTCCATCATTGTGAGCAGGATGTGTTACCACCTAGATGGATGTAAGTGCTGAGCCTTGTCACAGATGATAGTAGGTGTGTCCTATCATGCGGGTGACTGTAAGTGCTGTGCCATTTCACAGATGATAGTAGGTGTGTCCTATCATGCTGGTGACTGTAAGTGCTGTGCCATTTCACAGATGATAGTAGGTGTGTCCTATCATGCTGGTGACTGTAAGTGCAGTTCCATTTCACAGATGGTAGTAGGTGTGTCCTACCATGCTGGTGATTGTAAGTGCAGATCCTTTTCACAGATGGTAGTAGGTGTGTCCTAACATGCTGGTGATTGTAAGTGCTGAGCCTTTCCACAGATGGTAGTAGGTGTGTCCTACCATGCTGGTGGATGTGAGTGTTGTGCCTTTCCACAGATGATAGTAGGTGTGTCCTATCATGCTGGTGACTGTAAGTGCAGTGCCTTTTCACAGATGGTAGTAGGTGTGTCCTACCATGCTGGTGGATGTGAGTGTTGTGCCTTTCCACAGATGATAGTAGGTGTGTCCTATCATGCTAGTGAATGTGAGTGCTGGGCCTTTCTGATGGGATTGTATTTTACTACATGATCAGATGTGAGTGTTGGGAATGCCTTTCTGATGAGCAGGTCAGATATAAGTGCTGGGCGAAGACCTACATGAGGGTAGGCCTACAACTAGCATGAAAAAGGGCTGGATCTGTAGAACTTCCTATGATGAGAAGAATCATGAGATAGCACCAGTGTTGATCCAGATCGAGTGATGATCCAGATCCAGTACAGTGATGATGATCCAGATCGAGAGATGATCTAGATCTAGTGATGATGTTCGATGACGATCCAGATCAAGAGATGATCCAGATCCGATGATGACTTGAAGACGAAGATGACTTGAAGACGAGATGATCCAGTTGATACAGAGAAGAAGACCAGTGCTGAAAATTGTGTCGAAAGAATACCTTCCCAGTTAAGAGGGAGTGTTGATGTATATGTAACTTTGGAATGTATTCTTCTATGTATATTATATATTGTAACCCGATGTTTATTTCGGGATGTTTCTATTATGTATTTGAGTCATGTGGTCATGCCCCGATGTTCCGTTTGGGAGGATTAATAATGTAATCATGTCATATCAAATCTTTAGGTAAGTCCCCACAGTTTCGGGGCACTTGAGTTATTATACACTAATTAAGGTGTAGGCTCGAGTAGTAATTATTAGGTTGAGCCTATGTGTGAAAAGGAAATTCAAGTGAATGGATGAATATAAATGGAGAGTGAGAGTCTCTCTATTTATCACTTGTGAAATAGATCACTTGCTCTCCCAAGTGTGGCGCACTACTGGAGAAGGAAATTTTTGGACTAGACAGAAGACAGAAGACTACTGTTGTTTTGGGAGATCTCTTACTGTTTTGGTGTTGATTCTATCTTAGAGGAAGTTGCAGGGTTTTCTCCTTTATGGTTTCCCCGAGGAAAACTCTTTGTGTCTCTTGTCTCTTGTGATGTGCTTGTGTTTTATTGCTGTGCTTGTTATTCTCTCAGTGAAAAGATCCTAAGATCATAATGCTAGCTTAAATGTGATGAAAAACTAACAACCTAGTTAAATTTCATTAGACTCGTTGAACTAAACACTGAGAGACCCGTTTTTGGAACGGAACCATCCTTTCTTATGTTCATAAAACATAAAATAATGGACTTGTCTTTAGAGAAGCTACAATGAGTGTTTTTTACCCTCTTTGAACTCATAAAAATGAAAAGAGGCACTCATCAATCATGATGGGGAAATTAAGGGAAGGAAATCAATTCATTTTGCAAATAAAATGGAAGTTCTTGGTAACCTTTGAACATGGCACTTGTCTGCATTTCATTCAGTCAATTGGGTATCCAGATTTTCTCTGAGTCAATCCACTTTCATGAGTCATGTCACTCTTTTGACTCTTTCAAAGAATGCATTGTCCATTGTCGTATTGTGTTCCGCCTTATTGAGTCAATGCTTCCAAGTCTATTGTCATGCCTCCTGTTATTCGAAGAGAAGTTAGAAGTTTACCTCTGCAGTTAAAAAAACCTTTGTGTCAGTACTTTTGAGTCGATCTGATGGTCAAATTATCTCCAACATTCTGTAACTTTGTTCCAAGTTTCATGTCATCGATGTGGGATTCATTACAGCCCTCCTTCAACACGACTATTCTTGTTGACATCAACTCATTATCTAGGAATTGGTCTTAGAAACAAGATTAGTACCTTGAGGTTTGTATGCCTTAATGATAGATTATCTCACTCTCGACATAGGTTCACATCATAGACCTTTGATCGAAATATTCTACTAAGTTTTTGACATCAAATCATCTATTCACACTTGGTAGATTGTACTAGGGTACCTTGGGAATCATTGACATTAATGGTGATCTCCCTCGCACTTGTTAACGGTTCACGTCATTGGCCAGTAATTAAGTGGTTTTGGCCATGTTTGACTTCAAATCATTGTAATCACATGGATATAATTGTACTTTTTGGAAAACGAGATAAATACCCTAGGTATCTATTTAAAAATCACTCATAGCTTTCTCTTCAGGTTGCGATGGAGTATATTGTATGAAGTACCAACATGGATCCACATTTGTATGGTCATGGCTAAGCTCAAATTTTTGTCTATATGACATAGATCTACATTGTATATCTGGTAGCTATGTGCAAGTTTCATCCCTCTATCACATGGATATATGTTGTATTCTAGTAGCCATGTTTGTTAATCTCTCTCATGGATCTGCCTTGTATTGGTCTCCAGCCATGATGAATACATATTTTCTCATGATTCAAAGTATTGATGTATTGTAGATGCCAGGTTAATGGTGATCTCTAATCAATATGATTCTTTCCTAGAAGTGATAAGTTACTCTTTCAAATCTTTCGCCTATCGTATCCCTCTACCCTCATGCTTTGTGGAGAATTCTGTCAATCCAGTCAGAAAATGCATGTCTCCCTCACTTTTTGGGGAGACTCAACCATTGCACGTAGACTACAAAATATGATCACTAATACTAATTCAATAATCCCTTTCTTTCATCCTATATTTAGGGTCTAGTTGTAAAGAATTCATAGGGGAGTTCCAATGATCCTTCCCTCCCACAACTTAGCTATATAATTGTTAAATTTATCCAGCATAACCAGGTCATGAAACATGAATTGATTGAATCCATTGAGATTTAAAGAGTTTATATTTAAGTACATGAGGAATAAATCTCAAACCATTCATGTCATGAAAAAATATTATGGGGATTATGCAAACGACAGACACACTAACTTAAAATTTAAATCTGGGGATTATGCAAAAATTCTAGCATTCATGCTAAATTAAATTTCAATCGGTATAACATGAAGAAAACTTAAATCGTTATTAATGGTCAATTATATGTAACCCGAAATCAGTTGGAATTTTTTGATCATACAAACTTTCTAAATTCGAATCGTTTAATGGGTGTGAACGCATTGTTTTAATGTCAAGTTCATTGTGAGTAATTTAATTTTAGTTTTGTAGAGGTTTTAGTTTTATTGAGTCTTATGGGTTATAGTTTCTATTTTGATTTAGATCCAACATTCATTTATATATTTCAAATATCTTATAGAGCTCTCTTTGAATAAAAAGAGAGATCCAATTAAACAAAAAATGCTTGAATTTTGTTGATCCCTCATTTTGATTGAAAACATGGTAGTCCCAATACATTAAGCATAGAACCAATTTTTTAACAACATGCTCTGGATATTTTGAATCCATATGGAGATGAAGTTAAATAAAGAGATTTTTTAGGAGTAATAAAAAGATTCTAGAGACAATCCCTAGTTTTTAAGAGGAAAAGCAATGATTTCTAGTTGGACTAGGATTTCTCTTGATATTTTTGTGGACACCCTTCACTAGATCTCCATGGAGGATCCACTTGCTTAGAGAGAAACTTACATGGGATGGTGAGAATTGTGCAACTTGGATGAGGGAATAATGCCTTATTTGGAATGTGGTATCTTGGATTATTTTTCAAATAATTGGAGATAACTCAAGGGTTCTTGGGGTTTAGACAATTTTCTTTCAAGTTGATTCAATGGAGTACATTACTTGGGAGGATCGATCGAGTCCATGGAGTCTTGTGATGGGGGGATGTGGAAATTCCTCATGTATCTACATTAACTTGGATCCATTATTGTGGATGACACATTGTTACAGAGAGAAAATTCCTATGGCTTGGGGGTACCACAACAAAAATATTGACACTAGAAATCAATATTTCCCAATATGCAAGAGAAACCAAACATCTAACACTAAGGGATACCAAATCATACCTTGTTCTGGATGGTTGAAGTAGATCCCCATTGAGATTTTCTAGTTCATGCTTGCATTAGCAATTTACTCTCAACAACAGCAAAAAATACAAGCATGCTCTACAATAATGTGTTATACCTACTCTAGCATATATATTCAACAATTTATAAGCAATTAAATACATCCATGGATTCAATATTCAAATTCAAATGCACATAATTGCACAGGAAAATATATTTCTATTAATAAAATCAGAGATGACAATAGTGACAACATCTATTGGCACTTCTATGAAATGGAGAAACCGAGTCCTCCACCTGGGCCTCCACCACCTCAATCCTCCATCTCTTGATAGCAAGCTTACAAAGAAAAGGAAATCTTGGGAAGA
The DNA here is from genome assembly GCA_001517045.1 of Pseudotsuga menziesii. NCBI lineage: Eukaryota > Viridiplantae > Streptophyta > Pinopsida > Pinales > Pinaceae > Pseudotsuga > Pseudotsuga menziesii. The sequence goes on along the minus strand of LPNX010328232.1, from coordinate 213,954 downwards.
ACACAAAGTGCTCCAAAGGGACAAAGGGATGCAGAATCAAATATAAGCAAATTGAGGCAACAATGGACTATAGTTTCTTTTCTCTTCAATGTATCCAAGGGATTCCTTATATAGCACTCCAAAAGGGTAATGGAGGGTTGAATCTGAGTGATCTCAAGGCATATGGAAGGCCAAGAGTCAGGATCTTTGGAATCATATGAGGAAAACTTCAAAACTATTTGGATTTATGCACACATCTCGATGTACATAGGTTTGAGGTGAAAAGTTGTTACACCTAAATCTTGTCATCAGCATGTGATGACATCCCAAACTTCAGTATTTTCCCTTAATCCCAAGTTGTGAAGTGAAAATATTGGTCCAGACATCAAATCTAAATATGAAAATCTAGCACCGCTTCTACCCTTTAGTCAAAGAGCGGTGCCTTATTCAGCACCACCTATAATGTATTCGTAGTAAGAGGTGGCACCGCAATTTCCCTTTGTTCAAGGGCCGGTTCTACCTTATCACCACTCTATCTCAATGAGGAAGAAGTGGTACCCTTGGTAAAAAGTGAAAAAAGGGAGATTCTCATGGAGCTTCTCAAAGGAAGGCTCTGTGGCACCCTTATCCCTACTCACTAGGGCCAGTTGAGCTCAAGATCCATCCTTTCGGGATCTCCTATCCACCTCACCCACCATTTTCTCAACCATCTCTATCCATCCCAAGAAAATAAAAGCAGGCTCATACTCCATGGTTGAGAGGGGAGTAAATTTATGTTTCTTCTTTGAAATTATAGCATAAATCAGTAGAGTGAGCTTAAGGGAGCAAGTTTGAGCTATTGGGGATGAGTAATTGGCTTTCTGAAGGAACACATCGACACTAAGGCATAGGTTGTAAACTACTTCTTTATTATTTAATGCAAAATTGGTTCCTTTCCCATAAAGTATATTGTGTTATTATCGTATATTTTATTGTTGAATTCCTTAGTCATCAACATAGAATAGTGGATCATATTCTAGTGCTTTTTTATCTTCTTTGTTTTTTTTCTTTGATTATGCAGTTATATACATGAAGAACCATCATTAGAGGAAACAACTATACAATTATATCAAAGAGATTGATTCCATATCTCCACCCATTCTAGGGAATGTCTTCCAATTCTAGAGTGAACCATTTGTTCTAGATCTGAACCATTCAGGCTAGAGTAACAGCTCATGTCTGTAGGAGGTGCAAAATTCCTAGCAACAAAAGTCATGTGTACACACAAGTATGGGTTTAAAAGTGGCGTACAATAATAAACAGGTGTTTCTAAGGGATGATCTTGGGACAAAAAAGTATAATTGAAGTCCATGGGGGATAAAGAGCCTGTAGAGGGACAAGGAAGGGCATAAATATGTGATCAAGCATTTGTGGTAAAATAAACTATAATAAATTCCCCCTAATGTGTGATCTCAAAGGGGTGACATGATGGCCAAAATACATTATAAAATCCATCCCAGAAGTGGCGCAATGAAGACCCAGGTGGAAGAACCAGCCACTCATCAATACAATCCAATAATCAATATCTCCATGTGACTGTAAAGACATATAGCAATCAGCAATCCCGGATACATAAGAGTACAATGGCCATGAATAGGCATGATATACAAATTGTGACCTGTGTGGTCATCGTCATGTACAATATACAATAGATCATAATCTAAAAAGTGGATGAATATATACAATAGATCAAGATCTCCATAATAGCTGAAGATATAAAATGGATCAAGGTCTCCATAGTGGATGAAGATATCTGATATACACTAGAATCAAATCACGAGAGCTGATATCTCACAACCACTGGCACGATCAAGGAGGTAGCATACATGGAATGCCACCAAGATGGAAGGTCTTCTACACAAACCGCTATGAGTACATATCCTACTATGCGAATAGATTTGTCGAGGTCAAACAGAGTAGTACATCATCTGATTACTGGTCATTGATGTATACTATTAATAGACATGAGATCACCCACCGATAATGAAAATGGGAATCAAGGAAGTGCAATCTAACAAGTGTGAATAGATGTGTTGAGGTGAAACACTTGGAGTAATGCATCGATCAGAGGACATTGATGTATTCCCAAAACTGTCGATGGCAAGAGAACCTACCATGGATGACTGTAAGTCAAAAGGCACTCAAATGACTCTAGACTCCTATTCCATAATAAATTATCTGAAGTCTATGGAATGGAATATGCTAGAAGGAGGGAATTAAGGCATCCCCCTTAAACCAACACGAGGTACTTAGCAATGTTGTATAATGTGGAAGAAATCGAACAAGATGTGCATGAACTAGTAATAGTACTGGGAACGACCGACATGCAAATTCAAGATAACTGGGGAATGGCCAACTCAGGCTTCAACTTCCTTCTAACAAGAGAATAAAGACGAATGGTGAGTGAATGTAGGCAACATGGACTCTAAATGAAAACAGGGACATCTTTGTGACACAAGAGGCGTCAACAGAAGCTCCATAGGAACTGGAAGCTTAACCAATTAGTGGAGATAAACTCATATTAATAAGTACAACTCCTAAAGTCAAACTAATAACCCAACCAATGGATGTGATACACAATGCTCTGTTCAAAGGTGACATGAATCGATTGCTGCCAAAGATAACATCTTTTCATGTCTGGATTTTTAGTTTTTTTTTTTTTTTTTGGACTTTTTCAAATATTTTGAAAAGCTTGAAAAAGAATAAAATTGATTTATAGTACAAATATAGGATGAGACGAGTGTCAGGGGACAAGAAAACTAGTTCCAAGTAGTGGAACATACTTATGCTCAATGCAAGGAGATATGTGCAGGATAACGACACTCATGGGAAGGTCTCCTCTCGGTAAAAGGGGTGATCAAGCTGCAAAAGATATGTAAAAAGGATCTGCTTGGCTAGACATTAGACAAGCTCGGGCTATATGGATGATAACTTAAAGTCAGAGAGCCAGCATAAAGCTCAAGAAGGAAAGCAAAACTCATGAAAATGCAATTATAAATTGATATATACAAGGGAGTCCCGAGGGAATGGAGAGCATAAATTTCAAGAGGAATATGAATCTATTTCTCAAAGACATGGTGGGACTAAAAAAGGACTCCCACAACCTAAAGGATAAATGTCAGCATGGGAACTAAATGCAAAATAGGATCTAACTAGGGCACCCATGTATAGGAAAGCTCTACCATTCACATAACGCCACTTCTAAGAATAGATTGATGGTTTCGTGACATCATGGAATGGGTTCATACCTAAGGTCCAGATGAAACAGTCATAAGGCAATGCATAATGCAAGTTGATGTAGAGTCCTAACCTATATTCCAGTTCAAAATTATACCTATCATGGGAACGAACGGGTCAAAGCCTCAAAGAGAGTGTACAAAAAATGGACCCTTCATGACAATAATATTATTCCAAAACAACTAGAAATAGTCAGTGAATATCCCATACGATAGGATATAGGTAGGATTGATCATGACAACTACATCCAAAGGAAACAGTGTGGTGGATGATGGGACATAAGAAATAATGTAAGGTGTAGACCCAATGTTCACGTATCCACTACCACCCCCGTGAGGGTGAAAAATGGTGTAAATACCAAGCGAAGGGAATAAAAATCCTCCACAAATGGATTAGAGGATGGAATATGATCATTCCCAAATCCATGAGCATGATAAGGGGATGTGATTCCCCCAAATCCAACAACAGGGTCCGTACTAGGACCAAGGATGGGTGATAGGATACCAAGAATGCCGAAAATAAAAGGATCCGAGCTCAAAAGAACATAAATATACTCAAGTAACCACAATCCCAAAATCCCACTAGCGCACAAAGAGCACACTCCTAAGAGAATCTATGGCCAAAATACAAGCAAACCAAGGGGAGGATATGTGATCTCTCACCTAAGAGAGGATTGAAACTCCCATACACGACAAGCATAGGTACATAACCAATTATAGTGGTTCTCATCGTCAACACATAAAGTGACTATTCTTTCTAACCCCTACCTGGCCAGGACACCTACAGAATAACCTCTACAAGTACCCCCTACGATACCTAGGTAAGGAAACTAAGGTCATCCCAATATAACCAATGCTCAGTTGGACATTCGCAGGTGGGATGGACCACATGGGTAGGGAAACAAAGTCCAAAACTCTCAAAAGAGTCCCCAGATACAAATACAATCCTGGAAATATCTTCTACACTCACAAAAGTGACTAAGGGCTATCCCAATCACAATTGCTAATGTTTCCTCGTGTTTGACTCTTGTGTAAGAGGAGCATCCTAAGAAACACTAATTATACCAATTATTTCACACTCTCACCTGGACAGACACCTACTTGTTTTGTTTAATGGTCTTGGAGAATTAACTCACAATGAACTATCCCAAGACCCTAAAACCTAATCTTGTTGATGCACCCTAGAAAAGAAAAGAGTGTAATTCATTCTATTAAGCATTGATTTTAATTGGCTATGATTACTCAAAGGGAAATGACCATGCAACTAATGATATAATGACTTAGCAGTGAAATAAATGTGCACACCTAACAAACGATGCCAAGTGAAAATCTTTGTCGAATGAAAAACGGGGTATTCCACTACATGAGATACATATTTGATCTTTTCCAAATTTCAAGGCAATCCTTCCTATATGAAAGCCTAACACAACTCTCATACAAGCAATCCAATGCAAATACCTCCTCAAATCCATACCTAAGATGCAAGTAAGAATGCAACTATAATGTATTTTCAATATAAAAGAATGGAAATGAAATAAAATTCGTTTAAAACTCTTAGTCTCTGCAACAAATATAAAACACAATCCCATCAAGACAAAGAGACAAAAAGAGTAATGCACTAATGGAAAAACAAAAGGATAAATGAATAGAACTACTTCAAAGAATAATCAATAAAAAAAAGCGTTTTCTGGTCACAATAGAAGTAGTCAACTGACAACATCAGAACCCAAGAGGACCCAACCGCACTCACAACCCACCCAACAAATTCTCATATCAATAACTCAACCAAAATGGAGGATGTACGTGACTATTGAAAAAACAGTAGCGTATGTATGTGACTTTTCAGCTGAAACTCATGTATGTATGCAATTGTTTAACTGAAACCCATGTATACAGAGAAAACAATGGTAAAAAGTAGGCTAATAGTCAAACTAATCAAGGGGACTGTCAATGGATGAACATACTATAAAATGTGACACAAAAATGGGGAGAAACAAAGAGCAATTCAAGCACATTGTGCCCTGAGACCCCAAATAAAAACAAGGAACATCCCTAGTATGGTCGCCAATTCTGTTACGGAGAGAAACTTCCTATGGTATGGGGGTACCACAACAGACAGCTTGACACTAGAAACCAATATTTCCTAATATGAAAGAGAAACCAAAAATATAACACTAATGGATACTGAATTGTACCTTGTTCTGAAAAGTTGAAGTAGATCCCCATTGAGATTTTCCAATTCACACTTGCATTAGAAATTTACTCTCAACAATAGAAAACAAGAAAAGCATGCTCTACAATCATGTGTTAGACCTACTCTAGCATATGTATTCAACAACTTATAAGCAATTAAATACATCCATCGATTCAATATTCATATTGTGTTGATAGAGGTTATCACTATTGTAATCTTTGATTTTATTAATACAAATATATTTTCCTATCCAATTATGTGCATTTGAATATGAATAATTGGATAGGAAAATATATTTGTATTAATAAAATCAAAGATTACAATAGTGATAACCTCTATCAACACATCTACAAAACAGATAAATTGAGTCCTCCTCCTGGGCCTCCACCACCTCAATCCTCCATATCTCGATATAAATATCACAAAGAAAAGGCAAGCTTGGGAAGAACACAAAGTGCTCCAAAGGAACAAACGGACACAGACTCAAGTATAAGCAAACTGAGGCAGCAATGGACTATAGTTTCTTTGCTCTTGAATTCACCCTCTTCAATGTATCCAATGTGTTCCTTATATAGCACTCCAAAAGGGTAATGGACGGTTGAATCCAAGCTATATCAAGGCATATGGAAGGCCAAGAGTTAGGATATTTAGACTCATATGAGGAAAACTCCAAAAATATTTGGATTGATGCACACATCCCGATGTACATAGGTTTGAGGTCAAAAGATGTGTGTACACACAAGTATGGGTTTAAACATTGCATACAACAATAAAAATGTGTTTTTAAGGGATGATCTTGGAACATCAAAGTATAATTTTAGTCCATGGGGTCTAAAGAGCCTATAGAGGGACAGGGAAGGCCATAAATATGTGATCAACCATGTGTGGTAAAATAAACTATAACAGATTCCCCCTAATGTGTGAGGTCAGAGGGGTGACATGATGGCCGAAATACATTATAAAATCCATCCCAAAAGTGGATTAATGAAGACCGAGGTGGAAGAACCAACCACTCATCAATATAATCCAATAATCAATATATGCATGTGATTGCAAATACATATAACATTCCTAGATACATAAGAGTACAATGGACATGAATAGGCATGATATACGAAATGTGACATGTGTGGTTATCACCATGTACAATATACAATAGATCAAAATCTCCAAACTGGATGAAGATATACAATATATCAAGATCTCCATAATATTTGAAGATATACAACGGATCAAGATCTCCATAGTGGATGAAGATATCTGATATACACTGGAATCAAATCATAAGAGCTGATATCTCATGAACACTGGCATGATCAAGGAGGTCACATACATGGAATGCCACCAAGCTGGAATGTCTTCTACATGGACCGCTACGAGTACATGTCCTACTATGTGAATAGATGTGTCAAGGTCGAACATAGTAGTCCATCATCTGATTACCGGTCATTTATGTATACTGTTGAAAAATCATGAGATCACCCACCGATTATGAAAATGGGAATCAAGGTGCAAAGTGCAAGCTAAAAAGTGTGAATATATGTGTTGAGGTCAAACACTTGGAAAAATCCATCGATCAAGGGACATTGATGTATTCCCAAAACTGTTGATGGTGAGAGAACCTACCACTGATGACTGTAAGTCTCAATGCACTAAAATGACTCTATACTCCTATTCCAGAATAAATGATCTAAAGTCGATGGAATGGAATCCGCTGGAAGGAGGGAATTTAGGCATCCTGCATCAAACAACACAAGGTACTTAACAGTGCTATACAATGTGAAAGAACTCAAACAAGATGTGCATAAACTAGTAATGGTACTGGGAATGTCCAACATGCAAAGTCAAGATAACTGAGGAATGGCCAACTCAAGCTTCAACTTCCTTCAAAAAAGAGAATAAAGGAAAATGGTGACTGAAGGTAGGAAGCATGGACTCGATATGCAAACTTGGAAATCTCTATGACATAAGAGGAATCAATAGAAGCTCCATAGGGACTGAAAGCTTAACCAATCAGTGGATATAAATTCAGAGTAACGAGTAAAGATCCTAAATTCAAACTAATAACCTAACCAACGGATGTGATATACAGTTCTTTGTTCGAAGGTGACATGATTTGACAGCTGCCAAAGATAACATCTTTTCCTATCCGGATTTTTATTTATTTTTTATTTTTTTGTACTTTCTCAGATATTTTGAAAAGCTTGAAAAAGAATAAAAGTGATTTATAGTACAAGTATCGGAGGAGACGAGTGTTAGGGGACAAGAAAACTAGTTCCAAGTAGTGGAACATGCCTATGCTTAATGCAAGGATATATGTGCAGGATAACAACACTCGGGAGAAGGTCTCCTCTCAGTAAAAGAGGTGATCAAGCTGCCAAAGATATGTAAAAAGGGTTAGTTTGGCTAGACATGAGACAAGCTCGGGATATATGGATGATAACTAAAAGTCAGGGCGCATGCATAAAGCTCAAGAAGTCAAGAAAAACTCATTAAAATGCAATTACAACTTGATATATACAAGGGAGTCCCAGTGGAATGGCCAGCATAAAGTTCAAGAGGATTATGAAGAGCTTGCTCAAAGACATGGTAGGACTAAAAAAGGACTCCCACAACCTAAAGGATAATTTTCATCATGGGGATCAAATGCCAAAGAGGATCTAACTAGGGAACCCATGTATAGGAAATCTCTACCATTCATATCATGCCACTTCTAACATCAGCATGAAGATTCCATGACATCATGGAATGGGTTCGTACCTAAGGTCCAGATGAAACGGTCATAATGCAATGCATAATGAAAGCAGATGTGGAGTCCTAACCTATATTCTAGTTCAAAATCATACCTCTCATGGGCACGAATGGGTCAAATCCTCAGAGAGAGTGTACGGAAAATGGACCCTTCATGACAATAATATTAGTCCAAAACAATTGGAAACAGTTAGCAAAGAGCCCATACTATAGGATATAGGTAGGATTGATCATGACAACTACATCCAAAGGAAACAGTGTGGTGGATGATAAGACATAAGAAGGAATGTAAGGTGTATACCCAATGTTCGTGTATCCACTATCACCCCCGTGAGGGTGAAAACTGGTGCAAATTCTGAGCGAAGGATATAAAAATCCTCCACAAATGGAGTAGAGGATGGAATATGACCATTCCCAAATTGATGAGCACAGTAAGGGGCTATGATGCCCCCAAGTCCAACATCAAGGTCCGTACTAAAACCAAGGATGGGTGACATGATACCAGGAATGCTGAAAATAAAAGGATCTGAACTCAAAAGAACATAAATATACTCAAGTAACCACGATCGCAAAATCCCACTGGCGCACAAAGAGCACACTCCTAAGAGAATCTATAGCCAAAATACAAGAAAACAAAGGGGAGGATATGTGAAGTTCCGAATTCAGCAAGTATGGCTCTCCTAGGAGAGGCTCAAAACTTCCTACACTACAAGTGGAGGTACGTAACCATTATAGTGGCCCTCATCTTCAATAGATAAGGAAACTGTTCTTTCCGAACCCTACCTATCCAGGACACCTACAGAATAACCTTTGCAAGACCCCCTGTGATACCTAGGTAAGGAAACTAAGGTCACCCCAATATAACCAATGCTCAAGTGGATAGTCATAGGCAGGATCGACCGTATGGGCATGGTAGAAAATCCAAAAACTCTCGAAATAGTCCCCAGATACAAATACAACCTTGGAAATAGCTAAGGCTCTCACAAAAGTAACCAAGGGCTATCCCATCACAATTTCTCACACTTCCTCGTGCTTGGCTCATGTGTAAGAGGAGCGCCCTAAGAAACACTAATTATACAAAGCATTTCAGACTCTCACCTGGACAGACACCTAATTGTTTTGTTTAATGGTCTTGGACAATTAACTCACAATGAACTATCCCAAGACCCTAAAACCTAATCATGTTGATGCACCCTATAAAATAAAAGAGTGTAATTCATTTTATTAAGCATTGATTTTAATTTGTTGTGATTACTCAAAGGTAAATGATCGTGCAAATAATGATATAATGACTTAGCAGTGAAATAAATGTTCACACCTAACAAACAATGCCAAGTGCAAATCTTTGTCGAATGAAAAATGGGGTATGCCACTACATGAGATACATATTTGTTCTTTTACAAATTCCAAGGAAATCCTTCCTATATGAAATCCTAAACACAACTCTGATACAAGCAATCCAATGCAAATACCTCCTAAAATCCATACCTAAGATGCAAGTAAGAATGCAACTATTATGTATGTTCAATATAAAAGAATGAAAATGAAATAAAAGTCATTTAAAACTCTCAGTCTCTGCAGTAAGTATAACACACAAGCCCAACAAGACACCGAGACAAAAAGAGTAATGCACTAATGGAAAAACAAAAAGATAAATGAATAGAACTACTTTAAAGAAGAATCAATGGAAAAAGTGTTTCTGGTCACAACAGAAGTAGTCAACAGACAACATCAGAACCTAGGAGGACCCAACCACACTCACAACCCACCCATATACTTGTCACATCAAAAACTCAACCAAAATGGAGGATGTACGTGACTGTTGAAGAAATAGCAGCGTATGTACGTGAATTTTCAGTTGAAACCCATGTATGTACGTGATTGTTCAGTTGAAACCCGTGTATACAGAGAAAACAATGGTAAAAATCAGCCTAACAGTCAAACTAATCAAGGGGAGTGTCAATCGATTAACATACTATAAAATACGACATAGAAACAGGGAGAAACAAAGATCAAGTCAAGCACATTATGCCCCCAGACCCCAAAGAAAAAAAGGAACATCTCTAGTATGGTCGCCAATTTTGTTACGAACAGAAACTTCCTATGGCTTGGGAGTACCACAAGAGACATATTGACACTAGAAATCAATCCTTCCTAATATTCAAGTTAAACCAAACATCTAACACTAAGGGATACCGAATCATACCTTGTTCCGAATGGTTGAAGTAGATCCCCATTGAGATTTTCCAATTCACGCTTGCATTAGCAATTTACTCTCAACAACAAGAAACAAGACAAGCATGCTCTACAATAATTTGTTAGACCTACTCTATCGTATATATTCAACAATGTATAAGCAATTAAATACATCCATGGATTCAATATTCATATTCATGTGCACATAATTGGATAGGAAAAGATATTTCTATTAATAAAATCAGAGATTACAATAGTGACAACCTCTGTTGGCACGTCTACAAAATGGAGAAACTGAGTCCTCCACTTGGGCCTCCACCACCTCAATCCTCCATCTCTCAATAGCAATATCACAAAGAAAAGGAAAGCTTGGTAAGAACACAAAGTGCTCCAAAGCGACAAAGGGATGCAGACTCAAGTATAAGAAAACTGAGAAAACAATGGACTATAGTTTTTTTGCTCTTCAATTCCCACTCTTTAATGTATCCAAGGGGTTCCTTACATAGAACTCCAAAAGGGTAATGGACGGTTGAATCCGAGTGATATCAAGGCATATGGAAGGCCAAGAGTTGGGATCTTCGAACTCATATGAGGAAGACTCCAAAAATATTTGGATTTATGCACAAATCCTGATGTACGCGGGATTGAGGTCAAAAGTCACGTACAACAATAAACAAATGTTTTTAAGGGATGATATTGGGACATCAAAGTATAATATAATTCCATGGGATCTATAGAGTCTGCAGAGGGACAGGGAATTCCATTAATATGTGATCAATCATGTGTGTTAAAATTAGCTATAACACACATGTAATTAGAGTGAAATGTTTCACTTATTTTATGCTAGAAATGCTCATTGTAGGTTGCTTGTAAAGGGATTAGGTCCACATGGTATTATTGACCTCTCTTACGTTTCATATAAATAGAGGAAGGATGGATTATTTCCATTCATCATCCCTGTGATCACGATCACAATATTTTATTTGTACTTATATTCCTGGAAGAAGTCACTATGGTTTCCTCATGAACCTTGGGTGGACTTATGAATTCTAGAGGAGATGTCTTCAGGTGGAATTCACTCTAGTGACTATGGTCTACTCTTGAGGATAAAATGTTGGTGATGATCTTGGCTCTCTCTATGTTGGATATTCACATCTAATTGATTTCTCTTTATATTCATTCACTACGGTTTCTTGGTCTTCTTGGAGTATCTTGGAGATTTGGTGTTAGGGTTTATCCCTTGGAGATTGGATATCGGAGTTTTGTGATAAGACCCTCAAGTGGAGTAGTGAAGAAGCGGAGGAGAGGAAATCTTACCTTGGAGTACGTGATGGATTGATTATTTTGTATTGGAGATAAATGGTAGGGAATTAAATGCACAACCTTGTATTGTGAACTTAACTGTTGGTTTACTTCAAAATTATTATTTAGAATAGGCCAATATTTGGTGCTGGTGTGGGGGGAGGTGAATTGGATTTTTCCAACAAAGATAGTTAAAACCCTATAAAACACAATAAGAAACCTAACTTATATAACAAGTACTACATATACTTTTAAATAATCTCTTGGTGTAAGGTAGCATAAATCAATGATCATGCTCCAAGGACCAACCCTTAATGCTTGTCAAAGATTTTCCAGATCCGATTAACCATAAAATGTGGCAAATATAGTCAACTTGAGTTCACAATGGAAACAGGAAATGGTTATGTTATCTCTAAATAAATTAGTCTTAAATAGGTCAGACTTAGAGAATTTATTTTGTGTATATTTCAAGGCACATTATGAAATATTTTTGTATTTAATAAACTTTGGAACACCTTGTACTCTGTTTTTTCCCATTAAAAAACAAATTTTAGCTTTTGATGGATTAGGAAAACATCTCAATTGTTCATTAGCCACCAAAAATAGAGCTTTCGGAAGCTTACAAACAGAATCCAGGGCTTCCAAGACACAAAAACCTGGCATTTTTACTATAAAATGGCATATTTTTAAAATGATGATTCTGAGTGACTAGAGAATCATTTTGAAAAAATATCAAAGGTTTTGTTCCTAACATGTCAGCGAACAATAACCTCTCTCATTTTTCCTACAGGTGTTGCAGAGTTGGAGAATCAAATCCATCTTTGAGCCCTAATTTTCGGATCTCAAAATTTCCCTGTTTGAAACATGTTTTTGAAATACAGATCGCAAGAAAATGAAAACTAATTTCAAAAAATGGAGAGAGAATTTTGCTCACAACATACCTATATACAAAAACCTCTTTTGGTTTATACACAGGTGTCATATATTTGGAGAACCAAATCCATCTCTGAGCCCTAGTTTTCAGCAGTTTGGCCCAATTTTTGGGGTAAAAGATGACGTGTCAGTCCTCTAGGTGGAATTTTCGACCTTGTCTATCAATCCATGAAGATTTGATGCAGGTTTTGAAAAGTTGGAAAATCAGGCTGTCCAAGTTGCAAACAAGGAATTCTAGCCTCAGCCTCAATTTCACCAGCAACTAGAAACCCTAGAAGAAGTGGTAATGAGCCTTTTTGGCCCAGAAGCAGCTTGTGATACTGCTGCCAACCCAAGCCCTAGACAGGTTGCAGAGACATCAAAGGGACATCACTAAAACCTTAAAACAACAGGGTAAATTGTGCTGAAATTTTTGATTGAAATTTTAAAATAGAGCTTTTGGTGGCTTAGGCGAACACCGCAGTTGTTCATTAGCCACTCAAAACAGAGCTTTCGGCAGCTTACAGACCCAGAATTTTGTTTTCTTACCCACCAAAAGTGCAGAACAGTGCAGAAAGGCATAGTTCCACACAAAACCAACTTTGGTTGATCCAAATGCCTCATGGATGATTTATAAGGTTGGAAATTAATTAAAGGCACCAGTATTTTTGTTCTATTTCAGTTTTGAAGGTGCCACCAAGATGAATTAGGTCACAAACCCTACCTACTCTGACAAAGTGTGACTTGTCCTCTAGATAGCAAGTCTGAGTTATACTTCAATGTTCATTGCAGTTATTAAAGAGTGCGAGGAGTAAGAAAGTGTTGGAGTTAGGTAGATTAGCACTTGAGTTAGGGTTTTGACCTAATTTTTGCAAAACGGTTATGTTTATCTATTTTTAGTAAATTCGATCCAATTTTTCAGGATCTGAAATAAATTTTGTAAAGGCTATAAAGCCTGTGACTAATGTTGAAGCAAGGGTTCAACTTCAAAGAATTTTGAGACACTTATTGTATTCAAGCTTCTCATGTGCTTTGTCACTTAATACAAGATATTTTTCCATTACATGTTCAACTTTCATGTCCTTTCTGTTCTGTACTTATGCTTGGATGTTTAATTCAAGTTTATTCTTTTTGTCTAATACCATATAGTTATCATCCTATCTCTGTGTTGATGATTTGAATTACAAGTATATTTCCTTATTGTGATTATCCATTTAGTATGTGATTTCTTTATATATGAATCTTCCAGCATAGTGATTTCTTCATCTATTCACCTTTATTACAAACCCTCTAAACATTGATAGTTAGAATCCTTATCTATTTGATTAAGTATTATGCATGGCTTGAGTGTGTGAGGTCTTTTAGGTCATCTGACTTGATCCATTGAGAAAACCATTAAAAATATTGAAGTTACCAGGCATCCTCGAGCTACAACCTAGAGGAGTTTCTTGGAGAGATAACAAATTGGCACCGTTGCCGGGGAGAAGAGATTGAAGCTCAGCTTCCCTGGGGGAAGACATAGGCCCTACTTTGATGATAGACAAAATTGGGACACTGTTTGGGTTGTAATCATCTATCTGGCAACTCCATTGGAATAAGGTGGCTTCAAGAAGACCAAGGACCAGAGAAAATCCTCATAGGACACCAATGACACCTGTTTCAAATCCTAAGAAGATTATAAGGATAGGAAGGGATTTACATAGACAGACTTCCAGAGCTGCAAGGGGAGCTACATCAGGTATTCCTAGTGGTATTTATGTTGTTGTATCAAATAGGTCTCATTTTCAATCTTCTTCTGCTGAAGCATCTAATTCTCAGGAATTTATAAGTGAATCAAAAAAATTTAGGGGTTGAGGAATCTTCAAGCACTGTTGCTTGTGTAGATCCAATCCCTGGCAACTCCACTAAGGTAGATCTACCATAAATACTTTCTCAGCCACTACCAACACCAGCAGCATCTCCTTCTTCCCTTTCCATACCCACATCTAGTATGGCTTCCCCTTTGACAAAAATGGAAAGGATCCTTGTTGCCAGATATGCCCCTCTAAATTTTCCTAACCCCCTTTCTACTATTCCTACTAGAGATTATCTAAAATACATGCCTAATTTTACTAGGGAGGGAGATTTCACAGTTGAGGAGCATTTAGAGGAATTCTACAGGTATGCTGAGAATACAAACATTGAATAAGAGGATGTGTGGACTAGGGTTTTTGTTCAAATTATAGATGGTCAAGCTAGGAAATGGTTCAACGAATTACCTACTGGATCAATAGCTAGAATTGAAGCCCTAGATGACATATTTTTTAAGCATTGGGGAGAAAGAAGAAACCACCTTTACTATATCACTAAATTTAGCAATTTGAGGAGAGAGAATGGTGAGTATGTTTCCAACTTCACAAAAATATTTAACAAAATGTTTAGCAAGATCCCTGCTGAGATCAAGCGAACTAACACTTCATCCAAAATCACTTATGCCAATGCCTTTGATTCTGAGTTCTATCTTCTTCTCATGGAAAGAAGATTTGATTATTTGTCACTCATGCAAGATGTTTCTCTTGAAGTTGAGTCCAATATCGTTTCATCTCAGAGGGTTAAGGGAAAAATGGACAGGAAGAAGCAACCCTCAGATCCTCTAGGGGATTCTTCCTTAGAAAATAAAATAGAGAAAATGGCCAAAATGTTGGACAGTTTGACAACTGAAATGTCTGGACTTAAAGACCGAGGGAAAATACCTATGAGAGGTAAAGGGCCAAATGATTTTACTCCCAGAAACCCTAATTTTGTTCCTTACAGAAGAAATAACCCACTAGCTCAGATATTTCAAAGGGATAGGAATCAAACTAAGGATCAAAGAATTAGAGCTCCTTTCCAAAATGTTTTGCTAGAAGAAGAAGAAGAGCTTACTCAAGAAGGAGGAGATGAAGAAGAAAATATAAATTGTACGGAAGATGAAGTTGATCTCTCTTTTGTGACACAAGCAGACTATGAGGAAGCCCTCATGAATGAGCATATCATGGAAGAATCCTTATATCAAGTAGATGATCAAGAAGGTTATAATTTGAGATCCATGATTGTGGCTCCTGTAAAGAAGATTCCTGCCCCTACAAAGCAGTCAACTTCTCATGTTAGAAATATTGCTGCTCCTACAAAAAAGATTGCTGCCCCTCCAAAACAGCAACAAAATCCATTCCAACCATCTATCCATGATCAAATCCATCTCAAGGCTCCACCGCAAGAGGTAAGAACTTCTGACAAATTATCTTACTCTTTTAATCTTGAGTCAAAAATTCAGAAGTTAAAAATCCCTTTTCCCTTGATAGAGATTATGAAGAATGATGCCTTCAAGTCATCCATACTGAAATCTCTTTAACCAAAGAAACCCATATATGCTGACTTTGTCAATTTGAAATATGATAAGCCCATAGTAACCCTAGGCCGGTTGAAGAGCTAGATGAGTCTAGTCCACCCTTCTATATATCCCTGAACAACCATGACAAGATCCTTCACAACTGTTTGATTGAATCAAGAGAATCCCACAACCTAATGCCGAAAGTAGTGATGGATGATCTTGGCCTAAACATTACAAAACCCTACCATGATTTTTTCTCTTTTGACTCCAGGAAGGTCAAATTCCTAGGCCTCATAAAATACCTTGTCATAAACCTCTCCCAACTTCCTTTAAAAACAATAGTGATGGACATAGTAATGGTTGACATCCCCCCTAAGTGTGGCCTCCTCTTGTCTTGCTCATGGAGTAAAAGGCTAGGTGGTACCCTATAGATGGATCTTACATATGCTACAATCCCAATGTTTGGAGGAGAGACTAAGAGACTCTATAGAGAAAATCAGCTTGCCTACATCATCGATAATGAAAAGAGCTCTGTAAACCATCCCATCTATGTGGTAAACAGGGACTTTGGGGCATGCATTCTGCAGATAGATGGTTCCCAGCCAATACCCATGCAGCTTACAAATCCCACCTATCAACAAACTGAAGAAGTAACCACCTCTATCTGGAGCATGTTTCCTGATGAGAAGCCAGCTGATATTTTTCCAAATCTGTTTCAAGATCCAGTTGCTGATAATATCATACAAGAATATTCATCCCTGTCATTAGAATTTTATCATGATGTTCCCATATTTGACAAATACAGTGATAAAGAAGAATATTTTAAGGTTTGGAAAGTTTTGTCCACTTATGGAATTTCATCTAGTTCTACATTTTAGCAGATAGATTATCAGAAATGTGTGAACCCTGTGGTTGATGATGGTTATGAATTTGTAGATCAATATCCCAGTGATATATCTTGCAAAGAAATTGCCAGCTATAATAGGCTAGTGTATCATCATGATGATTTCAAATTACAGAGATATGGGGAAAGGGAGCAAAAAGGTTCAGATCAGCAATTGAACTTGCATTTTTTTTACAAAGGTTGAGCTGTCCACATTCAGCATTAATACCAATGAAGACAGGCATCAGCAAAAGCATCTCAGTCAGTTGGAACAACAACAAGAAGAGGTATTTCCTTGTAAATTTGATGATCCTATTGCTGATTATTTGGATTCTATGAGCAACATAGTTGTTAAAATATTATTCCTGTCAAATGAAAGTTGGTTTATTCATCTTTTCAAGCCACTTTCCTATTCAATGTACATTCCATTATTTTTGGGGTCAAGATCAAAAAAATTGTCAACAAGTCTGTTTCTAACATGGCTTCATTGGAAGCATGAGTTTACTTGATTAAGCATCAGTACAGTGGTTAGAGTAGGAATATGTAGGAAAATAATCTCTTAATATGAGTAGCTAGGTCATTCTCAGTTTTTTTCATGAATAACCAAAGAAAGCTACATGCATATTTCAGGGGATCAATTATAAAAGACAAATGACTCCATGCCCAATTGAACACTAAAGGATAGGTTTGAATTTTTGTTTTACAAGAAAGGAATTTGGTCTGGGGTTCTTGGGACCTCATAGGGACATTCCCATCCCCGAGTAGGAGCTATATGTTATCTCCTAAATAAATTAGTCTTAAATAGGTCAAACTCAGAGAATTTATTTTGTGTAGATTTCAGGGCACATTATGAAAGATTTTTGTGTTTAATAAAGTTTGGAACACCTTGTACTCTATTTTTTCCCATAAAAAATAAAAGTTTAGCTTTCGTTGGCTTAGGTGGACATCTCAACTATTCATTAGCCACTGAAAAGAAAGCTTTCGACAGCTTACAAACAGAATCCAGGGCTTCCAAGCCACCAAAACCTGGCGTTTTTACTATGAAAAGTCATCTTTTTAAAATGATTATTATGAGCGACTGGAGAATAATTTTACAAAACTATGAGATATTTTTGTTCCTAACATGTCAGAGAACAATAACCTCTCTCATTTTTCCTACAGGTGTTGTATATTTGGAGAATCAAATCCATATCTGAGCCATAATTTTTGGATCTCAGAATTTCCTTGTTTGACACATGCTTTTTAAATACATATCTCGGGAAAATTAAAACGAATTTCAAAAAAATGAGAGAGGTGATTTCTCAAAACAAACCAATATAAAAAAACCTCTTTCAGTTTATACAAATGTGTGACATATTTGGAGAAATAAATCCATCTCTGAGCCCCCGTTTTCAGTAGTTTGGCCCAAATTTTGGGGAAAAAGATGACGAATTTTAAACCATTGTGTGATTCCTTCTCTTTGAAAAAAAATGGTTACATTTAGGAAACTCTACAACTTCATCTTCTTACAAACTACTAAGGTAAACTAGCCAATTTTCCTTGTCGTTAGGGTTAGGACATGCATTCATGTAAAAATGTTCATCCTTTGAGATGTCGGTCAGAGGATTGATTTTCCCATTGTTAGGAATTGATATACTATTTATGATGTTTAATGTTGTTTTTTCAAAAAAAAGATCTGAAGGAATTTCAATCCATTCCTTGTCTCAATTTATGGGCCATTTGGCTTACCCATAATGCCCAGTTATTTGAATACAAACAAATTCCTACCTATTAGAACTTTTCCCAAGTCTATGATATCTTTCAACATTGGGAAATGGTTTCTATGGAAAATATCCACGACGTTTAGGAGAGTTCAATATTAATAGGTCCACTCCATGAGGTTTCTTTGACGATGTGTCAAAGACCAGAGAATTTTAAATTTAAATATGGACTCTAACCGGAATTAACAATTATGTTGAGTTGGCTTTTTTGAAAAAGAGAGACGGCGAACAGGTTTTGGAGGCTACGCTTGCTGCTCAAGCTACCACCATAGGGTTTTCTATCATTCAAGATCTCAGGCCGCCGCCATGGCTGTGCCTGGGGGAGGGCTCACCCCTCCCTCTCCTCCTTCCTCTGCTGAGGAAGCTTTCAGAAGGCTACTTTTGGCTCCGGGATTTAAACCGATAGCCCCGTCCATTCCGAAATTCATCAAGAAACTTGATGTAGTCCCTGAAATTGACCTTCCGATTGAAAAACCCATCAAGATCACTCTGGAACTAGCTGAGTGCATACTGGTTGGGCATTTCATGGGGTTATGTCCCTCAACAAAAACCACAGACGATTGGATCCAAAGGAAATGGAGACCTCAGCTCAAGAACAGTTTTACCTGCTACCCGGTTGGAAGAGGGTTCTTCATTTTTGAATTCATATCCAAAGAAGACCCAGATCTTGTCTTCAGAAGTGGCCCGTACTTCATGGGTACCCAAGGACTGTACCTCAATAGATGGACCCCGGACTTCAATGCTGAAGTAGATGTCCTGAAGGAAGTCCCAGTGTGGGTGAGGCTCCCAAATCTCCCAGTTCACTTCTGGAACACACAAACCTTGGAAAAAGGAGGGAATGCTCTTGGGAGATACATAGACAAAGCAGAGAACAAAGGTCAATACTCCTGCACCAGAATATGTGTAGAGGTTGACCTTGAAGCAGGGCTGCCTGAGGCAATTAAACTGAAAGTTGGAGCTTGGCACCACTACCAAAAGCTAGATTATGAACAGCTTTCATTCAAATGTTGCCACTGTCACAAGCATGGTCATTTCCAGAAAAAATGCCCCCACATACAGGTCCATGAAGAAGGAGAAGGCTAGCAAAAAGTTAAGAAAGGGAAAAAAAACAACAAAATCAGGAAAAAAAGACTGGAGGTGACATGCAAAACCAGCCAATGAGCACAAACAACCAGGAAGCCACCAAAGCTGCTCCAATCATCATTCAAGAAGTTGAAGAACTAGGGAAGGCCAGCGACCCAGCTGGAAATCAAACCAAAAATCAACCCAGCAATAAAGGGACAGAGCCTCAAAGTGCAGATCCATTGGAAACTGGGGAAATACCCCAATCCGACCCAAGAGCTTCCACTGCGGCTGAGACCTCTGGTCCCTCCAAAGAAACAAATGAGGACCCATTACTGCTAGAATTGGATCCAGGTGAAGAGATTGATGAGGGGGACTCATCTAGCAGTCTGCCGGCGGCTCCCATCAAAAACCCAAGAGGGAGAAAATAAAAAAAGAAGAAGAGAGAGGAGGCAACATATCTAGCTGTCCTTGAAGGCTCAAAAAAAACCATAAAAGGTATCATGAACACCATATCTAAAAAAGGAATAGCTACGTCCCCAAAAGGGGCCACCTCCCCCAACCATAGTACCTAATGCGGTACATCTCCTAGAATTGCGGAGGCTTAGGTTCTACTCTAAAACAAGAAGCAATGAAAGACCTGGTCTGAATTCATAACCCTGAGATTCTGCTAATCCAGGAGACAAAAATGGAGGAAGCTGCTGTCCTCCAAGCTGGAATTTTTTTTTGGAAAAAAGGTCCTAGGATTGCCACCAACTCCAGAGGTGCTTCTGGAGGTATTGCAACCTTTTGGGACTCCAACCTTTATGATCTTGAAGCTAAAGAACGTGCGTTGCATTGGGTTTTTACAAAGCCCACCCACAAATTTTATGGGCATACTGTAAGTCTTTTCAATCTCTATGTTCCTGTCTTACACTCGGAAAAAAAAGACTGCTGGAATATGTTAGAATCTTTTCTCAACCTTCAGCACCTTGATAATATTATAGTAGCAGGCGACTTGAATGTCACCCTTGCAACCAATGAGAAAAAAGGAGGCACGATGGTCAGGGATCCTTCAAGGGAATGGGTTGAGGATATCATCCTTGGATGGGATCTCATTGACATAAAACCTGCTAGAGGTAAGTTTACTTGGACGAATAAGAGAGTTGGACCTGGTCATGTTGCTTCCCGGCTTGACAAGTTCCTAGTTCATTCCTCCTTTATCTCCCTGGGTCTTTTAGCCTCTTTCAAAATCCTTCCTCACTGCACCTTCGATCATAAGCCCATCCTTCTTGATTTGTCTCTCAATCAAGACCTCGGACCGATCCCCTTCCATTTTAGTCCCCTCTGGATCCAGTGTGAGGATTTTTTGCAAGTAGTTGCTAACTCCTAGGCTACCCAAATAAGAGGGTCTCCTACCTTCATTTGGGAAACCAAATTAAAAATGCTAAAAAAGGACTTGAAAAACTAGGCAAGGCTCCTTATCACTCCTTTATCAAAAAGGAAAATTGCTCAAGCTGATCTGGAAACCCACCAAATTCTCATGGACGTGTCGCCTGTAACCAATTGCATTCTTCGAAAGGAAGAGGACCTCCATAAATCTTTCTTCTCAGCCTGTAGGATGGAAGAGGAATACTGGAGGCAAAAATCCCGAAATATTTGGCTCTTAAGTGGGGACAAAAATACAAAGTACTTCCATAAGCAGGTCGAGGCTCAAAATAACTACAAAGCGGTCTCTGAAATTAACTACCATGGTGACCTTCTCAAAGACTTTGAGGGTATAATGCAGGCTTCCCTAGCAACTTTCAAGGATTTATTCACATCTTCCATAGAGGACCCGATTGACATTTCCTCCTATCCATTTGACCTCATCCCGAACCTTATCAAGCCTGAGGAAAACAACCTTCTTACTGCTCCGGTCACAATGAATGAGCTTAAAGGTATACTCTCGATTATGAAACCTGACAGCGCTCCCAGCCCTGACGGTTTCACAACAAGATTCTTCACATGCTACTGGTCGATAAGCAATATTGATCTCTTAAAAATGATTCGGCATTCTCAGATGGTCAATAGGCTGGGGGGCAGCACCAACTCTTCCTTCCTAGCTCTGATCCCGAAAGAAAAAGGGGCCAACACCTTCAACCGCTTCAGACCGATCTATTTGTGCAACACAGGGTACAAGATCATAACCAAGATTATTGCCTCCAGGCTAAAAAGAATACTGCCCAATATTATTCCGGAAAATCAGGGAGGTTTCATCAAGGGAAGGAAAATCCTTGACAACATCATCCTCATCCAAGAAGCTATAAATTCTAGCTATCAACGTAATGAGAAATGTATGGTCATTAAACTTGATTTAGCTAATGCTTTTGATCGTGTTAGGCATGATTTTCTGTTTGCAGTTATGGAAAAATTTGGCTTCTCTTCAGCCATTATAAACTGGATCAAAGGCTGCGTGGGTGCCCCATGGATAGCCCCTCTAGTTAATGGAAGGCCTACTGGATTCTTCAAAGCCACTAGAGGTCTAAGGCAAGGCTTCCCGTTGTCTCCCCTTCTCTATGCTATTCAAGCTTCGGTCCTCAGCTTTCAACTCAACCTTTGCCAGGAAATCCACATGCTACCAGGCCTAAGAATAGTGAATGATGTTCGGAACATAAACCATGCTCAATTTGCAGATGACACCTTGTTATTAGGAGGAGAAAGCACCCATTATGCCGAGCACTTTAAGCAAGAACTGGAAATTTACAAGGAGGTGTCCGAAAGTAAAATCAATTTCCAAAAAAGCAAAATCTTCAGCTGGAAGTGTTCAGCAAGAGAGCTTCGGGAAATAACCAGAATGCTTGGGATGGAAGGCACAATGGACTGGGATAGCTCCATTTACCTTGGCATCCCCATTTGCAAAACCAAAATCAATTCAGCAAATTGGGATACTATTTTAGACAAAATTAAAATCAAAATGCAAAGTTGGAGTGCCAATTGGCTCAATCTAGTAGGAAAGACTATTCTTATAAAAGCTGTCCTAAATAGCATGCCTATTTACCATTCGTCCATTCTGGTTGCCCCAGGTTTGGTTATTCGCAAAATGGAAGGTTTGATCAGAAAATTTATCTAGGAAGGGGGCAAGGGGAATGAAAAGAAACTCCATCTTATTAGTTGGGATAATATTCAAAAGCCTCGTGATGAAGGAGGGCTTCAAGTGTGGAGTCTTTCCTCCTAAAACCTGGCCTTGGGAGCTAAATTACTCTGGAAAATTGTAACCGGGAAAGATAGTTGGAGCAAGAAAGTTCTTTGAAAAAAATACTTTCCAGGAACAAGGAAGAGATGCTTGGACATGCCCTCTCCAATAAAAAATGGTTCTCCGATCTACAAATTATGTATTAAAGCTCTAGAACCTTTCAAAAGGAACCTTTACTGGATTCCTGGTAATGGGAAAACAATTAGAATATGGGATGACTCAATCCTGGGAGAAACTCCCATTGGGTCTTGTTTGGAAGTGGAAAACCTCAAACACTGGCTTTTAAATAAAGGAGTCAACTCGCTATGGGAACTGTCAACTTGGGAAGGAAACAAATGGACTGGCTGGGATCTAGGAAACCTCCCTCGGGATCTAGAAGCGGAAGCTGAAAGCCTAACAATCCTCCTCCAAGGCAGATCTCCCATTAATGAAGGAATCAGAGACAAAAGAGGGTGGGGAAACAACTCAAGAAATTATTCTTCTGCTGAAGGTTACAAGAACATCCAAGCAATCCCTTACGCTGCTCCCAATCCTGTGGTCTGGAAGTTTCTTTGGTCAAAAGCCTTCATCCCAAAAATTGACATGTTTTGCTGGACGCTGGCCCACAAAATCATTCTCTCTGGAGAAAACCTAAAGAAAAGAGGTATGTAAGGCCCTACTAGATGCTCGCTTTGCAAAAAACGAGAATGAAATGTCGAATCACATTATCCTTGGCTGTCATTTCTCCAAAGAGGTTTGGAAACAAGGTTTGAGGATGAACCCAGGAATCAATCTTCCAGTCACTATCCAGGACCTTCTTTCAGATTGGATGAATCTCTCTCCGTTTCAGCTAGCCAAGCAACCTATGCTCCATACTTCCTGGAATTGGATTCTAAAATCCACCTGCTGGAAAATTTGGATTGAAAGAAACAACCGAATTGTCAGGGGACAGGAAATCCATCCCTCTAAAATAGCAATACAGGCAAGAGAAATTCTTGGGGAAGCCCTTGAACAAAACGCCTCCCTGTATAACACTACTCCTCTTCTACCTGAAGAATCTCAATGGCTAGGCATGATTGTCCCCAACCACCAGAGTTGATCCCTTTCAAAAACCCATTTTGCTCATTGGGAAATTCAGCTAGATGAGCCTGATTTCAACAGGTGGAAAATCTACATGAATGAACTCTATCTCTTCTTTGACGGAGCATCAAAGGGCAATCCTAGTTTAGCTGGATGCGGTGGAGTGATTACTGAGTCTAATGGTAACGTGGTCAGCACTTATGCTTGGGGCCTTGGCATTGAGACAAATAATAAAGCAGAATTTTGTGGTCTTCTTCAAGGACTAAGGATTGCATGATCCAAAGTAATTGCAAAGTTAATGGTATTTGGTGACTCTCGCTTGCTAATTCAAGCCATTATTAAGAAGAAACAACCCTCCCACCTTCAACTAGCTCAAATATTTCATAGAATTCGGCTGCTATGTAAAAGTTTCCACTCCATCAGATTCTTCCACGTCCTTAGAGGACTGAACTCACAGGCAGACAATGGAGCAAATGATGGTACCCTCTTGGGTAGAGGTATTTTGCACATGGATGGTGTGGAAACTAGATAGGACATCCCTTAGCTGGAGAATGGTAATCTCATTAGCTAGGCAGGGATCCACTGTACCGAGATTCCCCTTCAGCAACTGGCACTGCAAAAAATATCTGCAATCCGATTTCGGTCTCATGCATTCCGTGACTTGTTCTCCCTCTCATCTTGTTATTTATTCCAGTCATTTCTCCTTCAGCATCATAGTGGATTTGAAGACCCAAATTCCTAAGGTTCCTCTGAAAGAGAAGGAGAACCCCATCGCTGCGTGGACGAGGAGTTGTTTCGTTCACCCGACCCAGGAGAGCTTATTGCAATGGCGTCGCACAGTTCTTCCTCTTCGTGTCCTTCAGTGGAAGACCGAATTGAATCTCTAGAAACTTCAATGGGGAGACTCAGAGCTCGCTTGGACAGTCAAGACAAAAAACTGGAAGCGACCTTTTAAGCAGGAGAGAAAACTTGGGACCTTCTAAATGAAGATATTAGGGAGCTGCGAGAAGACCACTCTACCTCTTCAGAGAGAATGGAAGATTTCAAAGAATAGGTTCGCACTGGCTTCAAGGATGCTGCGAACACTCATGGATACTTTGGAAAGCGTATAAGTGCCCTGGAGACTATTGTAGCTAAGCTGATAGCTAAACTGGACAAATGAAGTTCCCCAAGCTTGAAATCTGCAGTTTCCGCTCAAGCTGTGTCCTCCCCTTTGCATCTCCACCGTTTCTCCTCCTTTCAAATTTCTATAATAAGGCCGTTGGGCTTCTTTGGATTCCAACGTTCATTTTGGAAAAGAATCTTCTCTATCAAGCATTGAACACTTGTCAAAGAACTTGGTAGCTGGTTTACCGGAATCAATTCAAACTTCCCCTATGTTCTAGTAAAAAAAAAAACAATTATGTTGAGTTAAAGCTTTAAGGACAATATAAAAACTAGCTATGGAAAAGAATATTAAGAATCATAAGGTATTTGGAGATTCAATTCTTCAAGTGTTTGTAAGGAAAATCTATTTCCCTCCCCACTCAATTTAAACTTCCACTTTGTGACATGTTTGCATTTAATGAACCAATTGTTGATGAGTTTGATGAGTTGTTGACCTGGCCTTGTACCTTGAAGAATTTAGGGTTTACCTTGGGTGCCATGCTCAAAATCAGGGGATGTTCCTGAGAGGTTCCCCAAGATATGTTACCTAGAAAATATAAACATAATGTTAAATACAAGTACTTCTCAAATTTATTTTCTTGTTATCACAATATATGTACAAGAAAATTAAAAATTATGGTTGTAACTAATTGAAACAAACATTAAAACTAATAAAGTCCATCAAACTATAGAATTGACCCAAGATTGAGAAATTCTTATAAAATTGGCTTCAATTTGCATTATTGAAGTGTTAAGACTGATTGTTTTTATTGCAAAATTAACTTCAAAGTTGGTGAAAGTCCATGAGCATGCTTGTAATTTAACCTATAGTCCAAATCTGCATGTAAAATGAAGGAATATTATAGGGAATGCATTGCGAAAATAACCTAGAATTTGGTAAAGTTAACCTGAAATCCAATGACATGCTTGTACATAAATCCAACCAAATATTAAGGTATAAATCCACCTTAATTCCAGTAACCCTCACCAAACAACTCATCAATCCACAGATTACAAACAAATTACAAACAAGGAAAAGGAATCAACTAAACTTATATAAGCTTGAACCTTGGTCGTCACTTATCTCAATGAAAGACTCACCCCAGGAAAAGGAGGCATCAATGGATGCACTAAATGAAGCATCGTGTGAACAACAGAGGATTTCATTCCACCGATGCATTCCCCGAAGCAGAGCAGAAGAAACTCTTGCTGTTGTCGAATTGGAATTTGAGAAAGACGCCATGGTTCTTCAATTTGAATATGAGGAAGATGCCAAGGGTAACACTCTTTTAGTTAGATTACTTAAAGATAATTCCATTAAATGTATTTGTATCCATGGCTTCTTACTTGCTGTCTTCCATTTATGCAATTCCTTTCCTTCCTTTCTGCATTTTCATGGCGACTTAATTAGAGTCATATTTTATTTTATTTAAAAAAACACATATATATTTTTAAATAAATTTTTTTTTTAAAATCTATAAATCATGATACCTTATATATATATATATTGTTTCCCACTTAATTAAAGTAATATATTTATTTTAGATCTTTAAATGAAACTTGTCATACTACATGGAAAACCGTTTGGCTTAAGACCTAAAGTAAAAGTTCTTAGTCAACAATGAAGTTTTGTGAATGTTTTTTTTATTATGTTAGGAATATTACTTTTCTTATAAATATAGACAGGATCTTCTTTATCTTTAACTAAGTATTAGCTTGATTTTACTTAGGTTAGTTTATATATATGGTGGTGACTATTATAAGTATGTAATGCCTATTGCATTTTGGAAATGTAAGTAATAGTATGTTCTTTTAAGCCAAAATCATAGAGTTTGTTAGTTCGTTAAGATAGGGCTATAGTTAATTGGAAAAGTTGATATTTTTGGTTAATTCTCGAAGGTTTAGAATGAAAACTTATGATCGTCTCTAGTTTCTTATAAAGCAAGCACAACCAGCTGAAATATGTTCATGGTAACTCTGTGTATATTAACATAATCAACGATCCCTCTCTTATTTACAAAAAAACATATAATTTCTTTGGAAAGTTGTTATATTGGCATTTCCCTTTATTGGGAATTGGATTGCTTGGAATTTTGGTAGAGGAACAAAAGTATAGATACTAATGGACCCTAGGATAAGAAGTGAGGAATACTTTAGGCTTCTTGAACACATTATAAATCATTTGATACTAAAGGATACAAATACCCTAAATTAGATAGTTGATATGCACGTAACCATAATCAGGCATTAAGAACGATGTTCTAGAAGGGCATTATAATTAATAAGGGGGAGAATATAGGTAGGTTTCCTTTAGATATAATCATGTTAATATGAAATATGTTCAAGATACCTTGGCTTGGGATTTCAACCCCTCTAATCATTATACACTGAAAGAAGGTTATAAAGAACTTGGTTTTTAAGGATTCTAGGAGGCTAAGTGTTGGTGGTGGAAAGTTTGGTGCCTCAATTGACTAATAAAATATTACATGTTTATGTGGTTACCATTGATCAACGAGGTATTAACTTGAGATAATAAACAAAAGATAAATATAAATGTCCCATCTAAATATGTCCTATGAATATTCTAGATACGTTTGGAGGGACTTGGAAAGAATGGTAGGTTTAAGGGATGCTTGTGTAGGATATGCAATTGAACATGAACTAGATGACAATGAAAAAAATGATGGTGATTATAATCATTGGCATCATCGTCTTCATTGTTGTCATCATTGTCAACCTAACACAAGGAGAATTTAAATGCACTTTATTTGGGATGCTAAAGTGGACAAATTTTGTGTGTAATTTAGCATTGTCCCAATATAATGTGCCAAAATTTTCACCTATACAACCTATCACAAGGATAATTTAAATGTAACTGACTTGGGATGCTAAATTGGATGCAATTTGCATCCACTTTAATGCCATCCAAATATAATGTGCCTAGTTTAGAAATTGTTGTCGTCAACATATAATCACATCATCAATAATGTCATAATCATTGTCTTAATCATCATCATCATCATTTTCATTGCCACTACCATCTCCATTGCCAATGTCATCTTCATCTTCAACGTCATTTCCATCTCCATATTCAATTATTTTATAGTTTGTCACTGGAATTTTATAACCCAGCATAATTACAATTATTGTAGTCGATTATAAATCTCTACATGTCAATAATTTGATTCTCCTATCACCTTTATTTATAATCCTATTTGATCATATTTTCCAACCTTACCAATCAAATCTAATTTTATCTCCAAGAATGTGGTTGGTAGAGTTAAAACAAATCCAATTTCTATACAACCTCCAAGATTTCAATGTCCTCAATCATGGTTATAAGTTATGCATGCTTTGAATGGTAACCATATCCCAATTGTAGGTAATATCTTTCCTATATAGGTAATATATGCTAACATGGGGCCTTATGCATGGCCAACGATCTGTAAGGAACAAATTATGGTGTAATGATATAGATTCTACTCTAGAACAAGGATTGGGGTATAAGAACCAACCTTAGTGTGAAAAAACTCTAAATAGACACCACATCTGCCTCACATGATAAATATTCTCTACACATTCTATGTTTTGTACCTTTAGAACCCAAACATGGTATACAAACCCCATAAGTAAATAAATTGCACTAAGACATTGGATTTCCCTCCCACATCATACCCTCATTGTTAGTGTCCTCCTCATTTTCATTACCATCATAATTTACATTTTCTTTTTCATCATCATTTTCATTGACATCATCATCATCATCATATTCATTGTCATGATCATCATCATCAACAACATCACCATTCATGCCATTGTCGTTATTATTTTCATCATCGCCGTCATCATCGTCATCAATGTCATCATTTTTATCATCATCATCATTGCCATCGCCATCACGATATAGTCACATCATCATCATTCTCGTCATATTCTTTGACATCATAGTTATCACCTTCATTTTCATCCCATAATCACTATCATTGTTGCCATCATCATCATTTCCATTGGAATCATCATTGTCGTCCTCATTGTTATCATCATCTTTTTTTAATCACATCATTTCCATCCTCATCATCGCCATCATCATCATTGTTGCCAATGTTGTCATCACCATCCTCATCCATGCTGTTGTCATCGTCATAATCAGCAATGACGATGATGATGATGACCAATGATTATAATCAACATCATCAAGTTCGTGATGATGACGATGATAATGGATTCTTAAAATTGTAACCATATCCCACTTGTTATGCATGCTTTAAATTGTAACTATATCCCACTTGTTATGCATGATTTAAATTGTAACCATATCCCATATTCTTTAAATGATGATTATGATGAACTATATGGAAATGACAATGATGATGTTTCTGATGATGATGATGATATAAATGATGATTATAATCATCATCATCATGATTATCACAATAATTAGCATCGTCATAATTGGCATCATGGTCATGATGATTACTATATTCATCATTTTCATGGTCATCATCAATACAATCATGGCCCATGAGCCTTATAAGAAAGAATTTGGGCCTAAGTGAATGAATTATGTACAAAACAGTGGCCCAATACCCAATATAAATTCATGCTATTCCAAATCTCAAAATGATTCACACTTCTAGGAATAGTTTAAATTTTTAATCTACATGGTCTATGTAGTAGTATGGAACCTCGAGCATAACCATGATTCCTCCGAGCAATTGTTAAGGATTATGTCATTGGCATTTTCATAATCATCATCATCGGTATAATCATTGCCATATAATCATTATATTCACCATCATATAATCATTGCCGTAATCACTATGCCATCATCATCATCATCATCATCATCATCATTGATGTCATTCTGATTATCAAAGTTCCCATTTTCATCATCGTTTTCATTGTCATTTTCATCATCAATATTATCATCATTGCCATTACTAACATTATCATCCTCATTTTCATTGTCATCATCATAAAATCACATCATAGTCATTCTCATAATATCTGTGATCATCATCATTGTCAATGTCAATGTCATTGTCACAGTGGCCTTTCTAGTAATATGAAACCTTGGGCATAACCATGAGTCATCCAAGCATTGTTAAGGTGTTGCAGCTGCAACAATTTCCCAAATTTTTGGAAAGTTTGGACCCTCCTGTTTAATCTTGTTTTCCCCACTCTGCTACACGTTGGATTATTTGAGGTCATTTCCTTGCTGTTTGAGTTTTCCGTCTTGGTCCGTGCATGTTTTGGACTGTAAGGCTTAGCAGTTTTCCATTGCTTATCATTGAGTTTTAAGGTGGAATTGTCATTTTCCGTCTTCAGAGGACAACCCGTGTGTCATTACTGGAAAATAAACCTTTCATTTTGGGTTTTTCGAAAGGATTTATGTTTTTGATCGGAGGCCGCAGGTTGATTGAATTCCGCCATTGTGGCTCCCGAATCGACTAATTGCCTGTCGAAATGTTTTTCTTATTGCTGATATCCTGTTCATTATTTCTTCGATGGTGAATAACCTGCGGATTTTCCTGACTGTAAGACTTCCACCGTTGCAGCTGTACAATGCTCTGGTTACCCGATGTCTCAGTAGGTCCCTCCTGATGTTTTATCGTGCCAAGTTTTAATGTGTATTCCAGAACCCCTATACTGTTAGACTTTCGTTGTTGTGGCTTTACATCACACTAATTGTCCAATGTCTAGTGTTTTGATCCGCCAATGGGGGTTTTTACATGTGCATTTCTAAATTGTTTTCCCACCGATTGTCATGAGCTAGTCACTTATTTCATAAAGGACCTTCATGCTTCATCTTTTTAGGTTGATGTTTACACGAGAAGGCCCACTCCATTTTACTTTTCCTTCAGTTTTCATTTGATTGGTATTATGTTTATATTTATTGAACATAGTCAAAATAAATGATGAATTCCGTTTGATCGTAGATAGACATGGGAGTTTTTCTCAAATCCCTTTGAAGATGATTGTGGCGAAGAAGATGCAGTTGGAGGACAAAGAAGGATAAAAATGCATAAGGAAGCAGAGTTGATTCTTGAGGAAAATAAAATAATAAAGGTCTGACTAGGGACCGATGAATGGTAGAATGTAATCATTAAAGAGCAAGGGCCCTGGCTTGGGCGTTTCATCAGTTACGTAGTGGTATCCATTTTTATGAAAGTCTTTATTTAAATCATAACATGGAATCATGAGCATTGGAAAAATGACAAGACTAGAGATTGAAACGTTGGTGGGGAAACCAAAAGGTTGAGCTAGTTCTTGTATAAATGGGAAAAGAGAAAAAGAAAGAGGGACTTTTTCCTAGAGAAACTTGTAAACTACTTGTTGTAAGAGGAACTACTTTGTTTTGAAATAATAAAATTACAAATTTTTTCCTGTTGGAGGAAGTGTTGTGTGGAATGTTCAAATGTGATGAAATGAAAAATGTTGAAGGGGAACTATTTCTTTTTCAGCCGTGTTTCGTTAACTATGAGAGCGTTCTAACTTTCTAAACCTATGTTCTTATTTGAATATTCTCTGGTTTATTCTGTGATAATTTCCCCTATAAGTAATGGATGTTTTAACGGTTGACAAGTTATCTTCTCGTGTATATCTTTATTCATGTTTATTTGTTTTGATTCTAAGAACAACTACCTGTGATTTATCTTAACATGTGAACAGTTTACATTAATCATGAATTAATAATCTTTCTCCCTAGGGATAGCTTAGTTAACTTTTGCTTTTCCAGTTGTGTATGATTTAGATGCGAGAGAGTCTAAGACGAGAGGTAAGAACCTGTGCATCACATTACGACCACTCCTTGCATTCTTCATCAATTTGCATCTTAGATAGGCACTTGAATATCATACTTAAACTCAAAATACAAAAATACATACGGTGGACTGGGCCGCAACCAGTAAAACCCTTTGTTTTTGTTACTTGACCTACGGTAGCCAGACCGCAAACCGGATGGATTCCCTACAACAAACAGTCACGGGATAGTTGGGAACATTGACTGCAGAGAATCCCTTGTTGTTGTTGCCTGTGAATTTCCAGGCCTCAATAGTTTCTAGTGCTAGAAGGAGGGCCACCGGTGCATGGATGGCCGAGGAAATACATTTCCCCGAAATAACTCCACCAATGATAGTTTTGAAAGTAGTTTATTTCCTGACCCAAATAATGAAGAGAATAGAGAACATTTGTTTATTGTGGACAACCAAGTAGTAAATGATCTAAGAAGACACACATGGGCTCATGTAAAGAGTATTGGAGGATTACCCATTATCCTTGATTTGCCCCAAAGAGAATACAAGAAGAAAGACTGTCCCATCTTGGAAGATTCAATGTTGGTTGGAGATTTGGAAGAGTTAGTAGAAATTGCGTTGCAGGAAGTGGTTCATCCTTTGACTCAAGTAGGCCCAAAAACACCTTACTGCTCTCATGTGCGGACTCCTATTCCTTCACCTCCTCATTCTCCACCCAGATTCATGCCATGTGTAAATGCAAACCAGCCACCTAACCCACCAAAACCACCATCGGCTTGTAAAGCTAGATCACCCTTGAACTTAATGCCTCTGTTGCATGACTTACCCCAAGCTTTTGAAAAGATGCTTCCCAAGTTTGATCCAAACGAGAAGATGTTAGTAGATGACCATTTACAAAGTTTCTACTTGGCAATAGAAGGATTGAGGGCCGGGGAACATGAGGATGTAGTTTGTAGACTCTTTCCACATACCCTTAAAGGAGCAGCAACATCATGGTATTTTGGTTTGCCAGTTAACTCTATCCCGAATTGGGACACCTTTGAAAGGATTTTTAGAAGAAAATATGCAACCCAAAAAACTCATGCAACTCTCATGAAAGGGCTGTGTGCCTTAAATAAAGAAAGAAAAGAGAAGGTCCATAGTTTCACCCAAAGATTTGCAGCTTATCTTAAGAATTTTTCTGAAGCTGACAAACCCTTGGATAAAGTCCTGATTGAGTATTATACTTCAGCTCTAGGACCCAAATTGGCCATGTTTTCCAAAATGAAATCCAAACCAACGCTAGCAGAGACTTATGAAGAAGCTGAAAGAGTGGAGGCTGAGAAAGAAAGCATCAAAGACTATCCTAAGTAGTCAGGAGAAAAAATTGGTGGGAGGAAAGCTTTGTTATTTACTAAGTCCAAAGAGGAGCAGTCACCAGAATTCGAAGGAATGGAAAAGATGATGCAGAAGCTCTCTAACAGAATAATAGACTTGGAAAAGGAAAAGGAAGCCAAAAAGTTTTATAAGCCTTATTACAATAAAAGGGAAGATAACAATCAATCCCAACCCCCTCCACACGGCCCTACATCTATGAACTTAACAGAGGTAGGGATGGATAACTTTTGCACTTTTCACCAACAACCCCATTTTGAAAAGAATTGTCCTCAATGGATAAATTCAATGACATTCATTATGAATCATCTATTGGATTCCAAATTAATCAAGGATAGTGATGAAGAAGGGAAAGACAGCAATAAATCAATAGAAAAATAGGAGGATGAGGCCATGGTTTTATGGGACTGTGTATCGTTGTTTGATGCTGAGGAAGAAAAGGATTTGAGACATGAAGATATCCTGGAAAAAAATGTAATGATGAGAATCCAGGGGTTGATTGAGGAAAATAGTCTTATGCTCCCAAAAATCAAGAGATTTCAAAATAATGTTAAGAAATTTCAAAAAAACTCCTCAGCTAATAAAATTCTGAAATTTACCATCACCAGTCAAAATCCTAGACAGATCAACATGCCTACTAAGCCCAATGAAGAAAAGATAAATAATGTTAAACCGAATCTCACAGAACATAATATGGATTATGACATTGTGGAGGATATCAAAAAGGTAAGGGAGAACATCTCATTATTCAAGACGTGCAATGTGCTACAGTAGAAACAAAAGCTATTGAAAGCACTTGAAATATCAGAGGAGAAGCTTCCCACTGACAATCAGCCCCAAGAAGAAGAAATTGGTGAGAAAGTGTGGGAGGTAATCCTAAATGCAATACCCCACCTTTTCTCCTTACTTTTGAAATTTTCAACCACAACGTGCATAACTGCCTAGTATACTAGGGGGTATCAGTCAATGTTATGCCGTTGTTAGTCTGCAAAAAGATAAATGGGCAACCTAAACCTTCTACCTGGAGGGTCATTTAGATGGATAGAACGAATGTGAAGTTAATTGGGGAAATGGAGGATGTTCTCATTTGCTTATCTTCTAATGATAAGGTATGTCAATTCATTGACATCGTGGTGGCTGACATACCAGAAGCTTATGGACTTGTTTTGAGCAGATATTGGTCAGCAATGCTGAGTGGATATTTTGCCTCGGACTAGTCACATCTCTAGCTACCTTATAAAGTAATCCCAAATGAAATTAAAGTTTTAAGAGAGCCCCACATGAAACACAATGTTACTCAGTTCGAAGAAAAAAATGAACTAGTAAATTCTATTTTGGGAAATTACTTTATTGAGCTAGAATCGGGAAACTATCAAGCGAAAGAAGCCAGTGATATATCAAATGCTTAGCCTGATCTCCTTCGATTTTATCATGCTAATGAAATCGATTGTAAAATAGTAGACTTAACTGTAGATGTAGGTATTAATTCACGCACAGTAGCAGTTAGCAATTTTTGGACGCTTTTCTTTGATGGTTCTAAAACTTTGGAGGGGTCAAGAGCCAGTTGTGTCCTGATTGATCCTAAGAAAAATAAACATTTTATTTCATGTAGGTTAGAGTTTGAATGTACCAATAACACAGCTGAATATGAAGCATTAGTTCAGGGACTAAGAAAAGCAATTGAATTAAAGGAAAAAAATTTGAAAGTGTTTGGAGATTCTGAAATAATTGTAAAACAAATTCAAAATCAAATACATTGCATTTCTCCTCATTTAAAAGCTTATCAAAATGAAGTATGGGATTTTCTTAAATTTTTTAATGCATTTAACATTGTATCGATTCCTAGACTTAAGAATGCAGTAGCTGACTTGTTGGCCACCTCAGCTGCGAGGCTTGTGCCCTCTAATAATCGGTGCTCTGTTGAATTGCCTTTCAGGTCTTCAGTTCCAGATATGATTACCAATCTATGAGTTTTTGATGATGATCAACAAATTATAGAATGCCTGACAAATGAAGAGACCTTCAAAGGGGCGATTATTGATGATGAAGAACATCAATCTGAGCTAAAATTCGATAATTTTATTCCTAAAGGAGTCAGGACTTTAGAGCGAATGTTTGATCTAAATGAGAAATTCAGAAGGCCAGTGAATGTGAAGACTCATAGCTTGTCTCTACAGTTCAAGTTGATTAATTTGGGGACCGAATTTGAGCCTAAATATGTGAATCTGGGAAAGTGTTGCTCTCCAAGTGAAAGGGATAGGTTCATCAGTCTGTTCAAACAATACAAAGATGTTTTAGCTTGGATGTATGAATATCTGAAGACATATGACACCAATATTATTCAACATGTTATTCCCATCAGATCTGAAGTCAAGCCTTATCAGTAGCCTTTAAGGAAAATGCATCCAAAATTAGAGCCTCTGATTCAGAATGAGGTAAAGAAGCTGTTGGATGCCAAAATCATTTTCAAAGTTAGACTCTCGGAATGGGTTTCAAATCTGGTACCGGTAAGAAAGAAATCTGGAGAGATTAGACTATGTGTGGACTTCAGATACCTAAATCGCGCTTCGGATAAAGACAATTATCCTGTCCCACCCATGGAACAGATATTGCAAATGGTTTCGGGTTCTGAATTATTTTCTTTATTAGATGGATTCTCTGGCTACAATCAAGTGTTGGTAGCCAAAGAAGACAGACTTAAAACTACATTAAGAACCAGATGGGGAACTTTTGCTTACAGAAGGATGCCCTTTGGACTCATAAACGATGGAGCTACTTTCCAAAGGGCTATGGACATAGCGTTCCGCAGTCTGATTGGCCACAGTGCTATATTATACCTCGATGACATCACAATATTCTCAAAGAAAAGAGGGGAACACGCATGCAATCTAAAGCATATTTTTGAACACTGCCGAAAATATGGTATCTCACTAAACCCCAACAAGTGCATGTTTTCCGTTACCGAAGGTAAGTTGTTGGGTCACGTGGTTTCTAAGAAGGGGATCTACATAGACCCAGAAAGGATCAAAGCTATCGAACATATTCCTTTACCCCATAATAAAAAGGGCATGCAGTCATTTATGGGGACAATAAATTTCGTGCGAAGGTTTGTGCCAGATTTCACTCAAATTGTTAAACCTTTGCAGCAAATGGTAAAGCAAAGTGTAAAATTAAAATGGACCGACGTTGAGAAGAATGCATTTAGTAAAATAAAGACAGCTATTGTGCAGGTGCCCTCCCTCAAAAGTCCGAATTTCAAGAAATATTTTATTTTGTACACTTTTGCATCTGACGATTCACTAGCAGCGGTGCTTACCCAAAAGGAAGATGGGGGAGATGAGTTTCCCATATCATTTATGAGCACTGGTCTGCAAGGGGCCGAATTGAATTACCCAGTCATGGATAAACAAGCTTACACAGTGTTCAAAGAAGGAAAACAATTCAGGCCATATATACTTAAGAATCGGACAAAGGTAATAGTTCCACACCCAGCAGTGAGGTCTCTTTTCATGCAAAAAGAATTAGGAGAAAGAAGAGGCAACTGGGTAACAGCTCTACAGGAGTATGACCCCAAATTCAAGCCAGCCTCCATAGTTAAAGGGCAAGGATTATGAAAACTAATAACTGAAAGTAAAGACAATGAAGAACATGACTAGGAATACGAAGCTGAGTTACATTTGATGGATGTATGTCCTCTTTTCATAGATCCAGACTCCTAGTATCGAGACCTTGTGCATACCTTCAAGTGGGATTGTTGCTGGAACATTGGAATTCTAACCAAAGAAGAGCACTACGCCTAAAATCAGCCTCATATCAGATTAATGAAAGAATTTTATTCAAAAAGAATTATGATGGAGTTCTTCTTAGACGCTTAGAGAAAGAAGATGCGAAGAAGGTCATGATAGATTTACATGATGGTCCTACTGGAGGACATTTCTCTGGAGATACTATAGCTCATAAAATTCTCATAACCGGATACTATTGTCCCACACTATTCAACGATGCACACGCCCATGTATGAAAGTACGACATTTGTCAAAGGTGTGATGGAAGGCAAGTTAAAGCAGCAATACCATTGAAGCCTGTGATGATAACAGAACCTTTTGAGCAGTGGGGGATGGACATCATTGGGGAGATAAGGCCAAATTCCTCCCTACAACACAAGTATATTCTGATGGCAACCGATTACTTCACTCATTGGGTTGAATCCATTCCATTGCATAAGGTGAATGAAGATGCGGTCATGGACTTCTTGCAAGATCATATAATTACCAGGTTTGGAGTTCCAATTTCTCTAGTTTTTTATAATGCTACTTATTTTTCCTCTATTATATTAACTGAATTTGCTCATGAAAAGGGAATTAAGTTGCATTACTTTGAAAATTATTATCTGCAAGGAAATGGTTTGGCTGAATATTCGAACAAGAATCTAATTAGAATCTTAAAAAATACTGTGATAGAAAACTAGATAAGTTGGCATACAACATTACCAAATGCTCTTTGGGCTGATAGGGTTACCCCCAAGACTTCGTTAGGTGTGTCCCCATATACCCTTGTTTATGGAAAAGAGGCCATTCTACCCCCCAATATCATGCTACCCTCTTCCATAATAGCTTAGGAATCAAGAGGATCAGATAATGAAGTTTTGCAGATGAGGATACATAATCTTTTGAAGGCAGAAGAATCTAGATCCAAGGCTATAGAACATTTTAAACAACAACAGGAGGTAGTGAAGAGGTCGTTTGATAAGCACAAAGATGGAACAAAATAATTTGAGGTGGGAGATTTGGTTCTCAAGTGGGATCACCCTCATGATGAGAAAGGAAAACACACAAAATTTCAACAGTTATGGGTAGGCCCTCTCAAGACTGCGGCAAAGCTTGGCCCCTCAACCTATAAGTTGCAGGATTTACAGAAATGGGAAGAGAGATTACCAGTAAATGGTGCAGTTCTTAAGCCTTATTTTTCTTGATTTGGTTTTATTTTGTTATGTTTTGTATATAAATAATTGAATTGTTTGCCACTTTGATTTGTTCTTTTCCTTTTTGTTTAGAGTGTTTTTCTCTTGATTCCAATAAAGGAAGCGAATTCTTGGTTGCTTGGAGAGCATCATAACCCTTGATAAACTTAGATGCTTTGGGCATTAGACTATTTGAATATGTTGGAATTTCTTCTATTAAGTATTTTTCCCAAAATGTCTATGAACACATTGAGGTCCAGCGTAATCCTTGAAATAACTCGAAATCAAAAGGTCTGGAATACTTTTTCGAGGCTCCATCCATTTCACATCTAAAACGTCCTAGGGGGTGAAAACAAAAGATCCATGGAAAGGAGGGCAAAGTAAACAGTATATTATATCTAAATGATCCCATGCTAGGAATTGAAAGCTAAATGGATAATAAGAGTCAGAACTCCTAAGAAAGAAAATATGTGTCAAAACGAAGTACTAAACCATATGAGTACAAAATTGCCAAAAGTTCCTCTCCGTCAATGAGCTGAAAATTAAATGCATCTCTCACACAAAAGGACACTATGGATAGAGGATCCTAAATAAAATTCAGAAAGAAATGCATATGGAGGACTCCAAAGAACAAAATTTCAGAAGGCACAAAAGTGCAATTGGCATGGGAATGGGGAACAAATGAATATTTATGATTCACCATGCGTTCCAATCCTGTGGCGTATAAGCTGGAAGCTATTCAAAGATAAAGTTAAAATGAAATCTCCCTACTTAAGCCTCAAAAGAGTTATCTTGAACTTGAAGTTTTGGTTTCCATTCCCAAAAATTGGACTATCATCAATGATTATGGGTTCATATATGTGACATTATGGGAATCCAGATATCTAGAAGAATTTAGCATGTTGGTTTCACTGCTAAATAGTCTATTGCTCAAGGAGGGGTTTATTCAGAGATCTGGATTCACTAGTGAGCCACCAATTGTTGTAGCTATAACAATTTCCCAAATTTCTGGAAATTTTGGACCCTCCTGTTTAATCTTGTTTTCCCCACTCTGCTACACGTTGGATTATTTGAGGCCGTTTCCTTGCTATTTGGGTTTTCCATCTTGGTCCGTGCATGTTTTGGAATATAAGGTTTAACATTATTTCATTGCTTATCGTTGAGTTTTAAGGTGGAATTTTCATTTGCTGTCTTCAGAGGACAGCCCGCGTGTCATTACTGGAAAATAAACCTCGCCTTTTGGGTTTTTCGGAAGGAGTTATGTTTTTTATCGAAGGCCACAGGTTGATTGAATTCCACTGTTGTGGATCCCAAATCGACTAATTGCCCATTGGAATGTTTTTCCTATCGTTGATATGCTCTTCATTGTTTCTTCGATGGTGAATAACCTGTGGATTTTCTTGACTGTAAGACTTCCACCGTTGTGGTTGTACAACGCTCTAGCTACCCGATGTCTTAGTAGGTCCCCCCCTGATGTTTTATCACGTTGAGTTTTAATGTGTATTTCGGAACCCCTAGATTGTTAGACTTCCACCATTGTGGCTTTATAGCACACTAATCGTCCGATGTCTAGTGTTCTGATCTGCTAATGGGGGTTTTTACATGTGTGTTTCTAAATCATTTTCCCGCTGGTTGTCATGATCTAGTCACTTCTTTCATAGAGGACCTTCATGCTTCATATTTTTAGGTTGATGTTTACACGAGAAGGCCCGCTCCATTTTCCTTTTCCTTCAGTTTTCATTTGATTTTTATTATGTTTATATTTATTGAAGATAGTAAGAATAAATGATGAATTTTGTTTGATCGCAGATAGACATGGGAGTTTTTCTCAGATCCCTTTGAAGATGATTGCGGTGAAGAAGATGCAGTTGGAGGACAAAGAAGGATAAAAAAACATAAGGAAGCAGAGTTGTTGCTCGAGGAAAATAAAATAATAAAGGTCTGACGAGGGACCGATGAATGGTAGAATGTAATCATTAAAGAGCAAGGGCCCTGGCTTGGGTGTTTCGTCAGTTACCTAGCGGTATCCATTTTTATGAAAGTC
Source organism: Pseudotsuga menziesii (assembly GCA_001517045.1). Lineage (NCBI taxonomy): Eukaryota > Viridiplantae > Streptophyta > Pinopsida > Pinales > Pinaceae > Pseudotsuga > Pseudotsuga menziesii. The sequence continues at coordinate 173,739 of LPNX010328232.1, read as the reverse complement.
TTTATTTAAAATGTAACATGGAATCATGAGCATTGGCAAAACGACAAGGCTGGAGATTAAAATGTTGGTGGGGAAACCGAAAGATTGAGCTAGTTCTTGTATAAATGGGAAAAGAGAGAAAGAAAGAGGGGCTTTTTCCCAGAGAAACTTGTAAACTACCTATTGTAAGAGGAACTACTTCGTTTTGCAATAATAAAATTACAAATTTTTGCCTGTTGGAGGAAGTGCTGTGTGGAATGTTCAAATGTGATGAAATGAAAATTGTTGAAGGGGAACTATTTTGTTTTTAGCTGTGTTTCATTAACTGTGAGAGCGTTCTAACTTTCTGAACCTATGTTCTTATTCGAATGTTCTCTGGTTTATTCTGTGATAATTTCCACTATGAGTAAAGGATGTTTTAATGGTTGACAAGCTATCTTGTTGTGTATATCCTTATTCATGTTTATTTGTTTTGATTCTAAGAACAACTACCTGTGATTTATATTAACATGTGAACAGTATTACATTACTCATGAATTAATAATCTTGCTCCCTAGGGACAGCTTAGTTAACTTTTGTTTTTCTAGTTGTGTGTGATTTAGATGCGAGAGAGTCTAAGATGAGAGGTAAGAACCTACACATCACATTGTGACCACTCCTCGCATTCTTCATCAATCTGCATCTTAGATAGGCACTTACATATCATACTTAAAGTCAAAATACAAAAATACATACGGTGGACCGGGCCGCAACCGGTAAAACCCTTTGTTTTTGTTACTTGACCTATGGTATCTGGACCACAAACTGGATGGATTCCCTACACCAAATAGTCACAGGCTAGTTGGGAACGTTGACTGGGGAGAATCCCATGCTGTTGTTGCCTACGAATTTCCAGGCCTCAACATAAGGATTGCATCATTTACATTATAAAGATCATCGTCATTATCATCATCGTTGTCATATAATTACCATTATTGTGGTCATATAATCACATTGTCATCATCATGATTCTCATCACCATTGTTAACATTATCATTTCCGTTATCATCATTGACATCTTCCTTCTCATCATCATCACATAATCCTATCATCATCATTATCATCACCACCACCGCCATCATTGTTGTTTTCATTTTCGCTTTAATTTTCATCCCCATTGTCATCATTCATTCATTGTTCATGATGATACCTAAATGATGATGATGATGACCTATATGAAAATGATAAATATAATGATTATGATTATGACAATTATGGAATTTTAATATTTGGCAAGATTTTCCAACGTCATCGTCATTATAAATTTGTGTTGTCACCATAACCATCAAGGTTTTCATTATAGGAATAATCATCATTCATGCCATCATCGTCGATGTCATACTTGTCTTCATAATTATCATCATCATCATCGATATTATCATTGGTTATTCATCATTACCTTTGGTATAAAAAATATCATCTACGCAGAAGATATGATTAGTGGAAAACGGTCATGGAGGACACATGATCTATGCATGAGAAATAACAACTTTAGTTTTTAACATGATTAAGATCATCATCCTCATTTTATTCATCATCATTATCATCATCATTCATTTCGTTTCCATCATAATCATCATCAACGTCATCATTGACATTATCATCATCATCATCTTTATCATTGTCATCATTATCAACATCATCGTCATCATCATCACAGTCATCGTCAATATCATCATCATTATTCTCATTTTCATATTCATTATTTCTGCACAAAACTAGATGCACAAGTGGATAAAAACATGGACACAAAAAGGATGAAAACATGGATGCAACAAAAGTAGACACAAAAGTGGGAGCACCAAAAAGAGATGAAAAAGTGGATGAAAAAAAGGATGCAAGCGTGGATGCAAAACATGAAGTAAAAAAGGACACAAAAGTGGATGCAATGATGGATGAAAAATTGGATGCAAAATGGGATGCAACAAAATTAAATGCAAAACTAGACATAACACCCAATGCAAAAGTGTTGGAATATTAGAAATCCATTTCATACTTAGGATAACAATATTTAATCATTTTTTATTAAATTCCTACCTATTAGCCTAGATAGTTGGCATCCTCTTGCACTACTTGGTAAACACTTGCAATATATACCCCATGAGTGCATTTATCCTTATTCTTGTTAGATCCTGCCCACTTTATTGACTACCAAAATTAGTAACTACGCCTTCCTAGATTTTATGTCTTTATACTTATTTTATCATGCTTTTAAGTGGATAAGGTGAAGTTAGTCAACTAGGAAACTGTTGTCTTTTGTTTCCAACCCATCCTCCATGATTATCCCTCCATATTCCATGTTTAGCATCTTTCTCCATCACTCATGACAACTCACTCATGGCTCAGCCAATTTGTGATGTCCTTGACATATTTTGAAAGTTCTTTAGCCACCTATTGGGGTTTATCATATTTGGCAAGTCTGCTTAATGAGAAGCACAAGATCAAAGTTCCAGATGAGCTAGAGAAGGATGTAGAATCCTCAGAACATTGTCATAGTGCGCAGTTCCAAGGTGATATAAAATATGCCTTGGGTTACATATTTAAAAGCTTTCCTCACATATATGATATATATTTACTTTTTGATATATTATAATCATAAATATAAGTTTATTTCTTTGAAAATTCACCTATCAATCTCCTAGATTCATCTCACAATGATTATGATTTTTCACTAGATCCTGACTTGTCTTTAAGCAAGTCTTCCTAACTCCATTCAAATGATAATAATTATGATTTAGAAGCATATAATTTTTAGGCTGATATGAATTTCATGAAAACATACATACCACCATCGATACCATATACCATACCTCTTAATACTCCTAACTCTATACAAACCCCAGTTGACTACTTGATTCCTCATTAGTTTCTTATGTAGTGTTACTTATATCAAATGGTTTCAATTCTTGCCTATTTTTGACTAGTTGGTTATATATGGCCTTAGTCAGAATTGGACTTATATTACACATGTTTGGATCTATTAGAAGCACTTATGGTTCAAATCTACATTCCATCCATCACTTATCAAGTTTCTCCAGTTGCTCATGCTTTTCCTAGTCTAGCCACATATCCTCATGGAGAAACTAAACATTTGGTATTTTCTATTCCATATGATAATATTTCTGATATATCAAAGTATTTTCAACCTCATATCAGATCTGGGAAGGTGCTACATCAGATTGAAACAATGATATGTGATCCACATCACAATTTTGCATCTATACAAGGAACTGATTGTGTTACTGATTGTCTTAATTTTTGTACTCTTTGGGAAGGAGTATGCACATATATCTTTTTCTTTTCAAATTGTATTTGCATATCATAGTTTTTTTAGCAGCAAGAAGAAATAAGATAATTCTCCTACTTCATTAGACGATAAGATACAAGGAGTCTCTCCTCTTCTTTCTTGCATATTCTACACTCTAGCGCATGATCATGGAGTTCGTGATTTATTCATCAAAGTATTTCACCAGAAGCATTTCATTCAACTCATTCAAGTGAATATAAAGACATAATAAAAGACATATTTCAAATTTTGTACCTTACCCTTACTTGAGAGAGGATTTTCCCCATGTGGTTTTGCCTCTTTTGTCAGCTTTTCCAGAGATGAATAAATGTAAAGGGTGACCATAGCCTTATTTTTGGGCCCTATATACACCTATATGCACCAATATGCATCCATTTGCATGTCATTATTTCATACATATCATCATAAATTCATAATTAAAGGGGGGTGTTAGGATATTATAAACCCACTTCATACTTCTAGGATAACAATATTTAATCAGTTTTTATTAAATTCCTATGTACTAGCCTATATAGTTGGAATTCACTTGAACCTCTTGGTCAACACTTTTCGTATATACCCAAGAGATCCTTTATCCTGATTCCATTTAGATCCTTCCCACTTTAATTACTTCCAGAATTAGTAATTGCGGCTTCCTATATATTTCTTCTTTATATTTCTATTATCCTATTTTTCGGTGGATAAGGTAAAGCTAATTAACTAGGAAACTACTATATTTTGTTTCCAACCCATCCTCCATGATTTTCTCTCAATATTCCATGTTTAGCACGTTTTTCCATCACTCATGGTTCATCCAATTTGTGAGGTCCTTGACAAATTTGGAAAGTGCTTTATCCACCTATTGGGGTTTATCATATTTGGTAAGTCTACTTTATGAGCTAGCATGAGTTGTCTCCTAAACAACTCAAATTTACCTATGAAGGATGTATTATTTATGTACATTAACTTGATCAATAATACATGGAAAAATATTGGATCGTTCTTCACTTCTTTTGTATCCAGTATTACTATTCATCTCTCTATTTTCCTTATGCATGCTTGTGAGAATTATCTTTGTAGCTAAATCTACATCATGTTCTTCTTATTAGCATAAAGGATCTATTTCTTCATAGTATTACAGCTTCTATTTCTACAAAAAACAGTTGCAAAAATGGATGCATAAAGGGATGAAATAATTCATGTAAGCTTGGATGCAAACAAGGATGCAAAAATTGAAGCAAAAGAAGGTGCAAAAGTAGGCGCACAAATGGGTGTGAATTGGGGAGCAACAAAAGTGGATGCAATAGTGGATTCAAAAAAAGACACAAACATGGATGCAAAACATGATGCTAAAAGGGACAAAAATGTGGGTGCAAAAGTGGATGAAAAAATGAATGTGAAAGTGGATGAAAAAGTGGGTAAAACAAAAGTATATGTAACACTAGAATCAAAACAGGATGTAAGCTTTGATGCAAAACTTAGCGCACAAGGGGATGTAAAAAGGGATGCAAAAAAAGAAGTAGAAGTGGATACAAAAGAGGATGTAAAAAAACATGCAAAAGTGGATGAAAACATGAAGTAAAAGTGGAGGCAAACATGGATGCAAAAGGGGGATGAGCAAGAGTATATGCACAAACTTAGTGCAAAACTAGGTGCAAACTAAGCACAAAACCTGGCACAAAACCTGGTGCAAACCAAGGTGCAAAACTAGGTGAAACACACGAGGTAATTTATGCCATGTTTAGTGCCATATTTATAAAAAGGACACAAAAAAAACCTAAAATAGGGGCAACCTATGAAATTGCGCCATCTTTTCCAAAAAAATGAAAAAAAATAGATTGAAAGATGGTCTAGATGCAAAAAAGGAAGCGAAAAGAGACTTTATTCATACGGTTTTGTTGTAGTGAATTGGTATTTCAATTTTTATTTATTCTACCTTTCCCTCCTTTGTCAACTATGGTTTAAAATTTTAGAATTACTACTTAATATTCATAAGTAACTGGTTTGATTTTTCCCCCATATTGTATTTCAAATTGTCTATCATTCCTTTCTATATTATCATTAATTATCATCAACAATATTTCCTTGTTATTATACCTCTTATTAAGTCTATCCATATCCTTTCATAATCATCGATTAACTTGTAAATGTTATTTCCTAATTATTTTTTAGACTTCCCAATCCTATACATAATTTATATGAAACTATTAGTTTTATCTTGATAATGATAGAGATATATCTGTGTTTCATCATTACTACCAACTTTAGTGATGGTGCCATCCTGGAAAGGCACATTTTAATTTTACTTTAGATGTAATCTATATAAAACATTTTTTAGTGCAAAAATATAAATTCTCTTATAAAGTAAAAATTCAATTTTTTTATTAACTTGACGTAATCCAAGTCGAATTAGATAAAATGACAAGTCAAAATAATTGAAAATTTTAGTAATTATTTTTGAAGGGGCATGACAACAAGGAAAATAATATGGACATACAGAAATGAATTAAGAACATATGATCTTTTGGTTGACCATGTATGGATTGTTCTTGTACTAAAAAAGAAAAAGAAAAAGATGTGTATGGAACAAATGGCACTGATCACTAAGCATTGCACTATAGAGAATTTAATTCTTTACAATTTGAGGTGTGCATCATTCAATGTAAATAAATAATTTGGGAAGAAATCAAGGATGATTTTAGACTATATGGTTAGGGAACCCTTCCCTAGGAGGATGCACCCATAAATTTTAGAGAAAACTTCAATTATTTCTAGCATTCTTTACTATGCATTTTATTGACGTGTGAGAATACAATTAGGTACTTTCATCTTTCCATCCATCAAGTTGTGTGTATTGGTTTCTTTATTATTTTACATAAATATTAAATTGTGTGTATAATTGTTTGAACCCATTTTAAAACTATATGACTAAAATCAAGCAATTCATTCTCAAAGTTTCAATTACTATCTTATTTCCTCACTTATATGTGTTTCTTATCTTGGTAATGCTTTCTTTGGGATGAGGGTCATTTAGCCTAATAAGTGGTTCACATATATATATATACTTTACTAATCCCTATTACACTATAACAAGTTTAAAATCTTAAGTTATAAATCTCCTTTGTTTTATGCCTAACCTTGCAAACACATGTATCAAACATTATCCTACTTGTTAAAGACTTTTCATAAGAGGTCAACGAATATATTAAAATATGTTTCTGAAACAAATTATGCTCATTAATTCTATGAAATAAGGAAACTTACAAACTTGATCAATAAATAACTATTGATATTTTAAAACAAAAAATTGTTCAACTATTTCTCTCGCAAAATAATATTGGACATGAATACACTCCATTCAAATTTGACAAATATAATCGTTTTCCAAAAAAAATACAATTTAACTTTAATTAATTGATATTAAAATAACAAAACATGACCTTTCCATTCAGATCAATGCATGCTTTCAACATAATAGAACATTATTGGAAAGTAATGTGTCAATAGGATGCAAAATGTATTCTTCATAGAAGCATTCAGGCTCCAATATTCATTTAAAGAAAATTGCACTTGATTCAAGTAATGTAGGGCAACTTTATTATATCAAACACTAATGGAACATGTAATGGGCAACATGTTTTAATGGGATTGAAGGTGGATTGTTCGTTACAAAAGGGGAACTTTATTTAAAGAAACTTTGATACATAAATTAAAATATTTATTTTAAATTTCATAAAGATAAAATACTTTAATTATTTTCTTTAATAGAAAAAAAAAACCTTGATTTTATTTAAAAAAATAAGTTACATTTTTTGAATTCTATAAAAAAATTTCCAAAGAGCTTTGACTTGTCCCTATCAGCCATATTTGAATCATAAAATGCCAAAAATTAGATTATCAACAAATCTTACTGAGTTCTAGATGTCTTATTATGAGTAGAGAGTTGTGTCTTATTATGAGTAGTTGTCATCAAAAATTGTAAGATGCTAAAAATGAGATTGATCAACAAAATCTTAGTGAATTCTAGATGTCTTATTATGAGTAGAGAGTTATTTCTTATTATGAGTAGTTGTCATCAAAATTACAAGGGAAAAAACCTTGTAACAAAAATGAATTACTAGATGAATCTTACTGGATGAACCTTCTTACCACATACGATTACAAAAACATTATGCATGTCCAATACAATTATCCAAAACTCAACATGAGACAAATCCTTTTGCATGATAGGCCCAAAATATAAGAATAAAAGAAAATTATAAGAATATTGTGAAAAGTAGATGATAGTATCCAAAGGATACACTTTCCACCTTCTCAATGATATGGAAGCTTCCATAATGCATATTAACCCTTTTCTTAGATATCACATTTGGAACTACATTCCTTTCTATGTATACATGAGTGAATGAAGCATCAACCAATTGATATTTTAATATTTTGGTCTCCTCTAGTGAAGGAATGATATTTAAATTATGTCACTGGTGCTCTCTTTCCATCCACTTGATTATAGATATCATGTCTACAAATACCTACAAACGATTATTTTCATTTTCAAAAACCAACCAAAATAGTAACTTGAACAAACTCACTTGTCTAGCTACAAATTTGAATCTATCATCCTATCACAAATCTAAAATACCACTAGCATTGCAAGAATAAGGCTCTCCCTATGAAAGTATGTTGAATTATTCCCAAGGTTCACTTCAATTGATCACCTAAGTAGTCACCTACTTCACCAAGACATTAAGGAATTTTTTAGTATACCTAAACTCTAAGAAACACACTAAAAATTAAAAGTGAGTTCATCATAAATAGGCTATCATTCCTCACAAACCAAATTCCCCAACTAATAATTAGAGATTGTGCTCTAAGTTAATGTGTTTGAGTACAACCTAAATAATACAATCAAAATATAAAAATTGGTATAAATATACATGACAAATAATAGAAAACTATATATATCTAAAACATCTACTAATACTAAAGTTTACAAAAAATTAAAATCATAGGTTATTCTGGATTCATGCATGATTAAATGTATTTATTTTTTAAGGTTTAGTTAAAATAAACTTATTATTCATTTAAAAAAATTATATAAAATTATAGTAACACATTTGTTTAAAATGATTTCAATATTTTGATTATCATAATTTACTTTTTTGATCATTTATTAAACATTAAATTATCTTATTACTATCTAAACAATTCTCCTCATATAATACAAACATATAAATAGTGTTTATGTGCCACACTATTAATAAAAAGTGTACAATTATAACTTTAACAACGTAGTGTCGTGGTATGAAGGAAAATGGAACCATGAATGTATCTTGGAATTGGAACGAGAGATTCGATTAGTATAACAACTCATTTCTTAAATATTACCGTATACATTGATCTAGTTTTTACTAAAAAAATTATCCATGAAACTTTTAGATATTAAAAAATTGTAGTATTCATTAAATTTAATAACAAAATTATAATGGTGAACGTGACATGAATAATAGTGGAATCTTAAAATTAATTATAAACTATTTAAAACGTCAATTATGGTGTACTTAATTCCTACTATAAATGTGGTCCACTTGATCCCGAGCAGAGCTATTGATCTTGACGTCAAGTGAATTATTTTGTATTGCTTAATTAATTTTGTATCTTTTTTGTAAGAAGAGATGCATTTTTCAATAATTGAGTTTATAATAATAATGAAGGTAATAAATTATATTTATAAATCTCATGCTTTGGTAAGATCATTATAAATAAGTTAAATGGTTAATTAAATTAAAAACAACATGCATTTGCATATACACAATTACATATGACATATGATTATAATAAGTTAAATGGTTAATTAAATGAAAAACAGCATGCATTTGCATGTACACAATTACATATGACATATGATTAGTGTGGCTTAAATTTTTTATATACAATGTTAAATTATAAAATGAATAAAACCAAATTAAAAATTATAGATATTTATAATAAAATGTTGCAACCATTACATAAATGTATAGAAAAACTATGTACATGTAATTCTATGTTTCCATTACTTTGGTTATCTTCCTCGACACATGAAATGATAACATTATTGTTTTTAAGATTATGTTTAGATCTTGACCATGTTTTAGTACAAACCAGTAATCTATATCTAAGACATCTGGGTAAAAGAAAACTTCATACCTATTTCATTAAATTTGGATTTATTATAGTCCGAGTATCTTCAAAGACAAGTTAAAAACAACCTTTCTAAACCCCAAAATCAAGGTTTTTAAGATGCAAAATATGGTTCCAAAAGCATCAATTTCGGGCTCCAAATGTGTACTTTTTCCTTTGATATTGTCACTTTTGAAACTAGTTTTTGCACTTTTCCAATCTAATAATGGAACTTTTAGAACTTGATTTTGCACATTAGAAAGACTATTTTTGACACATTAAATAAATTTGCAATTTTGAAAACCAATTTTGGCACTTTCAAGTTGTAATTTTGCACATTTGAAAACTAAACTCGACACTTTGCACGTACTATAATCACACAACTGAATATACAAAAATCCAAAGACTTTATTTGTGACAAAGAAAATTTAACTATATTATTTAACAAGGCTAGTTCCGTACTTTTTACAATGGGCCTCACATTGTTGACACCATTTAGGTGCAATATTCAAGGATGCATTTAATCTAACAAGAATGTGTCATTGACATTGTGGGCACTATAATCTTTTGTTATAATACATTTTTCTTGCTCATTACAAACATGTTTTTATTTCGAGTCATATACAATCACTGTATTTCTAGCATCGTAACCATGGATCAAAATCTCCCAAAATTTATTTAAAAGTTTGAGATATACGTGAGGATTCCCGTCACAATTATAACCCTGTCATCCTATCGGAGAACAATCATCTTTTGTTAATAAAAAATCTAAACCCTTCCCTTTTCAATCCTGTTGTTTGGAATACTAATGGAGAAAAAATTATCTAGATATTTTTGTTTTGTGGATGTCCAGTTACTCACTTTGAATATTCTAAAAACTTTTCAAATTTTTTTATAAATCCTAGATGTATAAAATAAATCTGTGTTCTTGTTTCGACATATGTTTTTTTTTGCTATCTTGAATTTTTAATTTTTTATAGCTATCTTGAATTTTTAATTTTTTATAGATGTATTGCATGTAACACAACTTCATTGAAATAAAATATAATCAATTGTTTACCTACTAATCCTCTAGCTGCAAAAAAAGCCACAACTTACAACCCTATCAATATTTGTATTATACATTTCAATGTTTCTATTTGCATATAACAAGATTAATATGTATACTTGTATGATATGCAAATTTTGAAACACATCATAACATACATGATATTACGTCCAATTGTGAATTAACAACATAAATATGAGAGATGTCAAAATATATAAAGTTGTGTTAACATTGTCAAAGTTGTCAAAATATACAAAACATATTCAAAGAAAACATTAACCATTCACTCATGAAATCAATTCTTGTCTCAATAATGCCATCTAAATGTTATATGAAGACGAACTCGAAAGATGCACCAGATGATTCAATAGAGAACACAACATTTCTTTTATAATTATTTCTCTTTATTGTGAACTATATAATTCCCAACTAGATGGCATTTTCAATTAGTTTTCCTTTCTATTATCTTTTGAATGATCTCGTCCTTCATCTATAAACAACATGTATGATCTTTTATATGTATATCCATATTGGATTGATACATCATTCAATGACTTATGCAATTGATGAACTATAAATAGTATGTTTACATTTCTTCCAACCGTAAATAAATAAAAATACTTCATTCTTGAACCATTCAAATCTATCAATGAATTTTTTAATTTTCATGTTATTTAATGAAAAAAATTGTATTAAGGGGGACGCCACCATTTATTTGATTTATATAAAGTCATATTTTATTTTTTTAATTTTTATGTTATTTAATGAAAAATTGTATTAAGGGCGACGCCACCATTTATTTGATTTATATAAAGTCACATTTTATTTTGTAAGTATCATCATTCAATAATAAATATATATCCGGTTAGAAAATTCATTCCAAATTGGTATCAGAACTCAGACGTCTTCTACACACTCCTTCATTCTTCAAACTCCACTCCTCTATTTCCAGCTTCTCTGCGCTCCAGCTCCTCTACTCCCTCTTTCCCTTCCAACTCCACATGCCAACCTCCACATCCCTTCACGTCCTCTTCTCCAGCTCAGCCTCCACCTCCCTTCACGTCCTCTTGACCACGAGCCTCCCTTATCTGCGCTCTACTCCTCTACGCCATCCTTCCCTTCCAACTCCACGCACCAGCCTCCACATCCCTTCATGTCCTCTTCTTCAGCTCATCCTTCACATCGCCTTCCCACACAGGCTTGATAGGTCTTCCACGCTGCCAGTCCTTCACGCCCTTTCTTCCACGCCCTGTCTTCCACGCAATGTCTTCCTTTACGCCATGTCTTCCACACTGCCACTCCCTGCTCGCACAACAATCGCTGCTCGTCCACGTCCTCTCCACACCAACGCGTTCCTTCTACTCTACGGTTTTGAACCCAAATTCACCCAGTTTTCAAAAAAAAAATTATAATATTATTATTATAATAATTAATAACTATTATTATAATCTTAAAAAAAACTCACAAACTATTTAAATTTTGTAATAAAATTATTATTAACTTTAATAATAAATCATTATTATTACAATTAACATTTTAATAGTTAAAATCCAAATTTAAACAAAATAATACAAGAAATACTGAAAGAAACCCTCTAGAGAACAAAGAGGCTTCCATAAATTCACAAGAGGATCCATTTCATAAGATACTGGAAAATATTGAGCAAAAAGATAAGGACATTTGCGACTTAATGCTCGAAATTATCTCACTAAGAGACCAAGTTAAAGAAGGCAATAGCTCACATACAGGACCAACCCACAACGTCGTTCACAAGGTAAAGATCGACTTACCAAGGTTCGTTGGCGAAAGTAATCAAGACAGGATTCGATGGATCAACAAAATCAAAAAATATTTTGAAATGTACAATATTTATGGTGACGAAGACAAATTGAATGTGGCAACAATGTACATGGATAAAACCACTTGTGACTGGTTCTTATGGTGGGACTCAACAATAAATGGAGGTCGATTACTTAGACACTGGGAGACCTTAAAGAAAAATTTCTTTAAACAATTTTAAGACATGGAAGAAGCCGAAATCTACAACAAGCTCACTCCTTTACAACAAGAAGGAAATGTAGATGAATATTTTAGCAATCTACTAGTCCCGGTCACTCATGTCCAAGATATAACTAAAGAACAGCTACTGCAAATTTCCATTGGTGGGCTAAAATAGAGTATCCAAAGCGAGATAAAATTATTCTATGTCAAAGACGTGGAACAAGCCCGCTAAAAAGAAAAATTAATTGAAGGGGAGAAAAAGAAACAATGTTCATCGATTGACGTACCACACCACCTAAGAGCCAATGGAAAAAAGGACGACAATCATGTCATAGGTGTAATGCCCCTAATTGGCGCCCATAGCATAAGTGCAAAAATATGAATCTATTCTTGTGAGAAAAAAGTAACATGGTTGACGATAGTGATGAAGAATCAAGGGACCCAAGCGAAACACCTTCCTCTGACACAGAGTCAAACATCAATGAGTCTAGAAAGGAGGAGGCTAACATCAAACCAACAATCTTAGTTGTTGCAACGACAGGTATCTCTCAACCCCAAACCCTCAAATTGTTTGGACATATTAAAAACACAAAAGTGGAGTTGTTGATCAATAGTGGGAGTACACGTAACTTCATAAAATCTAAGGTAGAGAAATAGTTAAACATATTCATCTACCCTATCGCCAACTTCCAAGTATCGATACCAAGAAACAATACCACACCGTGCAACGGTAAATGTCATAAAGTAGAACTAGCTATAAATGACTACAAGAAAAAATCGCCAATGTATGCTATGGAAATCAGAGGGGTTGAAATTGTTTTAGGTGCCTAATGGTTGGAAACACTAGGGACGGGTGGATTAAACTTACGAGACCAATTTATAATGTTCTATGAAAATGGGAGGAAATATAATCTTTACAGTATTAATTGCCCCCGTCCCAAATATTCTCATTCAATAAAATAGACAAGATGATAAAAAAATGGAGCTCAAGCCTTCTTATTACACTGCTATGCTATTGAAGGAACAACTAATGAAAGAAAAAATACTGACCCACATGAATTAGAACAACTGCTGGGGGAACATAGTAACATCTTCCAAAACTTTCCTCATGGCCTTTCGCCACGATGTTCTAGGGATCGCATCATCGAGTTGATTCCAGGATCAGCTCCAATCAAAAAACAAATCATATAGACAATCTAATGGGAACAAATAAGAGATCAAACGTTTGGTATAGGAACTACTAGACATCGGAATAATCACACATAGTAAGAGTCCTTTCTCTGCCCCAGTCATACTCATTAGAAAAAAATATGGATTGTATAGACTTTGCATTGATTATCAAGACTTAAACAAAGTCACCATAAAAGATAAATTTTCCATTCTCTTTATTGACAAACTGCTCGATGAGCTACATGGTGCAAAATATTTTTCTAAACTAGAAGTAAACTCGGGATATTACCAAATCTGTATTCGAGAAGAATATATCCTCAAAACTGCTTTCTTCACCCATGAAGGTTTATATGAATTTTGAGTGATGTCGTTTGGATTATCCAATGGTATGATGATATCCTTATTGATAGTAAAAATTGGAACTCACACCTCATGCATGTAGAAACAATATTGAAGCTTCTAGAAGAAAACAAATTTTACACTAATAAATCAAAATGTAGTTTCGGGAAGAAAGAAATAGAATTTTTGGGGCACATCGTATCAGGCGACAACATTAAGGTTGATCCCAAAAAAAATAGGGCGATCACAAAGTGGCCATCCCCCAATTCAATTACATCGTTAAGATGATTTTAGGGTCTAGCAGGTTATTATAGAAGATTTGTTTGTAACTACGCCCAAATTGTAGCACCCATAACATCATTATTAAAAAGGGATGATTTTAGATGGGATAAGAATGCATAAACTTGTTTTGAACAAGTGAAAACCCTAATGACATCCAAAGTGAGCAAACAAAATCCACATATGACAAGTAAATGTTGGCAATAATGCATGCCCTTATTAAATGGAAGAAATATTTGTTCAGGGAAAAATTTCTTGTTAAAACAGACCACAATAGCCTTAAGTGTTTTCTAACTCAAAAAGTCTCTCTCACGATCCACATAAATGGGTAAGCAAAATCCAAGTCTTTGATTTTGACATTTTGTATAAAAAGGGAAAAGAGAATAGGTTTGTAGATAGCTTATCAAGAAAATATGAAATTGATGCCTCCCTATGAGCCATATCCGTAGTTGTTCTTGAATGGATTTCAGAAGTCCAAAGTGAGTATGTGAAAGACCTAGAGACAATGAAGCTAATTAAAGCAGTTGAAAACAACAAAGTAACAAAAAACAAATATTCATGGGAAAAATGCATACTATGGTACAAACAAAGAATATATTTACCCAATTTATCAAAATTCAAAACTCAAGTCTTGAAAGAAAACCATGAATCCCCAACAATAGGCCATGTTGGTTTCCTTAAAACATTCCACAATATTTATCAATTGTTCTTTTGTAAGGGAATGAAGACCGATATCCAAAAATATGTAGATGAATGTGATACTTGTCAAAGGCATAACTTTGAGAAGGTGGCTCCTCTCGGTCTCCTACAACCCCTTCATATTCCAACCCAAAAATGGTCTGAGGTATCCATGGATTTTATCACCATCCTTCCTACATCAAAAGGAAAGGATAGTATATTTGTAGTCATTGATAGATTAAGAAAATATTCTCATTTCATTAGTATTTCATCCAAATCAAAAGCAAGCCAAGTCGCATATAGTTATGTAAAGAGTATATTTAAGTTCCATGGGTTTCCCAAGGTTATTGTGATTGAGAGGGACCCAAAATTTACCGACAACTTCTACAAGGAATTGTTCCACCATTGGAGGATGAAAAGAATCCACTTGGATACGAGGACTGCAAAATGAAGGACAATTGTGAGGGAGATGAATTCACTCCTAGTTTCTCTATTGGAGAACACAAGATCAGTGAAAGGGAGGATGATGTTTTTAATGACGATAACGTATCTACTAGATCATATCCAAAAGAAG
Source organism: Pseudotsuga menziesii (assembly GCA_001517045.1). Taxonomy (NCBI): domain Eukaryota; kingdom Viridiplantae; phylum Streptophyta; class Pinopsida; order Pinales; family Pinaceae; genus Pseudotsuga; species Pseudotsuga menziesii. The sequence goes on along the minus strand of LPNX010328232.1, from coordinate 158,190 downwards.
AATATATATCAGATTCGAAATCATCGTTTCAACTTCCTAATGAATTGGAAGACAAGCCCCCACCAGCTGGATGTGAACTAGAAAATTTGAAGGAGAAAAATCTGATGCAAAGGGATGAACACGGTTCATATTTTTGTACTCTCCTGTAGCATGATGAATATGAAATTCCAAGGAATGAGGTTCTTTCTTATTTTGTAAATATTACATGTCATTCCAACCTTCATAGATACCCTCCACTTCACATCATGGAAGTGATTTTGCAGAAAATTCAAAGGCTGACTTGTATGTTGAGAACGGGTTTTGTGTTGTGGATCCATCCCACATGAAAAATGGTGTTATATTTCAGCTATTAGAAGAATAAACCTTGGTGGGGGATCTTCTTTTTGAACCAAAACATCTTAGTGAATCACTAAAGGAGGATAGAGAGAAGCGTATGGCAACCATGAACAACCTTGTTGATATCAATGCCTTGGTGGGAAGATGTTGCTAGAAATCTTCAGGAGAAGAGATGGAAGGAGAATCCTTTCTGGAAGAGTGCATAGAACTTAAAGAAGGCATGTCCAAGATGAAGGAGAGCTATATTAACTTAATTTTTGACAGAGATCATCTCCTCATGGTTGCTGAAATGTACCATTGTGCATTCAAGAAGGAAGAAGATGTATCAAAAAGGCTCACTAATAAGTTGGATATCACCAGTAACTTATTGAAGAGCTCACAAAGATCCCTTCAAGATTCAAATTTTCAGATATATCAACTTCAAAATGAGTTGAAGGTGTCACACCTTTCATGTTGCATGGAAGCAAACATTTTGGGTATAATGGAGGAATCTCAGGTGGGGGATAGACATGAGAAAAGTTCAGATTTGCAAGTATTAGTGAAGGAAGATACCATAGAATATACTGATCAAACACTTGTCTCATTACAAAAATACTTTCAAGATAATATACCATTCATATCTCCAAGCAAATTAACTTATTTTTCCAACTATCAGATAGGTGAGTACATAGTGGAAATTGAGACCCAAGGTTGCACAAGCCTAGCTTGTAAATGTAAAGAATTTTTCTTGAGCCATGCTATGGAAGAAGGACCCCATGAGCTTCCTATGTGGAAAGGAGCTTTAAGTTTAGAATTTTTGGCTGATTATATCCCATGTAAATCAGAAGAAAAAAAACATCTATCCATGTATTGAATGGGTGGATAGATGCTTCACTTAAATGGAGACCTTGGGAGGAAAAAAAATTCTTTGTTCATGCAATAATTTTTTTTTTCCACCTAGCATTGCCTTGATATGGGTGAAACAACAAATAAGTATTAGAAGCCACCATACATCTCCTATTATCATGCCTCCATGGTTTTGGTGTACCACTACATGGTAGATTTTGAATCACCCAATAAGAGAAGACCATCTTGCATTCATGGCATGTTGAAGTCATCTATATATGCAATACAAAATCTGGCACAAGGTGATATCCAAGCACATTGAGAAAGATGAAGAATATTTTGGTCAAGCATTTCTTGATTTGAAGAAGATTCAGGAGGAGGACCTAGCTATGGGAAGAATAGCTAAGGGAATACTATTTGAGGCAGCATGTAATGGTATTTGTTTATCCAAGGATTGGGTATACAAGTATATCATTGAAATGAAGATTCATGGGTTCTCAATGCTTTCTTGAATGGGCAAAGCTTTTTTTGACATTCAAGTATTAGAAGAAAAACTTCATGAACTGCCTCTATGGGTGGAGGAATTCATCATGGGGAATATGGATAATCACATCCTATATCGATAATCTAGAAAAGGTTTTTATTCATCTATGGATTAGATGGGAAGATACATAACAAAGATGGAGACTAAAGGGTGTGCAATCTTGGCTCACATTGGTAAGAGTTGTATTTTCATTTGTAGCATGTTTATAGATGCATATGTCATTGTTATATTATGTGAGAAGAAGGTAATAAATGTATGGAAGCCATTGGATGCATTGTGTACACAAAAATCCAAGGATTGGGTATGCATACATGTGGAGAATTTATCATCTTGCATACATAGAATGTGGGGTGTAACAACTCATGACATAAATAAGCTTGCACAAGAATATGTCCAAATATTGTTGAACCTAATGGTGGAAGTTTTTGGAAGTAATGGGTTCCCAATATGGTTGTGGTACCCTGGCATTTATTGGGATGACAAATTACCAAAGCTGGCAAGAGGATTTAGATCTCTGCAGAGGAGCAAGTGGGATCCAGGAATTCTAAATAGTTACCTTAACTGGGTTGAAAATTTTGATGGAAAGAAGTGGTCATTTGAGAAATGACTATGATTAGAGTGGTGCAGCAAAAACATGGTGGACAAATTTTGCAGCACTCTAGGGTGCTTCTGCTTGAGGAAAAGAAAAATTGGGAGGGGATGACAATCATGTCCCCACATTTTTGAACACCTAAAGTGTTGACCTTTCCTAACACCTAGGGGGTTAAATGATGCATTAATTAATTAACCTATGGAATTTTATTAAATTGTATTTAGGAGGCATGAACTTGATATTATTTATTGTCATTATTAATTATTGAGTAATTAATTATGTGGAAAATAAATTGCAATGTCATGAGGGTGCACTTGGGCAAGCCAAATTGCCATGGAGGATAATAGAAACTGTCATAGGACTGACAAAAGCCAAGAAAAAGCAGTCATAGAGAAAAGAAGGAAGTCTGGGCCAATTGAGGGCGTAGTTTCCATTTTGAAGTACACTCAAAAAAGTAGGAAAAGAAGAAAAGTTGTCATAAGGAAAAGCATGCAACAATGGACTAAAGGAAGGCACAATTTACATTTTGAGGTTTAGTCACAAAAGAAGCAAAGGAAGAAAATTTGTCATAGGAAAAAATAGGAAACTCTAAGCCTAAGGAGGGCGCATTTTATAAATTTGATGGAATATAATGACAGTGAAACATCTCAATGAAACGTACTTTCCATTCTCTCAATGAGGGCACACCACTTGGATATGGTTAGGCTCAAGTAAGGGAAACTTGCTCGGTAGGTGATTGATTTTCCCAACAAGTCACCTGGGATCTATTTAATGATATTTTGATCTCCATTACATATTTTTGGTTGCTGGATGATTTTTTTGAGTGAATCCTAGCTTCATACTAAGTGTTGTGCCTCAATCTCTTGGGAGATGCACCCCAAGTCCCTTCCCCTCTTCTTTCTTCCCTTCCATTTTCATTGTAGGTGATGGAGAGATAATGATAATAAACCTAAGTTTCATATCAAACATATATGACAGCTAATCCCTCCATTTAAATTGATCTCCATTGAACGGAACCTCACCTACACTCCAATCCCAAGCTTGGTGTTAGATTTTGGCCTTCTGCCCTCAGTTTCGAATCCCATTTTTGGATCCTATATTTGGAGAGATAAGTCATCCAAACATATTATTCATATTATTAGTCCAAATACACTCTTATTGTCTCTATAATACAATAATACTTCTGTCCACTGAGCTCGCATGTTATTTTTTCATGAGTGAGCCTTTATTTTCCCACTAGATGGGGGTTTTATCAGTTTTTGTAATAAGAATGAATTAAAAGAAAAGAGATGAAGTAAAAAATTATATGATATGTAAAATTATGATAAATTATTCTATGTAATTCATCATCAGCATGTCTGAGTTATTATGGTACGGAATTTATTAAATATTTCACACCCTAGCTAGTTGGCTAGGTAAATTTTACTAGTCTTACAGTTTTTGTAATTATGAGAGATATGTGAATACAAATGTAATTATGTAAGTTTATGGAGGTATTTAAATGACTCCAATATGCATACCAACCCTATAACATATATTTCATTGGATCCATACCTTTCTTGGGCAACCTTCTTTACGTAGGGTCTCCTCGGGCCAAAACTGCTAGTTTTTTCTCAAATATTCCCAAACAACCCCATATCAATATGGATATTTTATTGACTATATGAAACTTTATTTAATACCTTTTACCAGTAATACCATAGCTATCAACCTTTCCCAATACCCTGGTTTTTTGAATGTGAAATATTCTTCCTAGTTCCACGGTTGGGTGACCCAGAAGCGTGGGAGTCGATTTCAGAGGAGCTGATTCTGAAACATAAATGGTCCCTAATTTAAATGTGTTAGGGAATATTATTTATTTATCCTAAATTTTCCTTGGTTTCTCCAGAAAACCTGATTCCTTTTTTTCAAAAGTATCGGCCACTTTCCCTTATTTCCCTAGTTTCAAGATTTGTCTCATTAAGTGAAAATTTTCATATAAAATTTTAGTTAAAATTACATCAGAGATAATATTCCGATCCGATTATATATCAGGGATATTACATTGTATTTCTTTCAGTGATCCTTTTCTTATGGTTATGATGTTATGATGCTAAATGTTTTATATCTTGTATAACCATTAAAAATATAACATGGTATCAGAGCCACCCTGAAACAAGTGTTTGTGTAGACGAAACACTGCTACAGCTACGTCTACTAAAGATTAGGGTTTCATCATAGGGACTTCACTTAGTGAACATCTCACATAGCACGTGCAATCATGGGATACTAAAGAATACCCTTAATTTCCAGAGATATTGACCCAAACTCTTTTCTGTTGAAACCCCCTCCCAATACTTAAAACCTCCTCCCCACCCCTTTTTATACCTCAATCCTTATAAAAACACCCTACCCACCCCCACCTTAAACCCCTTATCCCGCCCAATACCTGCAATATATTGGTTCAATTTTTAATAATTTTAAAACCCACAATATGAACTAATGTGATAGGATATTGGTCAACAAGTGAAGCCCCCATGGGTTTCATGCTTGAAAACACTAGAAGACAAAAAATAGTCATGTTTGTACTTTCACTATAAATTGATATTTGAGAAGGTGCAAGAGATGAAACTTTGAAAGGAAGAATATGAAATCTTGTTGTACCCTATGTAAAAGTTTCAACCTCAGATTTGCTATAATCTAGGAGATATGGTTCCTCCAACTCAAGGTTTCATCCTCTCCCAGAACTGAGACTTAAACAGGTAACCTAGGGAGCATTTCTATATCTCTGGATAGGAAGATCCAAATGAAATTTATCAAGATGTTTTAGATATGGAACATACTATAGTTTCTGTGGTAAATATTTCAGATACCAAAGGAGAAACAGTGACATGTTTCAATCCATTCAAGTTCACTATTCTGAACAATCCTGAAATACGTCATATTGGGAAAATTCCCATAAGTCCCACTTGGAAAATCCAATTATTCTCTAACCTATGGGGTTGGAAATAATACTAACTAGGATACTGTAAGACAAAGTTTCATACCCTTAGGACCACAAACTTAGGAGATATAGCAGAATCAAGATGAGTTAATTTTGCATAATAAACTGGAGAAAAACCAGGGCTTCTTGTTCGAGGCACTTCCCTCAACCAATTAGTTGAAGAAGGAGGACCATAAAACTCTCCCTAATAGGGTGAATCTTTCTATGAAATAATTTTCTCATTTTGTGGACTTTCAATTTTTGACCTAACATTGTTTCTAGAGAAAACTAGGATATTAGATATTTTGCAGTTTTGTCCACTATTTTGAGAAAATAAGTATGTTCCTCATCTCGCCTTAAGGAGGTGCATCTTTCTATCCATTCAGATATGAAAGATGCCCAAGTTGAAAAATTAGGGTTTCTTTGTCAAACCCTAGGTCCACCAGAATCAATCTTCTAGAAGAGACTTCAAGCAAGCATCAAGTTGAAGCAATCTCATTGGTAGTTTCTATCCTCTCTATTTCCATTTCAGGTTCTCATTTTTATCATGATGAAAAGCAGTACCAAGATTGAGGACAATCTTGAAAGAGTCGAGAACTTCCAAGCATGGAATTATAGATTGCTATTCATACTTGAAGATGCATGACATGGAGAGCTATGTCAAGAAGAAGCTGTAGATCCAAACGGAGATGAAGTCGAAGGAAACCAAAATAAGGACCTGGTCAAAACAAAGATGAGTATTTTTCTCTCCATTGGATCTCACAATTATCATCCTTGAAGACTCCCAAGGATATGATCAATGCAATGAACAGCTTGTACGAAGATGACTTTAGAAATCAACTCAAGGATGTGAAGGTGCAATGTCAGAAAACATTCAGTGCTACTTCACAAGGTGATCTCATCTAAAGGAGAAATTAGAAGCCATTAGAGACAATCATCAAAGAATCAGAAGCATAGATTACAATTTGGAATGGTCTTCCAAGTTCAGTCAAAAGGGTTTTTCTAGTAGGAACATCACCTATGGAGGAATGCACATAAGAAGAAGATTGATTGATGGAAAGAGGAGAAGAAATAGATGAATATGCCAATCAATCCCTAACAACTCATTCCAAGCAGAGAAAGAACAAGAAGGAAGATCATTCCCACAAATAATAGAAGGACATCTCACAACTCAATAGTTCACTTGTAATGAGAAAGGACAATTTGCAAAAGAATGTCCCAAGAAGGAAGAATGGAAAGATGATATGATCTAGAAGTACCCGTCAATAACACAGAATGATGTTTGAATATGAGTTCAAGAGATGAAGGGAAGTTTTGTAAAGTCTTCAAAGTAGATCTACAAGATCAAGTATAGAGAAGATGGAAGTATCAAAAGATACAAAGTGAGGTCCATGGTTTCTATCAGAAAGAGAGAGTCGATTATGGAAATACCATTAGAGGAAATTTGAGGTCTAAAATGGACCTCCTAAGGAAAATGATAAAATACTAGTTAAAATAATAAAAGAATAGTTATTAATTTTGGAGGAAGGATGAAAAAACTACTTTTTTGTTCGTATTTTCGACATATCTCCCTGTGTTTTTACTCAAATTCCCAGTGGGAGAGCTTGTTGGATGTGGAATTTAATTCCATATCTAACGATTACCCACATTGCACACTTTTGATAGACCCCATTACCCCAAAAACAGGAAATGCCTGAAAAAACATGATGATGACATCATCATCACATTTTTTCAGGTATTTCTTATTTTTGGGGTATAGGGGTCCATCAAAAGTATGTAGTGTGGGTACTCGTTGGATGCAGAATTAAATTCCACATCCAACGAGCTCTCCCACTTGAAATTTGAGTAAAAACATAGGGAGATATGTCAAAAATACGAACAAAAAAGTAGTTTTCTTTTATGACAAATATGTCAATTCAACCATTATGGTTGACTCATTTTATTGAAATTCTATTGGTTCTTGAATTCCAACTCACAAAATTGATTGTTGGTGCATTTTCTTATAAGGCCCATTTTAGACCCCAAATTTCCTCTAATGACTGATCTTGGGGATAAACACACCTCTTCAGTGGTGGATATTACACTAGAAAGTTGGTGTAATAAAAGTAGAATAATAGATCAAGTGACCTACAGGCTTTGAGAATCTCTACAGAGAACCACCTATGAACAAAAGGATTTGTACAAGATCAGTAGGCACCCGTGGGATAAGACATATAGTTACATGAGGAGCTTGAGGATCAACTAGAGTAATAGATATCCCAACCTTTACTACAAGGTTGAATATAGAATCCTATAAAGGACGAGAAGCTTATAGATGGGTGTAAGAGAAAAATTGCAACCAAGTTTGAGATGAAGGATATTGATATCTAGTGACCTCGATAGGTGACATATATGGATACAAAGGAGACTAGTAGAAGAAGATCCTACATGTCACTCCAATGTCCTAATGCAGATGCAGAGGGAGGATGGTGCTCTACCTCAAAGGGAGTGACTATGGTAGATCTCAAAGTTCGAGAATCTTGACAAGATTCTTGGGATTAAAGGTATGATGAAATCCATAGGACATTTTACTTATCCAAGTAAAATATGCAGAGAAAATGGTGTGGTACCTAAAGGGTACTGCAAAGATATGATGACTTTGATTGAGTAGATAGTTTTATGAACTCAAACCTATTGCAGAAAGCAGAGTGTTTATCTCAATTCAACCAAGGATGAATATATTGCAGCTGAAAAAAAAACAAGTAAATATCTTCAAGTTATGAAGAATTCTATTCAGAAGAATTATACCAATGAAGATAAATATTATAATCTTATCCATTTCATCATTGGATAAGAATGGATGCACTGGTAGGACACACATACATAGTTCTATGTGATCTGTGGTGTAAGAAGACTTGATTAGCATTTCCAATCATGAGAAAGATAGGAACAAATCCTCAAAATTAGACGATGAAGTTCAACACATTGGCAAAGACTCCAATAATTCAAGAAGACAATGATCAGGATGGATTCTACCAAACAAACAAAAGATAAGTATTAGAATTGTCATTTCCTATATATCTAGTTGTTCAAGATGTGCACATAGATATATTTCTATATTTAGGAAATATATTGTGCATAATAGAATATTTGTAGTTTACTACTAATATGCAGGTGATGGGTAAGTGGCTTATGTTGTTGTACAACATTCCATTGCTACTTATCTAGAATGAAACCTCCTTGCTGACATAATTTCTTGGAAAAGCAGAAGGCATATAGAAAGTTACCGTATGCATACGGGATATAGATCATTGTTGCACTAATGGAAATAGTTGCATGATTATATGACATATATATTTATGCATAAGAATTTGTCATTATGAATATGTTACGAAATGTTTTCAATCATACAACTGTATTTGAATCGTAGGAAGGATTGTATGCAATCACCTACAAGAGAAGAAATGATGAAGTTGTGGATGTACAAGAGAAGAATGATGTAGTTACAGATGTGCAAAAGAAGAATGATGCAAGCTATGAATATACGATGTAGTTTCATATGTACAGTTACATGGATTTACGTATTCAAATTGGGAAGAAAGTACCAAATATAGAAACAACACTTCAGGATGTTGCTTTAGTTTGGGATCATGCATGATCTCATGGTTCAGTAAAACGTATACCAGTATTGCACATAGCACAGTAGAAGTTGAATATATTGCAACATGTTCGGCTTGTAGCGAAGCAGTATGGATTCACAAGATGCTGGTAGGATTAATTGATGCAGAGATAGATGTTATGGATATCCTTTGTGATAATCATAGTTGTATCAAGATGAAATAAAACCCAATTTTTCATGAAAAGACAAAGCATATCCAAGTTAGATATCATTACATTTGGGATATGGTTCAGAAGGGATCTATAAATCTCAAGTATGTTCCTACATAGGAACAAGTGGAAGATGTGTTGACTAGGCCTTTGTTTCATGTAAAGTTTGAGTACTTTCGAGACAATATTGGTGTAGTCCAAAAGGACCTCTCTCAAAAGAGGGAGTGATGGTAGATGGAAGAAGAATGCAGTGGTGGTATCTTAGTCTAGAGTAGGGTAAGTATGGCTAGGATTGTTGTCCCGAAAGGGTTAGTAATTTAGATGGGACATGTTGATCCTAGGGGGGTTAGTATATGTTATAGCATATTTTAGCACACTTGGTAAATCACACTTGTATGGCCTTCCAAGTCCCTCTACAAACTCTTTGGACCCCCTTTGCTCAAAATAAACATTGATGTTCCAAGAAACACCTTAAACAATCCCTAATTATTTCTATACGTGGGTTACAATATTACAACCCACGTGTACATGCATCTTGTCCCACTATGACCCGCGTACATTGGGAAATGTGGCCAAAAATAAATATTTTGGAGATTTCCTCATAGAGTCACGAATAAATTGACCTTTGTCTTTCCATATGCCTAGAAGCACTCTGAATCGACCCTTCACTCTCTATTGAAGGGATCTATATTGGGACCCTTGGATACATTGGAGGAGGATAATTATAGAGAGCAAGGAAACTATAGTTCATTGTTGCCCCATTCATATATGCTTGAGTCTGCATCCCTTTGTCCTTTTGAGCACACATTGCTTCTCTTCCCAAGCTTTCCATTTTATTTTGAGCTTGCCATTGAGATGGATGATTGAAGTGGTGGAGGTCCAGGTGGAAGAATTAGTTTCTTCGTTTCGACGAGGTGTCGAAAGAGGTTGTCACTTATATCTATGTTCATTATTAATAAGAATATAAATTTCTCTTCCATTGTATTTTCTTTATCCATTGATGATGTAGTTACTATGATTTATACATATTATTTTTATATATGCTAGAGTAGGCCTAACACGTTAACGTATATCATGCTTGTCTTGTTCATTGTTTTTGAGGATTAATTGTAGGCACAAGTGTGATTGAAAAGATCAACAGGGTTTGACTACAAGCTTACGGAATAAGGTATGCCTTCCATCCCTTAGTGTTATCTCTTTTGATCTCTATTGTGTATTGAAATGGGTTTATTTCTGGTGTCATTCAGTCTGTTGTGGTCCATCCCAATCCATAGGAAATCTTCTCCGTAATAGAAGTGGCGACTCCACTAGGAATTTCCTTGTTATTCTTTGGCGTTTGGGTGCATAATGTGCTTGAATTTCTCTCCGTTTCTCTGATTTTATGTGCCGGGTTATGAAGTGTGTGAGACCTTCGGTGTCCTTTTGATGTAATTTGGATCTTAGACTTATTTTTTCTACCTTCCTCTTGTTATATGCGGGTCATAGAGATAATAGTCGTGTATACATGGAGGCTGTTGTACTAGCAGTCGCATATACATGGGGGTTTTCTATGAACAACCACGTATGCCCCTCTTCTTGAGTGAGTTCTTGATGTTTGAGAGATGTTGGGTGGGTTCTTAATGTTGTTGAGTCTTCTTTGGTTCCTTTGGTATTTGTTTGTTTCTTCTATACTCACCAGAGACCTTTTTTCTCTTCCTTTTTAGTTAAGAATTGTTCTTGTCATTCTTACTCCTTTTTGTTTTGATATTAGTGCATTAGATATTTTTTTATCTCGGTGTCTTTATTTCCTTGTGTCTGAGACTTGTTGCAGGGTTTGGGAGTTCAGATTCCTTTTACTGCATTTACATATTATTCATTACAAAAATACAAAAATACAAAAATATTTTATTTTTGCATGTTTATGCATGAGGCATTTGCATGAAATAGTACTTGCATTAGGTTTCTTAGTTGAATAGTGATCAGGATTTCATATAGGAAAATTTGTATTGACATTTGAAGGAAAATTTATGCATCTCTTGTAGTGGCATACCCCATTTTCATCATTAAAGAAAAATTGCACTTGGCATTGTTTGTTAGGTGTGAATATTTACTTCAGTGCTGAGTCATAACATCACTAGTTGCATAATCATTTCTTTTGAGTAATCACAACCCTTAAAATGAATGCTTAGTTTAAAATTTATTACACATTTTTATTTGATAGAGGTGCACCAACAATCTTAGGTTGTAGAGTCTTGGAATAGGGTGTCATGAGTAAATTTTTCCAAGACTACAGAACAAAACATTTAGATATTTGTCCAGGTGAGAAAGATAAATCATTGGTATAATTAGTGTTCTCAAGAGGCTCCTCTTACATAGGTGTTAAGCACGAGAAAGTGTACACGTCGCTCTCTATACAGGGCCATATATATTTCCATGATCTCATTCGTATCTAGGGGATTTTGAGGTACCTTTGGTGCTTTCGAGATTCGACCTTTGTCACCCTATCCATATGGTAGATCCCTCCTGCGACTGTCCTCTTGAGCATTGGTTATATTGGGGTGACCTTAGTTTCCTTACCTAGGTATTGTAGGGGCTACTTGCATAGTTTATTCTATGAAGGTCTTGGCCAGGTAAGGATTAGAAAGAACAGTGGCTTTATGTGTTGAAGATGAGGGCCACTATAATTGGTTACACACCTCCACTTGTAGTGTATGTGAGTTTCATGCCTATGCTAGGTGAGACATACCTGTTGCATTCGAGAGCTCACTTATCCTCTGTCTTGGATTGTTTTCATCTGACTTAGATTTACTTAGGGGTGTGCTCTTTATGTGCTAGTTGATTTTTTGGATCGTGGTTACTTGAATATAATTATGTTCTCTTGAGTTTGGGTCCTTTTATGTTTGGCATGCCTTATATCACTACTAGTATCCTGTCACCCAGTCCACATCCTAGTGTAGACCTTGGTGTTGGACTAGGGGCACCACAGCCCCTTACCTAGCTCATAGATTTAGAAGTGGCCATATTCCACCCTATACTCCATTTTTGGGAGGATTTTCACTTCCTTGACCCCTTCTTAACACCAGTGTTCATTCTCATGGGGGTGGTAGTGGACATGTGAACATTTGGTATCCATCTTACATTCCTTCTTATGTCCCATCGTCTACCGCACTGTTTCCTTTGAATGAAGTTGTCATGATCAATCGTCCTTATATCCTATAGTATGGACTCTTTAATGACTACTTCTTGTTGTTTTGGACTAATATTGTTGTCATGTATGGTCCATCTTTTGTACACTCTCACCAAGGCTTTGACCCATTCGTTCCCATGATAGGTATAATTTTGAACTGGCATATAGGATAGGATCACTTTTTCGTATGCATCATGCATCGTCCTATGACCATGTCATCTTAACTATAGGTAGGAACCCACTTCGTAGTGTTACAGAACCTCACACTCATACTAGAAGTGGCATTATGTAAGTGATAGAGCCTTCATATTCATGGGTTCCCTAGATAGATCCTTCTCTTCCATTTGGTTCCCATTCCGTGAGTCCTCCCTTAGGTCTAGGATTCCCTTGTAGTCCCTCCATTTCTTTGAGAAAGAACCTACTATTCTTTCTTGAAATTCATGATGGCCATCTCCCATAGGGACTCCCATTTATATCAAGCTGTAAATTCATTTTCATGTGTCTACTTGTCGTATTAAGCTTTATGTCGGCTCCCTGCTTCATTTTTATGAGCCATATAGCCTGATCTTGCCTCAATTCCATCCAAGAAGAGTCTTTCATATATCTTTTGCAGCTTGATCACCCCTTACCTAGAGTCTCCTTATCCTGCACATGATTCCTTGCATTGAGAATAGGTATGTTCCAATGCTAGGAACTATTTTGCTTTCCCATGACAATAGTTTCCTCCTAGTTTTGTACTATAAGCAATTTATTCTTTTTCAAGCTTTCCAATATGAAAAAGGACAAAAAAAATCATAAAACATAAAAAACCGGACGAGAAATGATATTAATTTTTTCAGCTATTGTCTTGTGTCGCCTTCAAATAGAGAACTATATATTCCATCCATCAGTTGGGTAATTAGTATGACTTGAGGAGATGTACTCCTTCTATGAGTTTTCTCCACCGACTAGTTATGCTTCCAGTCCCTATGGAGCCTCTATCAGTTCCTCCTATGTCGCAGAGTTATCCAAGTTTTCATGTTGATTCTATGTTTCCTATTAGTCTCCATATTCCTTGTGATATTGTTCGAAGGAATTCTTAGCATGAGTCAGCCATTCCTCAGTTATCTTGTCTTTGCATGTAGTCCATTCCCGGTATAGTTACTAGTTCATGCACATCTTCTTCATCTGAGTTCTTCCAAATTATCTAGCATTGCTGAGTACCTTGTATTGTTTGATGGGGGGTTCCTTTTTTCCCTCCTTCTAGTGGATTCCATTCCATCGACTTCATATCAATTATTCTAGAATAGGAGTCTAGAGTCCATTGAGTGCCTTGATACTTGTAGTCATCAATGGTAGGTTATCTCGCCATAAAAATTCTTGGGAATACATCAATGTCCCCTAGTTGATGGATTCTTTCAATCGTTCAACCTCAACACATCTATTCACACTTGTTGAATTGCACTCTATACCTTGATTCCCATTATCACTATCGGTGGGATATATCACGTCTGTTAATGGTATACATCAATGAACGGTAATCAAACGATGGACCATCATGTTTGACCTCGACACATTTATTCATGTGATGGGACATGTACCAATAGCGGTTTTTGTAGAAGACATTCGAGCTTGGTGGCATTCCATATATGCTACGTCCTTGATCGTGTCAGTATTCATGAGATGTCATCTCTCATGTACATATTCCAATGTATTATCATATATCTTCATCCATTATGGAGATCTTGTTCACTATATATTGTATGTGGCGATGACCACATATGACATATATCTATTATGCATATTCATGGCCATTGTACTGTTATGTATCCAATATTGCTGCACAGTATATTTGCAGTCACATGCTGAGATTTATCATTGTATTGTATTGATGAATGGTTGGTTCTTCCACTTGGGTCTTCATTACTCCACTTCTGGGATGGATATAATGTAGTTTGGCCATCATGTTACCCTCTACAGATTGACCCCCTTTGCTCAAAAGAAACTTTGATGTTCCAAGAAACACCTTATAAATCCCTAATTGTTTCTATACACGAGTCACAAGATTACAACTCACGTGTACATGCAACTTGTCCCACTATGACTAGCATACATCGGCAAATGTGCCCAAAAATAAATATTTTGGATTTTTCCTCGTAGAGTCATGTATAACTTGACCTTTGGCCTTCCATATTCCTGAAAATGCTCTAACTCAACCCTTCACTCTCTATTGAAGGGTTGTATATTGGTCTCCCTGGATACATTGGAGGAGGAGAATGATAGAGAGAAAGGAAACTATAGTTAATTGTTGCCCCATTCATATATTCTTGAGTCTACATCCCTTTGTCATTCTAAGCACACATTGCTGCTCTTCGCAAGCTTTCCATTGTCTTGTGATCTTGACATTGAGATGGAGGATTGGAGTGGTGAAGGCCCAAATGGAGGACTTAGTTTCTCCATTTCGACGAGGTGCCGACAGAGGTTGTCACTTGCATCTCTATTCATTATTAATATAAATATCAATTTATCATCCATTGTATGTTTGTGACTATGTATGATATTTATCCATGGATGATGTAGTTACTTTGAAATATACATATTGGTTTTATATATTCTAGAGTAGACCTAACACTATTACATATATCATCCTTGTCTTGTTCATTGTTGTTGACGATGAATTGTAGGTACAAGAATGATTGAAAAGCTCAATGGGGATCGACTACAACATTCCGAAAAAAGGTACACCTTCCATCCCTTAGTGCTAGCTCTTTTTATCTCTATTGTATATTGAAATGGGTTTGTTACTAGTGCCATTCAGTCTGTTGTGGTCCACCCCAAGCCATGGGAAATATTCTCCGTAACAATATGTCTAGATAGATCTATTTAATCCAAGTGGGTTTGTAAGCCACGACAAGGCTTGTTGGTCCCTAGGAAGATCCATCTATTTAACTAGGTTTGTTGGATCGAAAGGGTTAGTAAGTCAAAAAAAATGTCAGGATGGATCTACCAGAGAACTCACCATGATACTGCTTCGAGATAGTTAGAGGGAAAGATGTATCCTCATTATTGTTATATTGATGATTACTGAGATGAATACTTCAGTATTGATATATTGATGATTGTTGAGATGATTGCTTCAGTATTGTTATACTGATGATTGTTGAGATAGCTTCAGTATTGCCATACTGATGATTGTTGAGATAGTTTCAGTATTCCCATATTGATATGATAGATTCAGTATTTTCATACTGATGTTGATGTGGCAAGTTCAGTATTTTCATACTGATAATGATGTGGAAAGTTCAATATTTTCATACTGATATTGATGTGGAAAGCTCAATATTTTCATATTGATGTTGATGTGGCAAGTTCAGTATTTTCATATTGATATTAATGTGGCAAGTTCAGTATCTTCATACTGATATTGATGTGGCAAGCTCAGTATTTTCATACTGATGTTGATGTAGAAAGTTTAGTATTTTCATACTGATGTTGATGTGGTCGTTTCAGTATTTCTATATTGATTTTGATAAGATAGTTTCAGTATTTCTATATTGATGTTGATAAGATAGTTTCAATATTTCTATACTGGTAATGGTGAGTTAATTTCAATATTTCCATACTGATATTGATGATAATATTTCCTAGGCATTTGTATGTTGATCTTGATGATGTGGTTGTGATCCCAACACCTTATGTTAATGATGCTGATATGGTTGTGGTACTAGCACCCTGTGCTGATAATGTTGATGTGGTTGAAGTCACAACAATGTGTGTTGATGATGCTAATTTTGTTTCAACATTTTTATGTTGATGATGATGATGATGTTCCAACATTTCTGTGTTGATAATGTAGATGATGATATAGAATTTATTGATGATGTTACTCTATCACTAACATGGTAATGATGTTGTTGTTGTTTCAGTATTTACATATTGATGATGCAAATGATGATGTTTCAGTATTTGCATATTGATGATGCAGATGATGATGTTTCATTATTTACATACTGATGGCACATATGATGATGTTTCAGTATTCACACACTGATGTTGAAGAAGAATATTCGGTATTCTCATACTAATGTGGTAGAAAAAGATTCAGTATTCACATACTGATGTTAAAGAAGAAGGTTCAATATTCAGAAGATGATTCAGTATTCGCATACTAATGTGGCAGAAGATGATTCAGTATCCACATACTGATATTCCATAAGATGATTTAGTATCCACATACTGATATTGCAAAATATGATTCAGTATCCACATACTGATGTTGCAATAGATGATCCAATACTCATAGAAGGTGATTTAGTATCCGTATACTAATGTTGCAGAAGATAATCCAGTACTCATAGATGATTTATTATTCATATACTGAGGTTGTAGAAGATGATGATGTATTCTTATACCGTATATTGATGATGAAGATGCATGATATTGTTCCAAAACTTCCTATGCCATATAGAGATTCACTAGTCAGTTGTACAAATGTGATGATGGTTGTTGTTGATATAGAAAACCTTCCTAGTTAAGAGGGAGTGTTAAAGTATTGTAACTTCAGAAGATGTTCTATTGTAATTTTGTTTTATTCACCTTCAGAGATGTTATTCCTCCATTCGAAGATATCCTTGATGTAAGTGGTCATGTAAAATTCATGAGGTAAACCCTCCATTATAAGTTGGGGGAATAGTACCCACAAAAGTAATATATAAAATGTATTTTGAGTCTCCCTAGGTAGGTCAATGCTAATTAGGAACCTCGCCAAACTAGTTGGTTAGTTGAGTCACGCACCTAATGAATATAAGTAGGTGAGGTGCCTCTCTCATTGATAACACATCTTACACTCAAGCATTGCATAAGAGAGGGAGAAACAAAGAGAGGGTGTTATGAAAGATGAGAAACTGTTCTTGTTGCTAGGGTTTTACAATATACTTGATTGAATTCTATACTGAGGAAGTTTTGTAGGGTTTTCTCCCTTGTGGTTTCCCTGAGGAAAATATTTTTGTTCTCTTATGTTGATGTACTTGTATTTCTTTCAGTGATCCTTTTCTTATCGTTACGATGTTACGATGTTAAATTTTTTCGATCTTGTATAACCATTAAAAATATAACAAGAAGGGGATGCATATTCTCCACTCAAGGAAATTGCTTCCAGATCTGAAGCAGGTAAGTTTGGAATTCTGTGAGAACTGTGTTTATGGAAAACATAAGAGTGTTACATTTATCAGGGTTGGGAAACAAAAGAAGAGTGAAAAGTTAGAGGTTATGCATACATATGTATGGGGATCGAATCATGTACAATATGTTAATGGATTTCGTTATCATGTCACTTCTATTGATGATGCAACTAGAAAAAATTGGGTTTATTCCATTAGAAAAAAATATTATGTATTTGCTACTTTTAAGAAGTGGAAATATTTTGTTGAGAATGAGACAGGTAAAAGATTGAAGTGTCTCATATCTGATAATGGAGGTGAATACTACAACAAGGAGTTTTATAGTTACTATTGATACCATGGGATTCGGAGAGAGAAGACAAACCCAAGAACACCACAAGAAAATGGTGTGTCAAAAAGGATGAATAGGACAATCATGGAGAATGCTATTTGTATGAGATTGCATGCAGGGCTTTGCTTACAGTTTTGGGTTGACGATGTAGATACTATTGTTTACTTAATAAATATAGGGCCTCCAATTTCTTTGGATGGTGGAATTCGAGAGGAGGCATGGACAGGTGAAAAGTTAAACCACTCATTTCTAATAACTTTTGGTTGTGAAGAATTTGTCCACATTAATAAATAAAATAGAACAAAGCTTGAGGTTAAATCTAAGAAATTCATCTTTATTGGATACGGGGTTGATGATTTTGGTTATTGCTTATGGGATTATCAAAATAACAAAATCATTAGGTGTAGATATTTGGTATTCAATGAAAAGGTTAAGTACAAAGATTCGTTGCAAGGAAAGGAAAAGGAAAAGGAAAACACAAAGTACACAATGCTTGATGAAATAAAATAAAAATAAGTTCCAAAAGTACCTAAAAATCAAGAACAACAACAGGTACCTCAAACTCCTGCAAGTGTAAGAATATATACTAGGTTAAGTAGACCCTATGAACGATTTTCTACTTCACTGTATTATTTATTGATCACTAATTCTAGTGAACCAAAATGTTATGAAGAAGCAATGTAGATGGAAACTAGAAAGAAGTGGGAGAAAGGAATGAATGAAGAGATGGACTCATTGGTAAGAAACCAGACTTGGGATGTGGTTGAATTTCCTGTAGGTAAAAGAGAATTGCAGAATAAATGTGTTTTCAGGTTGGAGGAAGGAGGAGGAAAGAAGATGTATAAGGATAGACGTGTGGTAAAGGGGTTTGCATAAAATAAATGTATATATTTGATTAAATATTTTCTCCTATTGTTAAAATGATTTCAGTTATAACTATTTTAAGTCTAGTGGCAATAGAAGATTTGCTTCTTGAACAGTTAGAAGTGAAAACAACCTTTCTCAAAAGATATTTGGAGGAAGATATTTATATGCAACAACCATAGGGGTATGAGGTTAAAGGGAAGGAGAATCTATTTTGTAGGTTGAAGAAGACATTATATGGCTTAAAACAAGCTCCAAGACAATGGTATTTGAAATTTGATAAGTTTATGATAGAACATGGTTATATTAGATGATATTCTAACCGCTGTGTTTATTTAAAGAATCTAGATAATGGAAGATATATTATATTGTTATTGCATGTGGATGGCATGCTTTTTACAAGGTCTAACATGCAAGATATAAATGTGTTCAAAAGGAAACTAGCTAAATCATTTGCGATGAAGGCTTTGGGTTCTACAAATAAAATCATTGGTATGAGAATAACAAGAGACATAAAAAATCATAAGCTTACATTGTATCAGAGTGAGCTCATAGAAAAGGTGTTGGAGAGTTTTAGAATGCAGAATGAAAAACCGGTTAGTACACTTCTAGCCATCCATTTCAAACTAATTAAGGAGATGTGTCCGAAGAAATAGGAGGAGATAAAATATATGTCCAAGGTTCCCTATTCATCAGCAATTGGAAACTTGATGTATGCCATGGTGTGCACAAGACCAGATATTGCACATGTAGTGGAAGTTGTCAGAAGGTATATGAATAATCTAGGTAAAGAGAATTGGAGGGCAATATAGTGGATTCTTGGGTATTTGAGAGGTACCACTTCTCATGCATTATGTTTTGGAGTTTTAGACAGTGTTCTACAGAGATATGTTGATGCATATATGGTAGCTGATAAAGACAACAAGAGGAGAACCACAAGGCATGTTTTTATCGTAGGTATAACAACAATATGTTGGATTTTGAAACTACAAAAGGTTGTTTCACTTTCAACAACGGAAGTAGAGTACATTGTTGCTAGAGAGGCTAGTAAACAGATGATTTGGTTGTAGAGGTTCATGGAGGAATCGGGTAAGAAGAAAGAGAATAACAGGTTGTACAATGAAATCCAGAGTGCCATTAATCTTGCAAAGAAATCATCCTTCCATTCTCATACTAAACATGTAAACCTCAAGTACCATTTCATATGATCTACTATGGAAGATAAACTATTGAAGTTGGAATGATGCACACTAGCCATAATCATGTAGACATGTTGAAAAAGGTGGTAACCAAAGATAAATTGAGTTCCATCTTGGTTTCTGTTGGTGTTCAAGCATGAAGGTGAAGATGAGAAATTTTATGGTCCAAGTTTCATAGCATAGTCCAACAAGTGCAGCAATGGTGGAGTTGTTATGATCAATATCCAAGTGGGAGATTATTGGTGGTGGAGCATGATTTTCCTAATTTAGGGATTTTATTGTTCAATCATGTTTGTACCCTAGTTTTACTATATTCTCATCCCAACAGGGGGGTGTGGGGGGTAATCGTTCCCCCGCAGGGGTCTGGGGAGACCATCCCCCTCGGTTGGGGGGTCCAGGGACGATCGGTACCTTGGCGGGGGTTCAAGGGCATAACCCTTAAGAAAGGGGGTTCGGAGGCGAATCCCCTAAAAGAATTTTTTGGGTTGTTTGTTGTCCAACCGTTTACGGGCCCATGGTATTGGGTGACCCTTGGTATTTTCCCATGGCAATTCCCCTATAAAAGGACAAAACTGTAATATGACTGTGTATTGTATTGTAGCATTGTAAAAGCGATCTCTATGATTGTGTGAGAGAGACTATGAGGGAGTGAAGAGAAAATGCAGTGGGTTTGTTGTGGGTTGTATCCCTTCATTTTTGATAGATGGTATAATAATAAAGGACTGGAAATTGTTTGTGTGGACATAGCCCATCTTGGGTGAACCACATTATATTGGTGTCTCTATTGTTTTATGTGTTTAATATTTTCATATTGTTTATTGTTATTTCTCTGACATCCTGTTTTTCTAACACAAAGGAGGTGTAAGGAGGGAACAACTATGAGGGTATTTGTTTCAAATTGAGGTTTGGATCTACATAGAATGGATCTATTAGGTTCAAATTGAACTCTAATTGTGGAACACTTTAGTCAACATAGTATTTTCTTGCTTGGGAATTATAGATGAGGTTGGAAGTTGGCACAAGCTCACTATATATGCAATGTATTTCCATAGCCTTGGCTCTTTGGTATCATTATGGTGAAGCATCACCATCATGGTAAATGTGTTTGTGTGAATTTATAGACTTAGGAAGTTTTGTCACACCTTTAGTAAGGTACTTAGGCAACTTGCAAAAATAAACATCTCACTTGAATTAGAGCATTGGGGATCATATAAATGCTTAGAAATACCAATATGAGGACCTGGAAGCAGATATTAAAGACCATAACATAAGAATGGACAAATTGGCATATGAAATTGATATGCATTATATCATATGATCCTTGGTTTTTCCAGAAGCTCTCAGTCTATGGTGTACATGTCTTTAGATCTCATAGGATATGCCAAGCAAACATGCAAGGAGGATATAATGGTATAGTAGGAAACACTGACAAAGGATCATGAAGAAGACTACAACAAAAAGTTTGAGAAAAGAATACAAAAGGCCAAATAAGAACAAATGAAATAAGCCCACATTGAGCATAGTTTTACTTAATTGAACAAAGTTTTCTTTATGTATTACCATTTTTTCTTCTTGTTTGCATTAGAGGAAATTTCAACTCAAAATGGGCCTCTAAGGAAACTTAATAAAATAATAGTTAAAATAATAAAATAATATTTATTAATTTTGAAGGAAGAAAAGAAAAAACTACTTTTTTGTTCGTATTTTTGACATATCTCCCTGTGTTTTTACTCAAATTTCGATTAGGAGAGCTTGTTGGATGCGGAATTTAATTCACATCCAACGAGTACCCACTTGTCATACTTTTGATGGGCCCCGCTACCCCAAAAACAAGAAATACCCGAAAAAATGTGATGGTAACATCATCATCATGTTTTTTCAGGTATTTCTTCTTTTTTGGGTAGCAAGGCCTGTGAAAAGTATGCCAAGTGGGTACTCGTTGGATGCGGAATTAAATTACACATCCATCGAGCTCTCCTAATCGAAATTTGAGTAAAAACACTGGGAGATATGTCAAAAATGCAAACAAAAAATGTAGTTTTTTTTATAATACATATCCCCAAATATATATTAAAAATTTGTTTAACAGGTGCTCCCTTTTTGAATTTTAAATCATTTTGATTGGCTAATACATGATGACATGGAATTTGTATTTTTTTGGAAGGCCCATTTTAAATTGAATTTTCCTGTAATGGATAGTTTATTACAATATATAATCATCAGGTTTATAGGTAGCAATCAACAAATAGAAAACATGCCAGCAGGTGTGAGAGGGGTGTTGTATGACCCTGGACAAATCTTCATGGATTCTTTCTCTTGGAGTCTTGGCAAGGAACCAAATAATCATGTTGAACTATTGGATTTGGGGAAAGGGATGAAATACCTCATAAAGATGGGAATTTCAAGAGACTATCTATCAAGCTAGGGAATTATCGAAATTCTCTTAAAAACTCTTCCTTTGTTAGAATTTAGGAAAGAAACTAAAAAAACTTTGAAAGGATCCATTCTGTGGAATTATCCACAATGTGAGAACTTAGAATAAATAGGTGGAAGTTATTGCATACAATTATACTAAAAGAATGGAAGGAAGCTTGTTTAATCATTATGGGGAGTCCTCGTATGAAGGCATTCCCTAAAAAAGTTATCTTCTTCCTCCTTGATTGGAAGGGAGCTACGATATCAGGCCGAACTAACCAAAGAATTATGTAAAGCAATTTGAACTAAATATTTGAGAAGGGGATAATGATGGGAGGATACATTATGACATCTCGACACATCACTCAAGTACAAATATTATTATGTCTTGTTCAAACTCATGTGAGGAATTTATTAATGCTCAACAGGATGGTGTATGCATCTATTATTGCTAAACAAAGGTGGTTCATGCCAAAGGAAATGTGACAAGAAAACATGTGGAGGCAATTCAGTATCACTTTTCTCTCTCATGAGTGGCTTTACTTGTCTCAGGGTATGAATAGATAAGTGCATGATATCATTTGGAGGCTTTAGTATGGGTCAATATATTAGGATTATATAATCCTCCCTTGTCCAAATATAGTGTATTTAATCATCTTATCTAACTTAGGGTTCATTTGGGTGAGTTTGGTTCCACCATGATATTAGTACCACTGGTGCCATTGGTGCCAATCCCTACATTCTAGGAGCCACTCTGAGTCCCACCAGCAGCCTCCATCAGTTGGGTTGTGGTAGGTAGGATGTTATGCTAAGTCAACCTCTAGTTACATTCAGTTAGATCACTCTTAGTTAGTCTAGCCCCATATTTTCATGGTCGCATGGGGAAGTGACGCCTTTTTCCACCTACCTCATCAGTTTAACTGGTTTAACTAGTTTAACTTATTGTAATACTGATTTAGGCATCAATAGTTAGACTAGTGGCTCCCATCTAGTGATTTAGACACACTAATTTATTCAGTCAGTCAGGTTTAGTTTGTATATTCAAATCTTATCCACATTATTCGAATTCTCCTTATTATAACATTGTTGTATTTGATCCAGATGGAAATTAGTGGCCACCCTCCTATTCCAATGGCTCAAAACAATTGTTCATTGTGCCAGTGTCCTAGTTACTTTTCTACGTTTTTTTGGGTCCCAAACTTTCGGGGTCATTTTGAGGCCCTAAACGACGGTTTTTGGCGATTTGAGAGGCCAAATGGTTTCCTTTGGCATGGATTTGGCCCCAGTTGAAAGATGTAAATATCGGATAGGCCTTCCCAATGGGCTATCAAGCGCCCAAATCGGAGATCGTATGCAAAATTTATGACCCTAGAAAGTTGATTGTTCAACTAACCACCTTGGGGCTACAAAATTTATGATGGTTCATCTTCTAGGTTTATGTTTTCAAATTTTGGGGTTCTCGCCCTCATTCCTATAATAAATAGGCCCCTTCAGCCTCATTTTGTATTCATCTTGGCACAGATGGGTGTAGCATCCACATCTCTTCTCAGAGATAGCTACCACCATTCCAACAGTTGTATTTATAGTCTGTTATATTTCCGCTATTTAATAGAATATGTGTTTAATGTATCTCTGTTATCTTTGAAAAATGGTGGTGTTTATGATTCTATATATGTTCTTTCATTTCATTCTCACATAAATCTGGATCAGTATTACTACTAGGATAATGAATATTAATGTTGTAATTAACTAACCAATTCTTATCATATTTGTCTCAAATTTGTTTAGTTTAGTGTACATTGTTCTTGATATTCCACTGCATAATCCTACTTCACAATTGCTCTCATGCTCCAAGTAGATCAATGGTTCACAAATTTAACATGGTATCAGATCCTTGTTCATTCTAGTAGCAAGTATTGTTCGATGTCCATTGTACACTAGAAGCAGCTAAGTTTTCACATAAATCCTGGAATGATAGCCTTGATCCCTCTGTATTATGTCCATAGAAGTCTATCCAGGTGTGACGGACTCTAAGAAAGTGTACATGTCGAGGTGGAAAGGCTTGAACTGACATGCTTGCAAATTGAATTTTGTTTTTACAATGTTATTTGTAGGTACCTATGTATCTTCTTGAGGAATTGATTGTTTTTAGCTTACAGAAAGATGGATTCTTCATCTCTCATACCCTGAATCCTTACACCCTTCAACTACTCTGATTGGAGGGAAGATATGCAGGTAGCCTTGCATAAGCTTGGTCTATTTAGGATGAAAAGGGGAAGAGAAACTAAGCCCCAAAAGTATGTTGATAAGAACAAATTTTTTAATTGGATTAATGATTCCTTCGGCTTCATGTGCAGTCATATCTCCCAGAATATTTTGTTCCACCTTGAGGGACTAAGGAATCCGAAGGAAGCTTGGGATAATCTTGAATATTTGTTTGGAAAAAAATATGAGCTTCAAGGGCATATTTTGGAGAATGAGCTCAATGCTCTACATCCCAGTAGTTTTGAATCTATTCAGCAATTCTTCACAAAATACAAGTCACTATTACTACAATGCAAACAATGTGTATTAGAGAGGAAATATGAGTAGCTTGTGTTGTCTGTACTAAAAAATCTTGGCTATGAGTGCTTTGAATTTGTCTCTACATTCCATTCAAGAATATATTCCATCCCTAATTGGAATATGCCTTCTCTAGATGCTTCTGTTGAGTCCTTAATATAAGAGAAAGATAAATTGGTTCAAATGGGAGTGCTTCGAACCTCTAAGAACCTAGAACTCTTAGTGAAAGACTCAAAAAATGCACAAGCAAGAGGGAAGTACAAAGGTAAGGAGACCAAAACATTTATTGGAATCCAAAGGAGAATTAGATATATTCCAATAAAGCCTTAGGTTCCGATAAAAAGAAGAAATTTGCGAAGGCTAGATATCCCTATTGTATGAGAGAATTTCATCTAGAGAGCTAGTGCATGAAGGAAACCATCGAACAGTTGTCAAAACTCCTTGAATAGAAAAATATTTCTCTTCCAAAAAGAGTAGATAATTTTGATGCTGGACAATCGACAAAATATCATGAGGTTCCATGCCTTGAATGCAAGCCTCACTCAGTTGAAGGACTATTTGATATATTCTGGAGCATCTGACCACATGGTTGCCTCCAAGGAATCCTTCACCACTACCAATATCTCAAGAAGACCTAGCATTCATATGGGGGATAATTCATAGATCCCAGCATCAAGTAGAGGTTCTATTAAAATCCATCATGGTGAGTTCAATAATGTACTCTGTGTGTCCTTCCTTGTAGTAAATTTGTTATCTGTTTATCAAATGACACATACTGGATCTCCAAAGAAAGTTGTGTCTGGTCTTGACTCAATGGAGATATCAGATATCTCAACTGGGAATATTATAGTAAAGGTTTTTGCAAACCATGCCTCCAAGTCATATGAATTCTCACACTTTCTACCATACTCCGCTCCAGCATAGTCTCAACAGTCATTCAAAAGGGGAGGTATAAAATCTCTTTCATCTCCATTTGCATATAATGATATGTTGTTTAAGATTTCATTTAAGAATATGAGGAATAGGATCAACATGGTCTTGATATTGATGTTGTACCTCAAGATGATCAAGATCCATATCCAACTCCTATTCCAAATCAGAAGCCTAAATGGGATGAAAAGCTCATTGAAGCAGCTGGGAATGATGTTGGGGATCCAAATGATAGAAGAAAAATGAGGTCCCAGTATCAGAATGAAGATGTTGCACTCTCTCATACAATGTTTCTACCTATAGAGTGGTGCAACAAACTTCCACATATATGCTACTTGATGATAGTGAATGATCCACAATTTGGCCCTCTGATGAACAAAATGGATCATTCTATTCCTCCTCCAAAAAGAAGAGACAAAATAAAAATTCAGCAGATTGAAAGAACATGGAAAGTTTCACGTGCACAGTCCCAGCATGCTAATGCACAGAAGAACCATGATTTTGCATGGATGCTCCATAGAGTTGCAAATTGCAGCAAAATTTTACAAGTTTTTACCCGAAGAGGAAAATTTCCTCTTAAGTATAGCTCATTTTCCTAATTCACTACTTATTTTGAGGGGTTTTTTCTCCACGAGGTTTTCCCCATTTCCCTTATTTTATTAAGCAAGTTTTAATTCTTTTAGATTGTATGGGTGACTTTCGACCTAGTTTCTAGGGCCCAAGTTGTCCAAGTTAGGATTAATAGGGGGTGTTAGGATTATATAATCCTCCCTTGTCCATATATAGTCTATTTGATTATATTTCCTAACTTAGGAGTCATTTGGGTGAGTTTGTTTCCACCATGATATTGGTGCCACTACTGCCATTGGTGCCACTGGTGCCATTTGGTGCCACTGGTTCCAATCCCTACATTCTAGGAGTCACTCTGAGTGACACCGAAAGCCTCCATCAGTTGATTGTGTTAGGTAGGAATTTATTCCAATTCAACCTCTAGTTACATTCATTTAAATCACTCT
Source organism: Pseudotsuga menziesii (assembly GCA_001517045.1). Lineage (NCBI taxonomy): Eukaryota > Viridiplantae > Streptophyta > Pinopsida > Pinales > Pinaceae > Pseudotsuga > Pseudotsuga menziesii. Next base: position 131,482 of record LPNX010328232.1, on the reverse strand, counting down.
TAGTTAGTCTAACGCTAGTTTCACATGGTTGCATGGGGAAGTGGCATCGTTTTCCACCTACCTCATCAGTTTAACCCGTTTAACTAGTTTAACTGATTATAAGACTGATTTAGACATGAGGAGTTAGATTAGTGGCTCCCATGTAGTGATTTAGAAACACTAAGTTAGCCAGTCAGTCAGGTTTAGTTGGTAGATTCAAATCTTATCCACATGATTTGAATTATCCTTATTGTAACACTCTTGTATTACTCCTGGGATAATGAATATTAATGTTGCAATTAACTGATCAACTGTTATCATATTTGTCTCAAGTGTGTCTTGTTCAGTGTATATTTTTCTTGATATTACTGCATAATCCTACTTCATAACTGCTCTCATTTTCTTGTAGATCAATGGTTTACAAATTTAACACAATAGACATGGGCTATCACTCTTTAAGTGCAAATCGATATGGTATCTTCAGGGATGTTATTTCAATAATTCAATGAACCAATAGGGTGTTCAATTTTCTCATACCCTGAAACCAATATTCAAGTCAAAGGAGCATAGTTTTAAGGTGCATGTCCAGTATCTCTTTGTTGGAATTAATTATGGTAGATGGGAAATATCAAATTGCATCCATGATGGAGAGTGACAGTTTGGATGAAGATTCATATTTCTATGTTGATAATGGGATCAAATAGATTTCTTTCTATTGTCATCATCTTTGGTGCAAATTTCGTTGTATTTTTTGTTTGTACAACATTAAGCGCCATTCTACGGAATTGTGTTGTATCAAATCAGGACTTGTGTTGTATCAAGCCCCATATGTATCCTCATGTGTTGAGGTGGGATGCTAGTATTGTAGCCTTATGTTGTATTAAGACTAGTCTTTTTTTATATCAAGACTATAGACTCGTGTGGTATCGATTCTGGACTTGTGTTGTATCAAGTCAATGATTCTCATATACAGTACCTTATGATATGGACCTCCAATTGTGGAGGCATAATTATTTATGTGTTAAAGCAGTGATACTATGTGATCCATTACTAACCATGGTCATTCAAGATGGATAAATCTATTAAGTCTCCTCTAGATACTGAACACCTGTAGAGTGAATTAATTTAGAATATGACTAAATCATCCAGGGTCATATGATATGATCATCAGTAACTGTGACAATTCTTCTGATTGTAATACAATAAGATGGATAAATAATAAATACAAATGTGTACCATGCATTAAATGATAAATGATAAAGAGATAAGCATAGAGAGAGAGAAAGAATTTGAATCTCCTAAATATAGATAAGTAAAGATACAATTGTAAAGATTCATTTAAATATGAATGTCTCAATTTGTGCTTCATTCAAACCTTATGGGATTTAGTTAAATAAAGAAACTCAATGTGATCCATGCAATGTCGAAAATAACAAATCATTAGAGGAAATTTCAACTCAAAATGGGCCTTTCAACTTTGATTCAAATTCCATGTCATCATGTGTTAGCCAATGAAATTGCTTTAAATTTGAAATACTGTATGGGTCTTAAACACTTATTTAATATAAATTTGGGGATAGGTATCATAAAAAAAACTACTTCTTTGTTTGTATTTTCGACATATCTCCCCGTGTTTTTACTCATCACATGTTTTCAGGTATTTCTTGTTTTTGGGGTAGCAGGGTCCGTAAAAAGTATGTCAAGTGGCCACTCGTTGGATGTAGAATTTAATTCTGCATCCAAGGAGCTCTCCCGATCAAAATTTGAGTAAAAACACGGGGAGATATGTCAAAAATACAAACAAAAACGTAGTTTTTTTCTTTTCTTCCTCAAAAATTAATCAATATTATTTTATTATTTTAACTATTATTTTATTAATTCTTTTTAGGAGGCCCATTTTGAGTTGAAATTTCCTCTAATGAAGGTGATTTGTATGGATGGAAATAAGAGTGAATCATTAATGACACTAATAGTGAAGCACTAATGACACTAATAGTGAAGCACTAGTGACACTAACAGTGAAGCACTTGTAACACTAAGGGTGAAGCACTGATGACACTTAAGTTAGTCCATTAACTAAGTGACCAACATTCAGTTAAAAGATTGAGTTAAGATCAAAGTCAGTTAAATCTATCCTTGGAAGGTATGGCACATTTCTTGTGCATGCTGAATATTTCAATGCATGGATTGATTATTGCAAGAGGAAAATTCAAAATTGGTTGCATGTGTGCACTAGTGTTAGGAAAACATTGCATGGTTAAGGTTTTGACTTGTTATTAAAGTGCCAGGAACTTGGAAACTTCAAAACAATTGATGTAGACAATCTCTCTTCTCTATTTCTTTGTGTTCTCTCTTATCGGGTAATCTGCTAATGTGTAATATACCATTCCCTGTAATTCTATCTATTATACTCAAAGAATTATCGGGTTTTCCATCCTCTATTTTTGGATGGTTTTCCCAGGGTACATATTGTCTCATATGTCTGAATGATTTATGCATCTGATTTTTTTTATGATATTGATGTATGCGGTGATTTATTGATAAAAGTTTTAAAGTTCAAAGATATTCATATTTTCTCAAAACATTAAATTGTCTCAGAGCATAGGGTGAGAAGGAGCTTATTTTTTCTTATGAAAACTAAATCCTATGTGATATTGAAGAATTGAGAAAAGTTAGAAGATCCATGACATTGATCTCCATCTAACTGGAAGACTGCTTGAAGTGGTGGAGGATCCTACATCCAAGTAGGGAACATAATATTCAAGAAGAAACAAGCCTACTAGTTTTGCAGTAGTAATAGAAGAAGATGATCTTCTTCAAACCACTTCATGGTCCCCCATCTGCATGGAAGGAATTCTTGTCTACAGTAAACATCTAAGAAGAGAAACCCAACTTCAAAAGGTTATTCCATGATTTCATTCAAGAAGAGGGGCACATTCAAAGCAAAGTAGTGGGAACCAACTAGGAGAATATTTCCCTCACAACAAGAGTGAAGAAAGGGAGAAATTCATTCCCTCTAAATAAGTATTTCATGCAAATATGAAGGATTTCATCAAAGAGTCTGACAAATCAAAGCTTTGGTGCTTCCATTGTTAAAAGAAGGGCCACTTTGCATGAGAGTAACATGCAATGAAGAATAATGATGAAAGGCTTCATGCATTCACCACTGTAGAAAGAGGTGAACCTTCTCAGAGGAAATCATCCAAGGAAAAGGATGATCAAAAGAATTATTTCCTTTAGTGAAGAATATAACTCCCTCTATTGTGCATGGGATACTTATTTCCCATGCAGAGACTTGCTACCTCCTGTGTCCACTCAAATTTTCAAGTATATCAAGTTCAACAGACTTTGGGAATCTCCACAAGGGAGCATAGATTAAGAGGGAGCTCACAAAACAATAAAAGATAAGTACTTGTATGTTTTATTATATGATGTTATGAAAATTAGATTTAAAATTTTTGTAGGTTTCATTATAGTCATATAAAAAATACGAATTTGTGGGATTTGGAATTGTGTTATAACATGATGAGCATATACATTCTTCTCTGGCATGTTGTAGATCCCATGAAGTCCATATTATGAGATATGATATAGGAGTGATATCGACGTATATAGGACTGATATCGACTTATATAGGACTGCTATATACTTATACAGTAATTATATTGTGAAATTATGAATCACAGGAGATCATTAGGATAAGTAATACCTTACAGTGAAAGAATTAGGAATAATGATGAATTGCAATGTAAAAACTGTTAAAAATTCACTATGAAATTAAGCAAAGAAAAAACATTCAATTGACAGCAGTAATAGGTAACAATATTCATTAATGTGTGTATGAAAAAAATATAATACAAAGAAGGAAATTCAAATATCCCAAGAGTGATTTGAATCCTTGACTGAGACATGGATAGCATAGGAAAAATCACCACTATAAACATCACTAGTGCAACTTATACAGATAATTGAATCAATTAACAATCAGTTAACTGAGTCTGGTAGGTGAGCATGGGTTCCTTTATCCTCCAATCATGAAAAATACCATGCAAATTGGTGCATTAGGAGACTTCACTAACTAAAAGTGGTCATCATAACTTGACTCCACTCAGGTGAGGGTGAACTAAAGGTAAGACTCCCAAAACACTAAATGGGATCCTAAAATTTAGGAATTGGTCTCCATAGATCCTAAATTCATGCATAAGGGCACATCAGGTGTCTAGTGGGCCCCAAACAAACTCTACATAACACTAGGAAAGTGATAACATCATCTTAAACTAGGAAACTGAAAAAATAACTAAGGTGGACATGGGAGAATTATTAAATAATCTTGACATCCCCCCTTAATCCAAACTTGGACAACCTAGGCCCTGGAAACTTAGACCAAAGGTCACCCATACAAAAATAATGAAAAAATAAATGCTCATGAAACTAAGGAAATGGGTAAAACCATATGAGGACAAAACCCACTGTAAACATTGAGCAGTCAGGAAGCTCGATCAACTTTTATACCAAGCAGAGACTTGACATATACAAATCTCTTATGAGTGAAAGAGTTTGTAAAAATTTGTGTAATATGCTACTCTATAGGGTAGTAATGTAGTGTGATGTTTCTATTGTGCACTAGTTCCCTGATATAGTGCTTGAGAACATCTCCACCTTCTAACATGATGTAACATAGGGAAGGAATTGTTCTTTTGAGAAAATAAGCTATGTAGCTAGACTATGAACTCGTGATTCCTGAAGCATTTGTCCTAAAAAAAACTTTTCCCAAACATGAATTTTTTTTTTCAACCTAGTAGATGAACCAACAGTGTAGAGAAAGCCATCCACATACAATACAATCAATAGTAAGAAACCTCTCTTATGCCGAATATAGACATTGCAGTCATAATTGCTGCTTTCAAATATCTATGACAGTAATAAAGATTCTAAATTTGAATGCAGTGCCCTAGGGGCTTGCTTGATGCCATACAATGATTTCCTCACTCTACATACTAATGAAGGATTATCAGTGTACCCCTCAGGTTGTATCATGTAGATCTCTTCTTCCAAGTCACAATGTAGAAAGGAACTTTTGTCTCTTCTCTCTGGAAGAAGAGAGACAGGATCTACTGCCTCATTGTTCTATAGTGAATCATATTCCTCATCCATGGAAGCCTGACAGTTTGGATCATCAAAATCTTCTTTGTAGGACTGTGGATAGTACCCCGCCATCATGTAGCGCCTCTTTGGGAGAAGTGGATCTTTTTGACATAGTGCAAGGTTCTCATATTGAAATTTAAATTTCATTATCCTTTGATCAAATGGATCCCCAACCATGTTCCCAACAACTTCAATTAGTTTTTGAGCCCATTTAGGTATAGGATTCGAAGCTGGATCTGGATCTAGATCTAGATATGCTTAATCTTCATTCTCAACATCAATATTTGGTTCCACTTGGTCCTCCTCTTATAATTATGAATCTGAATCATCAAAAGAAACATCATTCTGATCTTCATCATGTGAAAATGGTGTAGGAAGACCAAATCTACCTTCCTCTTCACCTGCCTATAGATCTTGCAATGAATCTTCATTGAAGTGGACACTTCTTTCAATGAAAAATCTCATGATTGCAATCTACATCAACTTGTAAGCTTTGTAATCTTCTACATATCCCAGCAAAATTCATTTTCTACTTTGGGGTTAAAGAGCTTTCTTGGGATTCTTTCCCATGCCTTGGAACCAAAACCCTCAAATGTGAGACATCGGGATTATGTCCCATCAATGCTTCGAATGGAGTGACCCCAATGACTGTATTATGATGTACCCTATTTTTTATATACGAAGCACAGTTCATTGCTTCTACCTAGATATATGGTGGGGGATCCCTTGCTTCAAGAAGGCAGGTGGCCATCTCTTTCAATGATCAATTCTTCCTCTGAGCTACACCATTTTATTATGGTGTGTATGAGACATGATGTTGGATTTGGATTCCCTTAGAAGAACAGAGCCATTGAAACTCTTCCTTGATGTAATCCCCTCCATTGTTTGATCTGAGTGCTTTGATCTTATTGCCAATAGTGTTCCCAACTAAGGCCTTGAAAAAATTCAAAGTCTCAAACACCTCAGACTTATGCTTAAGAAAACAAATCCAATAGAACTTGGAACAGTCATCTATGAAGGTCATAAAGTATCTGGATCCATTCATAGAACCTATAGGCATTGGTCCTCATACATTTCTATGTATCAAATCAAGTGTGGAGGAATATCTTATTTCCTTCCCAACATCATACTTTTGATATGGCTGCTTCCCTACCAAGAAGCCTTTGCAAATTCCTTAATACAACTTTATGATGTGAAATCCTTCAAAAATTTATTCAATATGTAGTTGTTGCAAATACTTGAAGTTTCGAAGCATGAATCTCTCATGAAAGAGTTTGCTTGTTTCATTGGCATGGGTCAAGAGGGCACTTTCATGTGAGTATGGAAAAAAAGTGTGAGAACTCATATTCCTTGGACGAATGGTTTGCAGCACCTTTAGCTATCAACTTCCCATAATATATATCTAACATCTCAATGTTTCTAGTTAGAAAACAACTCTCATTGATGAACTAGTGAAAGTCATCTGATAAACAGATAAAAAGTTTGTTGCTAAGGAGGGTGCATGCAGAACATTGTTGATTACTCCATGTTCAAATTATATTATTCCCTTCCCTAAATCTGGGATTTGAGAATCATCTCCCATGTGCCATGCTTGGATCATCAGTGAGATATAAAGAGGAAAAACACTCTTTGAAGGTAACATGTGGTTGGAGGCTCCAAACTCTATGAGGAAGGCTTGAGATTTTGAAAATTTATCCTTCAATGCATGGCATCTCTCATGATCATCTGTATTGATTCCAGAATCAATCTTTCTTGTGCATTTTTGGAGGGAAATAATGTTCTTTTCAAGAATTTTGGCATTTTATCTATAGTTTTCTTCATACAAGAACTCTTTGGATGGCTTCCCTTTTTGCAATAGGTACACTTGGTCTTTTCAAACCTCTTATGCTTTCCCTTCTTGGAACTCGAGGCTCAATATGATGGATTAAAATCCTTCTTTGGTTTGGATTCATAATTTTTCTTGTCCTTTCCCTTCTACTTCCCTTTGGCCTTCACATTCTTTGACTCCTCATACAAAAGATTCTGATTCTTGGATGCTTTCAAGGCTCCCATTTGGATCTGTTTGTCTTGTTATTGGATCAGTGATTCAGGGAATGCATCTAGTGAAGGAATTCATCATTTTGGAGTTGTCAGTATATTAGAGTGGAAGGTGCACACAAATACTAAAAATTCAAGGACAATGTTACTCAAAATGGATAGAACCAACTGCTCATCCTTCTTTCTAATTACAAATTGTTTGCACTACATGAACAAATACTTTAATTTGGTGAAGAACTGCTGAATGGTTTCAAAACTGTTGGGTTAAGAGCAATTAATTAATTCTCCAGAATGTGTCCTCTCAAGTCATATGTATTTGCATACAAAGTTTCTAGCTTCAACCAAATCTTCCTTTGGTTTTTTAAACCATCAAGATGGAAGATAAATTCTCCATATATGTGAATACACATAAAACCAAAATCTTTGTCTAACTTGTTCAGGTACTTTTATTTCTCAATAGCTACCTGGGGTTTGACCTCCTTACCCATTGTGACCTTGTATAGACTCTTGTTGTGCAAGGATATATGTATATATTCCCTCCAATACATATAATTGAAGGTTGTAAGGATTCTTGGTGTGAAGGGAGCTAAATTCTCCATTTTGTAGTTATAGCAACAACACATTTTTTACTCAAATATTCTCAAAACATGCATAAAAATATGAAATCAAAGATAAACCATCTCTGTAGAGCTCTAATACCATGTGAAATTATGAACCATAGGATATCATTAGGCTGAGTAATACTTTACAGTGAAAGAATTAGGAAGAATGATGAATTGTATTGTAAAAACTATTAAAAATGCACTCTGAAATTAGGTAGAGAAGAAATACTCAATTGATAGAAATAATACGTAACAATATTCATTAACGTGTGTATGAGCAAGACATATTAAAAAGAATGAAATTCAAGTATCCCAAGAATGATTCAAATCTCTGACTGAGACATGACTAGTAAAGGAAAAATCACCATTGTAGACATCACTAGTGTAACTCTCGAAAATTGAATCAGTTAACTAAGTCTTGTAGGGGAGCATGGGCTCCTTTATCCTCAAATCATGAAAAATATCATGCAAAGTGATGCATTAGGAGACCTGGATTACTAAAAGTGGCCATCATAGCTTGACTCCACTCAAGTGAGGGTGAACTGAAGGTGAGACTCCTAGAACACTGAGTGGAATCCTAAAATCTAGGGATTGGTCTCTAGAGATCCTAAATTCATGCATGAGAGCACATAAAGTGGCTAGTGGGCCCTAGATAACATATGCATAACACTATAAAAGTGATAAAAATAGGGTATTTTTTAAGGATTCTAATATTATACTTAAGTATAGTATTCTAGGCGATTGTTTTGGATTGAAAAAAACATGTTCATAGATAGGTAGGCGAATATTAAATATGAAACATAAAATTAACACTGAAATGTGTAAATTTTGGCAAATATTATGATAAAAAAACATATTTCATGTAAATATATGCGATATTAGACACTAAAAATGACCAAATAGCGAATTTACTTTTTGAAAAACCCAAAAAAATAGCCAATTGGCAAAATGTCACCCCTAAAAATTACCCTGGATAAAATCATCTTAAAATAGGAAAGTAAAAAAATAACTATGGACAAGGGTGGATTATTGAATAATCCTGACATATATAAGTCTGCATATTTCCTTCATAAGACATGAGATGTAGGAATGCATTCTTATTCATGAGTTATGAACATAGGGCTCCATGAATGTTCTTAATATATCATATATATGGATGCATACTTTATTCATGAGATATGAATATGGGGCTGCATATTTCTTTCATAAAAATATTGGAGTCATATAGGTATGCGAAACATCACATGAAATATTAATGGGGTTATGTCGAAACATTGAGTTAACATGTGTACATTACTGTATGAACCATTGCTAGGATATTGAAATTTTTCATGTGATTACATTTCTTGATTATGCAAATTTTTTAAACATGAAAATAATTTTTCTTTTAGGGAAAAACAGTATTCCCTAACCTACAATAATATAATGCATGTATTGAATGTGGATTCATTCAGATGGTTGATCCTGAAAGAGAGTAGATTGGGAGGGTCCTATGTTTCTTAGGAAGAAGTCAGGATAAAATCCCTAATACTGTTCTGATAGATGAGAGTGTTAGTTTTTCTAGATCTTATTAGCTTAGTTAGTATATTTATATGAAATAATAACAAGTACAACAATATGCATAAGATAGAACAGATACACAAGACACAAAGATTTTGACCGGGGAAACCATAAAGGATAAAACCCCGCGAACTTCCTCAGAATAGTGCAGTCACAAAGATTGTATCATAAGACGAACAAAACCAGTAATAAAAAGTCTATAGAAGCTAACTATCTCTCCTCCTTGTCTATCTCTCTCTCACTCATGTGAACTTGAGTGAGTGTGAGGTGTGTATAAATGAGGGAGGGTGCCTCCCTATTATACCTTTCAAGTGACTGACCTATTACATGTCTTGGGTTGACCTCTTACCCTAACAGGGACAACTTATCCTAGAGAGACTCCAAACATACATTACATGATGTTATACTAGGGACTATTTCACTGAATTACAACGAAGGTTGCACCTCAATGTCTATTCACAATAATGACATCCTAAAAGGAGGAAAACACATCTCCGACGGGGGTACAACAACATCCAATTATAATATACATCAGAATATCTTCCAAAGTTACAAATACATCAACACTCCCTCTTAACTAGGAAGGTATTCTCTCTCTTCCACGGTCATCAAAACTTCTGGTCCAGTCATCATCACAGAATCATCATCATATTTGATTCCATCATCATCTTCTTATAGATCATTGATTGGTACTATCTATCATCGTAAATTTGTACAAAGCCAACCCTTTTTCATGTTGGATGTGCACCTAGTCCTCCTCCAGGTCTTCATCACATTTACAAGCAAGCCATCACATACAAACATTCCATAAACTTCTTTACATTTCCAAGGCAATAACCCGTGTCTACTACCTTTACCTCGTCATATCCAGATCATCTCTTTTGCCATGCAAAAAACAAAAAAAAACACAGAGAGCACACAGAGCACAAAACAGATGCATACCACCTGTATTTGATCACCATAGTATCATTCCAGAATATTTCACATCATCGAGACAACCTATAACATCCACTATGTGAGAATCTCCTAGGAGCATGCCAAGTGCATTACGTCTCTCCACGGTCAACCTGTGCTATAACAGTATAGGAGAACTACCTACGTGCACCTCAAGTGCCTTGTGACATTATCATCTTCAACATGGGAACACACACACATATAGATATATATGTAAGGACTGATTAAGATCAAACAACGTGCTACACCAGTACTTTTATGTTCCAGGTCAACCTCAAGTACTTATTACATCTAAACAACTTGTGTCTAGGATCTTTTCTGTTCAGACAAATTTCGAGGATTATTACATATAAGTAACCTTCATACCATCTCAGGGATCCTTTTTACACTCTAAAAACACACATGACTTATTACATCCAAATAACCTACATACCACATTAGGGCTCATATTGACATTCAGATAACCTATCTCATGACTGATTACATTCGAATAATATGCATACCACACCAAGGCTCATATTTACATTTAGATAACCTCTCTCAAGACTAACTATGTCAGAGTAACCTGTGTATCACGCTAGGCTCATATTTACACTCATACAACCTACAGGACTGATTACGTTCGAGCAACATGGTACGCCAGGGTCTTTTCCTCTCAAACAACCTATCTTATTTCCCATGTGAGATATCATGCATCTACATATTTTGGTCTCTCATTATTTCTAACATAGAAACATATTCGGGCTTATTACGTCCAAGGATAACCTGCGAGCTTCGGTAGGACTTATTACATCCAAGGACAACCTACATGACTGATTACATCTGATCAACCTATGATCTTCACCAGGATTTTATGCTCAGGCAACCTGTCTCTCCAGCTATGCTAGAACTCATCACTCCATCTTTCGAGGGGTCTCATTCTAGATCACACCAAGTCTTTATTTGAAGTACTTAAACTTCACTCTAGATAGAGTCTTGGTCAACACACTAGCTATCAGCTCATCTGTTGCCACGTACTGGAGCTTCACTGCTCCACTCTGCACCATATCCCTAATATAGTGTAACTTGATCTCTATGTGATTCAACTTGTCATTGAACACGGGGTTTTCCTCCATATTCATGCAACTCTGATTGTTGAATAAGATAGAAGTCACACCTAACTGGAGATCAAATAAATCATACAGTAGCTTTCATAGCCACACTGACTCGTGACTAGTCAAGCAAGAAACAACATACTCTACCTCATTTGTACTTAGCACCATGTAGGACTTCTTCCTTTTAAACCAGTAGATAATTCCAGATCCAAAACTAAAGAAGAAACCAGAATTTCTTTTCCTATCACTGGTACTACCTACCTAATCCAAATCAACATAATCATGTAGGTTAATCTTCTGATTCACATCATACTTGATCTCATAATCCCCTGTACCCTTTAGGTACCTAAATAAATTCTTTGTAGCTATCAGTTGAACTTGTCTCAGATTCATCAAGAATTGGCTCAGGGTGTTCATAAAAAAGCATATGTATGGTCTTGTATTCATCAGATACATCAATGAGCCAATCATCTAACAATACATCGTGGAATCAACCCACTCTAATGAAGCATCACATAGAAGCTTCAAGTTTGATTCCATAGGTGTGGATGTCGCCTTGCAGTCCAACATTCAAAATCTCTTCAGAATATTCACTGTATAGTTTCTTTGATTGAGGATAATCCCTTATGCACTCTTCCACACCTCCATGACTAAGAAGTAGTGCAACATCCCTAAGTATTTCATCTTGAACTCTGTAGAAAGTCTCCTCCTTCATATTTAATGAGTTCATCCTCGCCCATCGGGAACAGGTCATGGACATATAGTAGGAGTATCACTCATATTTCTCCTTCAACCTTGAAGTAAAGGTTGGAATCCTCTTTACTCTTGGTAAAACCTAGGCTCATTAGGAAGCTATCCATTCTATCATACCATGTCCACGGTTCATGTTTCAATCCATATATATCCTTATTCAATTTGCACACATGAGTCTACCTAATGTTTGTCTCGAATCCCAATGGTTATTCTATGTATACTTCCTCCATGACTACACCATTCAATAATGTTGTATTTACATACATATTGTGTATCTTCCATCTCATAATTGCATCCATTGCAAGTATGGTCCTAATGGAAGTGTACCTTTACACGGGTGCAAATGTCTCTTCGTAGTCTATGCCTTCTTTCTGTGAGAAGCCTTGTGTTATGAATATTTCCTTGTATTTATCGATGCTTCCATCTACAACATGCTTTATCTTGTAGATCCACTTCAAAGTCACTATAGACTTCTTTTCCAGTCTTGGCACTATCTCCCATTCATCATTATTCATGATCAAATGATACCTCTCGATCATGGCGTCCTTCCATTCTTTCTTTTATGAAACCTATTCATAGGTGGAAGGTTCCTTGTTAATGATGTCAGACAACAGGACCACATAGTTGTTGTAAGTGTTACCACTAGAAAATTACCCAAGGTTGTAAAGGTTATTCCCAGGTAACAACAAAAAACACTTTTAAAGAGAAAACTGGCTTTTTTCTCTTCCGAGAGGGATCTCTCACAAAATATTAACAAGGCCATACATGTATAAGTAAAATTGTTTGTAATTGGTAAGATTGGTTGAAACTAAACACATGACCATTGAGATATGGAGTCAAGATATGAATATAGATAAACAGAGCTTTTGCATGGAATTTTTAAACAGAGGCAAGATAGCTACTCAGTCACAGTCAAAATTTGATTGTTCGGTGAAAAAAAAGAACATGAACAAACCATTAACACAGAGCATTGCAAAAATCAATTATGTATAAACTTTAGAAGAAAAGTTTGGTGGACATCTGAAAACAATATCTAGAGCATAGTAAATATGAATTCGAAACTGCTAGACTCTCATTTAATACATGAAGGGAAACATAATGGAAAGATAAAACTGGAAAAACATTCACATAAGAAGGGAAAGTACAGACTCCATCATGAAATTACACATGAATCTCTAAAAAATGCCAACCTTTAGTTCTATAATTAAAGTACTTAAATACACAAATATCCAAAATCTCATGGGTTCCAACCCTCGCTTCACCAAATATATGAATACTTATACAATCGCTCCTCAAGCTGAAAAATAAACCTAACTGTCTAACGGTTTCAACCGTTTATTACATGTGTCAAAGCATTTATATACTGCAAAACAGTTCTGAGATAATAAAACTTCTTAACTAATGATTTTAAAAGTAACATTTTGTCACAAAATATATCCTTTCACTGAAACTCCTTTTGCATTGTCTTCCTTGATGTCTTCATCGTTGTAACTTATATTTAGTTGATGCACATTGTTGAACTCCTCTCCAATGTTCAGGATTAGGCAAATCTGCAAAAACCATTTCATGTGCCAGAACTCTGAGCTCCATGTTGTCTGCATATGAAAAATTAGGCACCTTGGCACACGCAACTTTAAAATCAAATAATAACTCGAACTCTCCAGCCAATTTATCAAACACGACTCTTCCAGACATAGCCTGCTGCATATCTTGAAACTTACTGTGATCTAACTTGCAATTTACCAATTTATCCAAATATTCCTTTCGAGACAATAATGGTCCCATTTCCTCCTAAAAGAAAGGAATTCCCTTGCTTACCAATGTAGTAAATAACTTAGTCACTTATTTGATTTTAAGAATTATAATATCAACTTTAGCATGTACAGTATCCAACATTCTATACTTTCCAACCACTTTTCTAGCCAAAGAGATAACAACAACTCTGTCTTAGTTATCAAACCTTCTAAATTGATCTTTTGATAAGGTACTTAAAAAGTTGATAGCATTATGATCTACTTCCATTGGCTTCTTATTTAATACTTGTTTTACTATCAAAATATTATGTCTGGCTACTTTCAGAGCACTCTCTTGATCTGCAATATACTCTAAATATGGTCTAAACTTATTAGCTTCTATAATAATCTTATCCCAATTCATATGTTTGGCCTTTTGCAAGGTCATTTGGCCAACCACATGCCTTTTTAACTTGGTATTCTGATTCATTAGTTCTTGACATTTTTCCTCTACTTCTGTCTTCTCTTGTTCTTTTTTCAAAATTATCTCTTCTAGATTTTTGTTCTGTTGCTTTAACCCTATAAGTTCTACATATTTCAGGTTTACCTGAGACATTTCTTTAGAAAGAGAGGCTGCATCTGTTTCTACAAAAGGAACATAAGATTAATTTTTAACTTCTTCATATTTTTCCTACAATTCTTTTTCTCTTGCTGCCAGCTTAGTTTTTAGGTCCTTCTCACTTTCTATCAGAATATTAGCATCCCTTTCCCAATGTTTTTTTTTCTTCAAGATTTAACAAGTTATCTTTACAATCAATCAATTCAATGCTTAATGCTTCCTTCTCCTTCTCAAACTTTGTCAATTCAGAGGTCTGAATAAGCTAAGTGGAAGGAATTTTCAATTTCTTCTTTAGCACCGGAACTTCTTTCTCTTTTTCATCAAACAACTTTTGAGCCATTGCTCCTTTGTCTGACTTCCCATCAACCTTCAATAATTCCTCCTGCAACTTTTTAATTTTGATTCGAAGGGCCTTGTTCTCAACCTTTTCTTTCTGTAAGAGTTCATGAGATTTCTTTTTATTGGACTCCAGTTTTGACACATGTAATGTAGATTTAAGCAATATTGTATATATGATATCACCTATTTCTCTATGAAGTTGTATCATATCTATGGTAGGGATATTCTCTAAGTTCACATTCACCTCTGATACCTTATTACCAACAGTCATGGCCAAACACAAGGTATCTTTGGCATCATCCCTTACAATTTTTAAAGTTACATCTAGCTTTGGCAATTGTCTCACTTTTTCGTATAATTTTACTATTTCATCAAAGGTTCTATCATCCACTTCCATGTAGGTATTCAACCACTCCTATTTTGATGTATACTTATTTGGGGTTACTCCATCAAATACATATTCCTGAAGCTCTAGACTAGTTACTCTAGATTTTTCTTTCTTTTGTTTACCTTTCACACTGCTCTTCTTCACCTATACCATTTGTCCCTCTTGTCCATTTTTTTGCTTCTTCGGTGTACTAGCAGTGTCTGCTTCTTCAGTCTCCATGAAACCTGAATGTTCTCTCTTCTTTGAATTTCCTAAAAAAACTTATTGATGATGAAGTATTACCAGCAACTACAACTATGTTAGAAAGATCCATTGGCGAGGAATTATTTCTAGGTATGGATGAGATGGAGTCTTGTTCCATGCTGATATTATCTAGGGTTTTGTTAGGATAATCTTCCCAATTATTACCTGGTGTGGATCACAGTTGATAGCAGCTCCCAAATAAAACCCCATGCTTCTGAGCAGATTATTAATTATTGGTAGAGAATCTCTACTTTTGACAACATATGGCCCTTCCTCCTAGGGAAATTTAATATCTATACTCTTCCTAAAGTTTAAGATGTGTTCTTCCTCAACTGTAAGCATTTGTCTAATGTTTTCTTCCTCAACTGTAAGCCTTTGTCTAATGTCTTCCTAAATTTTAAGATGTGTTCTTCCATGGAATTTAGTTTGAAGGATTCTTATTTCCTGAACAAAGTTTTTTTATTCTATTTGTCTGTCTATCATGATCCTTTCCTATATTAATGATAAAGAATGGGTACACTCTTATAATTAGTCTTCTGATCATAAGAAGGTCAATCTCATTCCAAGAATCATAGTGGACAAATTTTCTCATCATTGGATACTTTCCCTAGACCTAAATTAAAAGTTGAGACATCATTTATGCTATTCAATGAGGATTAGAGAAAACTGTTATTTGCTATTTGGTACCATCTCCATTTTTGAGTTAGGTATTTACTATTTAGTGGAATGGACACAATGGATTTCTATTTAAATTGGATTTGAAAAGACCATATTTAATAATTTTTGTTCATCTTGGTAGCATAATTTTAGTATAAATGCTTCAAAGTTCAAAGTCCCAACCTCTTTCAATCTATTGAAATGGATCTTAGTTGCATGAAACCAAGGTTGATACCTATTTTTTTGAGGGGAGGTGACTGGGGGGATGATGGGGTTCAGAGGATAAATATTAAATATAACATTGGAAAATCAACATACTATAAAAATGTGGCATAGGAAAACCAACAAGCACACTACTTCTATTAGTGTTTTTCTTGGGTGTAGAATACAAAACACAAACAAATTGTTCATGCGACTTCATCAAGGATTGAGCTTCCAACACCCGTAGCCTCTATATAGATAAGGATTATCAAATAAGAAAGCATAATTCTTGGATATTTGAAGGACATACACACTCAATGGTAGAAATATTAGGCAGCCACCGAAATGATCACAAAATCAAGATAGGATTGTCAGAAAATAGCATCGTGATCTTGGTTAGTAAGACAGAAAAGGCCCATGGATCCTATGCATAGATGAGGTAGGACCTTTCATGACCTACCCTGAGCAGTGCTCAATTAAGACCATAAATATTCCAATCCTCATTGGCCAGGCATTATCAGGTGGATTGTGTTTTTTCATCATATCTCTGTTAATGATCTTGTCTCTTATGAATAGTGAACATTATACCATTTTGTATGAATTTGGATAGTTCTTCCTATAACACTTCTTGTACTCGCAATGAGTGGATTCTCAACCATTAGATCCAATTCTAGATTTATGTCCCATATACGATATTAAAATTTATACATGATTTATTAATTTTCAAATATGTTTCTTTAAAATGTCATTTATGATTCATTCATCCATTTTTCCTTGCTTTTAAAATGCCATTTATGAATCATTCATACATTTTTCCCACTTCTTTAGTCCATTCCACATTTTTTCATTACTCAATGAGATTTTTCCTTAATATTGTAAGTTCTTAACTGCCAATGCAAGTTTCTCCAACTCAATTGATGGGTTTAAATTAGTTTTATGATGGCTTTTCTCTTCCCACCCTATTCTACACCTAGTATTTGAAATGCAATTATAGGTCCATGATTTTCCACGAATATATTATTTGTTCTTACTCTTACTTGGAACGGTATCTTATCCCTTTGCATACATATCTAGCTCTCTTGTGCCAAGTGAAGATTTGTATAATGGGGAACCTAGTAGTTCTTATGTATGGCTCCATTCCAGCTTCAATCTTCATAAGTTCAACTTTCACCAAAGCTAGTGAGATCAATTTACTAATGTTACGATTTGGATGAAGGCAAGTTTGAAATTTCCAACCTGCATTTTTGTATTACATTCCATTTGTTTTCCTAAATTTGATTTTGAATATTTGAAGGATTGGTCTTTTGTACACCCACTAAAATTTTGGCATCTTATTTTGTTAGAGGACTTGGCCGGTGATACATCATATTTTTCAGCTTGGTATTATTTGATAGTTTTGTATAAATTTATGCTTTGATGTATAAGGTGTTGAAATATAATGGGAATGTACAAACTACTGCATGTGTTTAAGATGGAGGATTAAGAGTATTATTTTTTTTTATTTTCAATTATCAATTGAAATATCCTTGATCCCTGTTGGGTTGCTTGATATTTTCCTATTTCATGGAAAATCTTCCCCCTTGATTGAGTTTGAAACTTCTGTGAAAACCATGTTTTTGACAATATGAAAGAATTAACCCCAGATGGATTCAATAAATGAATTGAGTGGATTTGAGGCCAAAATGGAATCAATATTTAGGGATTAATTTTTTTATTTTAAGACTCTTTCATGGGATTGCTACTATAATGTCATTTGCAGGCTGGTTGAAATCCAAGGATCTCTATTTATTTTTTAAAATATCAAACGTACATTTTGTTTATGTTTTTGTCCTATTTTCTTAGAAAAAACCCAATAGTCATAAGCTTATGCTTGAATACTTGAAGTTTTGAACTCATGGGTACTTAGACATCATGACTTTGCTATGCTCTGTTGCATGTGCATTGGGTCCTAAATTTAGACTTGCAAAGAATGTTGAGAACTCTAAAACCCACACATACTTGTTAGCATGGGCACTAAAAACATGGCATTGTTGTTGCTCTTGATGTCCTTGGATGATCTTCAATACATTGAAGTATTTGGTTTACAAGATATGCTAGTTTATTAGAGATTTTTGAATTGTAAGTACCAACAAATTTTCAAATATATGTATAGAGATTTCAGATTTGAGTAGTATTCTTATTTTCCATGTTGAATATGATTAAAGACTTGAAGTTTTGAACTCATGGGTACTTAGACATCATGACTTTGCTAATTCTCTATTGCATGTGCACTGGGTTCTAAATTTAGACTTGTAGAGAACGTTGAGAACTCTAAAACCCACTCATACTTGTTACCATGGGCACTAAAAACTTGGCATTGTCACTACTCTCAAGGGCCTTGGACTATCTTCCATCCATTGAAGTATTCAGTTTACAATATATGCCAGTTTATTAGAAAATTTTGAATTGTAAGTACCAACAAATTTACAAATATATGTATAGAGATTTCATATTTTAGTAGTATGCTTATTTTCCATGTTGAATATGCTTAAATAATTGAAGTTTTGAACTCATGGGTATTTAGACATCATGAATTTGATAATGCTCTGTTGCATGTGCAATGGGTTCTAAATTTAGACTTGCAGAGAACATTGAGAACTCTAAAACCCACTCATACTTGTTACCATGGGCACTAAAAACTTGGCATTGTCGATGCTCTCGAGGGACTTGGACTATCTTCCATCCATTGAAGTATTTTGTTTACAATATATGCCAGTTTATTAGAGAATTTTGAATTGTAAGTACTAGCAAATTTGCAAATATATGTATAGAGATTTCAGATTTTAGTAGTATGCTTATTTTCCATGTTGAATAATTTTATTTTTAATAACTTGGGGGACAAGCCTTGTTGAGGGTTTTTGTCATTGCTAAAGCCTAAATGGAAGTTTGATGTTTCATAAATACGTATCAATGGAACTTGAGCTTGTCATCAAAACCTTAAAACTTATAGATTGAAACTTCAAACCCCCATTGTTTGAACCTCATTTCTAAAATGTGCAGTCCTTTCAAAGTAGTTTTATTTTATACATTTTTTTAATTATATTCAATAAATGATGTGTGTGTGTTAGGTTATCACCACGAAGCAAATAACTAATATTTTATCTCTGGAAAAGTAATACATGGAAAACCTACAAGAATGACACCCAAAAATGAACTGCCAAGGCATGGAAACACATCAAAAAGAATATCTAGATAAACTAAAATCTCTGCTATGTAGCAAACCATTAACAGACTCTTTAACAAGAACATGTTGGAAACTATATGTCCAAATATTTATATTAAATAGATAATTAATATAAAAAGAACATGGATAATTAAAAACAAACATTAATATTGTTTTTTTTGCATGATTGTATATATATTTAGAAAAGAAAGAGTGACTTAGAGATTGTCTCAATAGTTTTTAGTTTGTTGTAACCCAATAACTAACAACATAGTGAGAGCCATAGTAGTTGAATATGTCGATTTATAGTGGGAAGCCCAAGTATTGAGAGGACAAGTGGACTTTGAAATTATTCCCTCTATTGTTACTCAAGATGTTATTGGGTACTTATGAACTTTGTCGAGGCTCTTGGGCCAAATGGTAACCATCGGTGATTATCAGAGAGTTGGTAGCTCACTATCACTACAAAAACAACTCAGGAAGAAGCAT
The DNA here is from genome assembly GCA_001517045.1 of Pseudotsuga menziesii. Lineage (NCBI taxonomy): Eukaryota > Viridiplantae > Streptophyta > Pinopsida > Pinales > Pinaceae > Pseudotsuga > Pseudotsuga menziesii. Next base: position 111,487 of record LPNX010328232.1, on the reverse strand, counting down.
ATCACAAAATTCAGTGGAAAGAATGACAAGTTTAGGTAAATAAAATTAGAGTTTGGAATAAAATCAAAGTAAAACCCTCATACTAAAGGCCTTTCCAGACAACAACATCTCACAACATTCAGTGGAAACAATGACAAGTTTAGGTAAATAGAAATAGATTCTGGAATAAAATCAAACTAAAACCCTCATATTGAAGGCCTTTCTAATGGGAACTAGAGTTTCGATGTGTAGAGAACAATAATTGAAAATGGTAGGTGCAAAAGAAGTTAGGAAGAACATATAAATATTTTTCCTAGAAATGAGTAAAGAATCCTTGCTAGTTTAAGATGAAAAAGCATGGGATAAATTAAGAGTTTGTGGAAGTCGTTAAGAAGAACATATATATATTTGTCCTGGAAATAAGGAAATCTTTGCTAACTTAAAATGAAGAAATGTCAAGTACAAATTAAGAGTTTGTGGAATTATCAAGCATCGTTGACATGCAAATGAATTACTGCACATTAAAATAATGATCCAACAATATGCCACTTAATTAAAGTAATCAAATGAACAATTTCAAACTCTCGTATATCAAAGGTACAAAAAGAGTCAATCTATGAAATTCTTACAACATACCCTATATTTGGATAACTACTTTGTACAAAGACATAAATGAAAAAAGAAAACCATTACACAATTTGGCCTTTGTCAATCTTTGATTATAGAAAAGACTCTGGCTTGCAAAATTACATTAATGTATAGAAAGAACATATATGAAAATAATGAGAAGCTGAATACAAACCATCCCCTAGAAGTTTTCTTAAATTTGAGAATTTACACTAGCCCAAGGCCCATAACCAAAACCCAGTCTCTCGCTGCCAACAAATTCCCTCCCTCTTGCTTTGTCTTCAACTGCTACCTTTATGTTGTTCGAATGATGAATCCATGCGTTGATTGAGGAATCAAATTCTATATTTAGAAGTTTGAAGATCAGGTATGTGGATAGAGATCAACACCTCAATTCATGTGTTGTCCCACTTACTTATGAATGAATAATATGTTTCTTGTAATCTATCATATGTGCCACTTTATCCTTCACATAAACTCTAGAATTTCATCTTATAAAATGACTTAATATTAAATGAGCAAAGCTGAAATCTTGTGCTTTGTTTTCAATGATACTGTGTTCACTTAAAGCATACATCTTGAAATTTCTTTCTTGATTTCAAAATTTAACATGGTATAAGTAATTTGTGCTAATTTCAAAAAATGAAAACTCAACTCTCGATGAACATAGTACCTCTATTTAGGATAAAAATAAGATGTTTCTCTTTCTCAAAAGATATTTGTCTAATTACCTATTCAATAAGATCAACTTCTACAAATTAGTTTCTTAAATGGAGATTGTATTGAGAGGCATATGCAATAATGATGAGTGGGAACATAACAATTGGCATCACACCCTTCCCATCAGTTCGATTCCATGCATATAATAGAATCACCATCTTTACCTTAACTATCATTATCTCAAAGCTTTATTTTGTGATATGGAAAGGGATTCATTGTTAGTGTACTTGAAAAGTGTCAATGCATAAACTAAAAATCTCCCAAATAATCCCAAGTCACTCTATCAGTATATTTTTCAATTGTTTTTTTATATTTGTCATGGAACTTTGTCCCACATGGAGCAAGGGAATATATATCTTTGTGACATGAAGCGATTCCATGACATAAACTTGAGAATAGTATTCCATGACATTTGAAGTATTGTTAAGTTATTTAGAAGCACTGTTTGGGATGTTATATGACAGTCATAGTACTATTTGTACACAGGTTATAAAGGCATATTAAGGACAACTTGATGACAGCCATAAAATTTATTTTTCAGACCTCAAAGGGATCATAAACAATAGTAGTATATGGCAGTCTTAAAGTACAAAGAGAGATATTTTTGGAGAAGATCTCATCCAAGTTTCAAATCTCAAGGAGAAGTTGTTCCAAAGATGATAGAGATAGCAACACCAATGACATTTACATTTATGGAGAGAAAACCTGACACATTGAAAATCAAGATCTAGTGTCCATCACTGTTGAAAATTAAAAATCGCAGATTTGTGTGGAGTAATGCTATTTACTGCAAAGAATCTTCAATAGAATATGTCAACTCTATAAAATAAGGAAAAGAAGGTGTAGAGAGTGGATCTAACAGGGTTTCCAATCCTACTGTAACTAATCTTGCTAGGAAAGGCCAAGGAAAGGGAGAGGATATCGATTCATCACAGGAGAATGAGAATTCAGTGTTGAGTCCATAGCTAGCACCTATTACACTCTCATTGCAGTGCAGGGTCCAACATCCACGACAAAGACAGAGGCCCTTGTTGTGTGTACTGAAGGAAAAGGCCTTCCATATTCAAATAAAGTTATGTTTTGCATGGGAGACTCTACTTTAGAAAATGTTGTAGATGCCACAAACAATTATTCTACAATTGAACACAAAGAAATTGGAGGTAAAGATGAAGCCCTTGTGAAAAATGATTGCAATGATTTGGGAATTGGAGTGCTAGAGAAGGAAATCTTCTGTCTTACAAAAAACCTAACAGAATTGAAATTTCAAAACGCTTGTGAGAAACTATACAAAGTAGCTGGTATTCAACACAAATCCAATGAAAAAAACACACCAATGAGAACTGCAAATAAGATAGAGACAAGGAATGGTCCTTGAGAAGGGAGTTCTGAGAAGAGAAAAAAGGGAAGGGTTGTCTCTGATAAATTTCTTCAATATAGTTCGAAATCCCAACCAAGATTTAAGAAACAGAATGAAAAAATGAAGACAAAGAGCATTGCTAGTGGGACAAGCCCTCATATTCAGAATAAATCTGGGTCATCTGAACCTCATTTAAGAAGTACTCCTAGCAATATAGGTTGTCTCAAAGAAGACAAGTTTGAAGGGTAGAAAGATAACATTGGCAAGAAATTGAACCAAAAGAAAATAGATGTGTCTATGGATTGAAAAAACGATGGATATTCTTCTAGAATATTTGATGGAAAGGAGAACATAGCTCCATGCTTAACACTTTTAGAGAAGAATCATAATTTTTTCCTAGGTTCAAATTCTAAAGAAGTTCCAAAGGATGAAAGGAAGATAGGAAAACTATCCTGAGAATTTCAAGAATCTTTGTGAAATATCAGAGAACAAGAAATTTCAGAGGGTACCTTCCAATGACACTGTTGGAAATGTAGCAAAGTGCCCCTATGTAACTAGGGAGACAAGGTATCTCCTGCCAAGAAACAAGGTCAAATAGATACTAGTAGGTATGCCCAAACCACCACTCTCAACAGGAATGCAAGTTCTCCTTGGGGTTCTGCAATGTTGAGTTCTCAAATAAATGTGCATGGAAAGAGAATTTCAAAAGATATAGAGGTTGAAGATGCAAAAGCAAGATTAAATAAGCATTCTGCCAAGAGACCTGTTGTGAGTTATTTTACTGCCAGTCCTTATGTCAAGGAATTCATGTTGAGGAGTGGATATTAAGGTGTATTGATGGGATTCCCACCAAATTATGGAACTCTTCAAAATTCACCAATACCATATTCTATAACACCTCAAGGTCCAACAACAATGAGTGAAAAAAATAAAACACCTAACCCTTGCTTAAAAGGTGGCAAACCACATCCAACCTAACAACAGTTTTGGCTGGACGATGCAGGACAAGAACCAACAATCAACAACCAGTTCGTGCCAAGTAGAAGGAAACTTCAAAAAGAATGAATGTTATAAATGTAGAGAGGAGCTAAATACATGTTAGAGTTATATAAGTATATCTTTCCAACAAACAAAATCAAAGACCAGTGATGTATGAAGAAATACTTTGACAATTCAATGACATTCTGAAGCAGAAATCACATCTCAGAGGACTAAGCACAAGCTCAGGAGAAGCAGATAGAATGACAGATGAAGAGAAACAACAACCTCAAGGGGAGCAGAACAATTGAAGAATGAACCAACAAAGGCAGTGAATTGAATAATTATATGTGCAACTTCCATCTCATGTTTCTTCATTGAATGTTTGGAAGCCCTACTTCAGGGGGAGCTAAACCATTGATAGTGGAACTGGAAAAAAAAATTAAGAAGACATTATGAACTTATTGGCTAAGTTTTCTAGCATGATTTGGAACTATTTTGATTATTGGTAGCAGATTGAAGGACTCTTTGAAGACTTCCTTGATCAATGAAACAAAATTCTTAAGGATAACCTATGTGATAATTAAGGTTAGCTATTAGTTCTTCTGAAAAGAAGGGAGAGTTGAAGGATTTTGTTTGGTCCACCTTTATTGTGGCATGTCTTAGTTTATTGAACAACAATAAAACAATAGATAGAAGAGTTGATGCATTAATTACAGTGAATAAATCCTTTTGTACAGCCTAAAGACAGAATTGAAGGTATTTGTTTTCGACTTTGTCTTTACATGAGAAATATGATGAGGTGATCCTGAGGGGGAGAGTCATTTATAATGGGATCTACACAAAATATCTGAATTGAAATTTGAACAAAAGAAGGTCAATGGCAGGCTTGAGTATTACTTAAATACTACTCAAGGGCATACTTGAATGACTAAATTTTACTTGCGAGAGAACCATGTTCCGAAGTTGAATACTATTAAAGTTCTTGAGTCTCATTTTGGTCTAGGTGTTCCATGTACCCTTGATGGTCAATGGTGATCACTGTATATGAATTTGAGGTTGTGTTTTAGATAAAAATAGATTCTACATTGTTTTTTTTTGTTGTAACATTGATGATTTGAGATACATTACCTTCATGCAACTTATTTTAAGATTGATGGTTTGATATTTATCTCTTACATTATTTCTTTCTTGTATGTGACAAGAAATGACCCTTAAATTTGAGAAATCTAGGCCTAGGAGCTAGCTCTTCACATAGATAGTGTCCTAACATTAAACGATAAATAACTAATTTGGAAACACTTTCTCTGAGAAAAAATGGGCTCATTCAAGTACATGAAACCATGTTGGTGTTTATCACGAATATCTTGACAATTTTTTATGGTTTGTTTATTACTTTTGATTGCAACATTTTGTCAATTTTTGAAATTTGTGTGTATTTTGGTTAAATATTGTGTTAGTTCCTTGAATGATTCTAGTTCTCATTTGATGCTTGATTTAAACCTTTGTTCTAGCTTGAATCAAGATTGATTTTAGCTGATTTCCATTGATTCAAGGTTTTGAGAAAAGATGTTTTTATTAACTTTTAGTTGCATGAATTAATTGTCTTCAGTTTTTTTATTCTTTTATGTTGATTGTATATTTTCTTTGTAAATACTCAACGTTATTCAAAAAAATAAATGATCTCTACATAGCTAAGCGAAAGAAGAATGGTCTATGCACTAGGTTCCTATGCATTGATTGTAGGATACCTATTGGCACGAGACCAATATTCATCCAATGCAATAATCAATGGCAATAATTACACTGCATAATTGTATTAGCCTCCACGACCACAAATGGCTAGTGGAGGTCAAGATTGAGCATAATGTCTAATTATATCAGTTTATCGGTTTGTCAAGATTCGGGTCCCCACATGTCCATTGGACCATTAAGGGACAAGATAACAAGTGGAGTCCCCACTTGCCCTGAATCTAGTTAGTGCAGTTGTGTTTCACTAACACCTTCCAGTTGTGACTCGTGACTCTACATGTTATGATGTTGATGATATAATTCATGTTATTTGACTAATGTTGTTGTTCCTCTATTTTTACAAGATTTTATAAACCAATGAAAGATTCACCAATTTTTATGATTTTTTATAATGAAGTTAAATATTTGCCAAGATTTTACAATATCTTATAACTTAGTGAAAGATTCACCAAGATTTTACAACATTATATAATAAAATGAAAGATTCGCCAAATTTTTTATATATACATATTATATTATTGATAAAATCGCCTTCAAATTTTCCTATATATCGGGGAGATTTGCCAATTTTTTATACATATAAATCTAGGGGAGGTTCTTAAAATCATCCCTGGTGGCTGATATAACTCATCACACATATACCTCATCATGACCACATGAGTGTGCCAAGGATACCACTGATTCATAGTGCCATGTTGAATACCTTGGATACTTGTGGACATAAAGCATGAAAATGTGTCACAAACCCATGTTTGTGTAGGTAGAATTAAATATTCTCCAAGAAAATTTATGCACAAATTTGTGCCTTTGTGGCAATTTCTACCACCTTCAAAAATTATGTGTACTAGTAAGGTAACAAAGCAATAAGTTTATATAGGATTTTATTGGAAGAAAGTCATTTAACATCCATAAGACCTTACATTATTGTAGATATATGTTTATTGGTCTTACATCTTTAAGAATGTCAAAAATATATCACCTTAGAGAACCATATCACCATCCTCTTCTAGAATTGGCATCACCTTTACTCTTTTTTTATCCAAATCTCACAGAATATTCCATGATGATTTCAAAGTATGTCTCACATAGTTTGAAAACACATAGGCTCGGAATTTTGATGATTCCTTCTTATACGAACTCGAGGCATTCAAAAATGATTTTTGGCCATTTTTTCCAATTTTGACAACGCAAGATAATTAACGGAAAAATCCCTTACTAATCAACATATGCATTTTCAAGCTTGGGTGAGAATTGCTAACTATGTATGATGATAGTGGAAAATGCATGCCTTAATGCCTTGTAATTTTCTAATATGAATTATGCATACCCAACAAGGTCATATTTGAACTTTTTTCCCATTGTGTAGGTAAAACCAAACATGTATTTGTCAGATCTTTCTTCTTCAAGCTAGGGGAGTTCAATAAGACTAGATGAAAGTAAGAAATCCAGTAGGTCTATAAGATTTATATCAACTACATGTCCAAATATCAAAACAAAATTCCATAAACGCATGGATTTTTTCTTGTTGAAGGGGATTTATCTTCCTCTGATGATGAGACAATAGGCGTCATTGAGGTGCCCAAGGATCTAGTGAAACAATGGGTACCCAAGTATATTCCTCAACTAAACACATGTTTTTGTGTGAACAATAGGATATATTGAATTGCACCATCGTCATTACATGGTTTGGGGTTGTTTTACATATATGGCATAAAGGTTAGTTACGACAGATGTAAAGAATTAATGGAGTATGTTGGACCCTGTTACAACTACAAAGATTGTATGTTCCTGGTCCAATATACACGAAGTATGCGCATATATGGATTTTCAGTAAATTATTTACAACAGAAAGACAAAGATCAAAATAAAGGAGGAGCGTTGTACATTGATGGAAGGCCAAATTCCATAGGGAATATTGCGGGATTTATAAAGAGTACACAACCAACGTCTGCAATTAAGTAACCCAACTGCATGTTTGAAGGGCATGAAGGAAACTATGTTTTTGTACACGCCATTAAATAAATAGCTGCAGGGAAAGAGTTTCTTATTAATTACAATTTGAATAGAGTATATACAAACACAGTTACTATGGGGGTGGTACATCTAACAATTAACCCAACCTTTTATTAATTAATTTAACATCTTAAGTATTTTTTATTAGACTATTGTTATAATTTTTTATAAATTTTCTATATTTATTTCATAGGGTAGTGATCGGGGCATCTCCTTAGAAACTGGTCAGAGGAGTACAACTTCCTCGAGGCAGCAAGTATACTTCTTTGTAATAATACAAATATAATTTGAAAAATAGTTTTTTTTGCTGTGTTTTTTCATGAGTATATTTGTTTGGTTTATATAATGTTATTTGTATATTTTTTGTAGAGTGTTGATCGAGGAAACCACCCGACTATTGATCAAACTACAGCAGCATTGTGGCAACAGGTATACCTGATTGTAATTATAAAATTTAAATACATCTAAATGTTTTCTTATTATGTTGTTTCCGTGAGTATTTTTGTTTCGTTTGGATCATTTTTTCTTTTTGAAGCAGGGTGTTGTAATGGGAACCTTCCTAGAAGTATATGATACCGGACCTTCCTCGAGGCAATAGGGATACATCGATACAATTGTTCAAATTTAATATGAACAAAAAGTTTTTTTCTTGTGTTTTTGTCATGATTATATTCGATTAATATAGATAATGTTATCTATATAATTGTTGTGGAGTGTTGATTGGGGTAACCACCCGGCCATTGATCAGACAAGAGTAACCTTGGGGAAACATGTGTACCTAATTGTAATTGTACAATTTAAATATGTCAAAATATTTTCCTATTATGTTGCTAATGTGAGTATTTTGGTTTCATTTAGGTAATTTATATGTTTCTACGTTTAGATAATTGCTGTAAGGGGAACCTCCCTATTAGTAGATCGCGGCAGGTCCCCAACAGCTAGTTAGAGGAGTACAACTTCCTCGAGGAAGCACGTATACATATTTGTAATAGTACAAACATAATTTGAAAAAAGAGTTTTTTTCACTGTGTTATTTCATGAGTATATTTGTTTGGTTTATATAATGTTATTTGTATATTTGTTTCACATTGTTGATCGGGGAAACCACCCAAATGTTGATTAGAGTTCAACAGCCTCGGCGCAATAGGTATATCTGATTGCAATTGTATAATTTAAATATGTCAAAAAAATTTCTTATTATGTTATTTCCATTAGTATTTTGGTTTTGTTTGGATAATATTTTCTATGTTTTTGACGCAGGGTGTTGTAAGGGGCACCTACCTAGTAGTAGATGATACTAGACCTTCTTCGAGGAAATAGGTATACATCGATGCAATTGTACAAATTTAATATGATCAAAAAGTTTTTTTATTGTGTTTTTCATGAGTATATTTGATTCATTTAGATAATGTTATCTATATACTTGTTGCAAATTTTTGATCGATGAAACCACCAGGTTGTTGATCAAATGACTGCAGCCTCGGGGAAACAAGTATACCTTATTTTAATTGTACAATTTAAATACGTCAAAATATTTTCTTATTATGTTGTTAACATGAGTATTTTGGTTTCGTTTAGATAATTTTTTCTACGTTGTTTATGTAGGGTTCTATAAGGGGAACCTCCCTATTAGTAGATCGAGGTAGGTCCACTATAACCATTCATCTAATGAGTAGATGATCCTCGATGCAAAAGGAATAATTCATTGGAATTGTACAAATTTAATATGGAGCATAAAAAAAATTATGTCTTTTTCATGTGTATATTGGTTTCATTATGATAATTTTTTCTACTTCTTTTTGGCAGGGGGATGATCGGGGAAAGTCCATTGTTGTGGATCAGATGACACTGACATCGAGGCATCAGGTAAACCTAATTGTAATTTTATGATCTATCATGATCGATGTGTTTTTCTAATATACTTTTTTCCTCAGTCTATTTCTTTCATGTCGTAATGTTTTATATATGTTTTTTTCATACCACTAATTCTACGTATGAAACAACATCAGAGAAATCAATAGATTTTGATGTGGATGAGTGGATGTGCAATGTTTTCATTGGTTCTTCTATATACTCAATTAAGATGATAGAAAATAACTTGATAAAAAATTAATGAGTATATCCTTTTTCTGCTATTCATTCAGCTGCAGACAGATGAGATTAGAGCCAAGATTGTTGTTTTGGTAAAGATATCACATGTCTTGAAAGTAAGTTGTGGAATCTTGAATCATAATATAAATTCATTTAGCAGTTTATAATTTTTTCTTGTATATAATTGTGAACTTATAAAATATGGTTTTTATTTACAGGATTTTCTTCGACCACACACTAGTGGTCAAGGCAGTTTTAGCCCCATTTATGCTCGTGGAGAGTACTCGTCACATGAGCCAACAACTCCACATACATCTCATGTCCCATTGTTGTCAATATAATGGTCAGCAACATGTTCCATGACACCCACAAGGCCAGGTGTGAGTGCACATGCTAGTGACCAATGCACACCAGATCATGCAGAATAAGGGGTCGATGCAGAGCCTCCTAGTACTGATATTGTTGAAGCAACATTTCTTGGATCTTCCCCTGTCACTAACATGGGTACAATACATAAAAAAAAATTGGTGGACAAAGAGCTCGTTCCAATAAACATAGAGAAGATCCAAGGTAATCATTATGCATTGTTCATGTTAGTGTTTATAATTTGATTGTAATATATTGATAAATCAATGTCATTCAACTAATGATGTCATGATCATTTTGCAAGAAAGGATGTTTTTTATAAAAATATAAATGATTTGTCCTTGGATATATTTGGGCCCACCATCTGCACAAGGTGGGATAAACAAACTAAAAAATTTAAAGATGAGCTCGCTAATCGGTTGGTTGGCTTGTTCGGGAATGAGACCTTTAATAAATCCGCGGTCCTAAACAAGGATGTAGAACATATGAAGATTATCGAAGACCAATATAAGGTTCACCTAGAAAGGAATGGGTTCCCTTCGATGATTCTAGATAGAGAGTAGAAATCCCTAGTGGAAGATGGAAAGGAGAGGGCTCTAAGAAAATAAGGAACACTACCACCAGGCATAGGGAGATATTCAATACTTTCCACAATGTAATTATAAACCTTATTATTATTAATTTATATATAAATTTTGCATGTCTAATGTATTTCAACACTTTCATAGGTTGCATGACACATAAAAGGACACAAAGAAAAGACAAGAAAAATTTGGTTAGCACAAGCTTGGGCCTGGTGGTTATTCAAATTTGGAGGAACAAATTGTAATTATCAAAAAACCAATAATTCATCCAAATAGTAAATTGCAAATAATTTTTTTATTGCACAAAAAAAGGTAAACAAATGACATTATGCAAATATGCAGGCCGATTGATTCAAGGAAGTTCCCACTGAGGAATACTTGAAGCTTGGATTCTAGCATGGCTTTGGAGCTTTTGTTGAACGACAAAAAATATTTTCTGGGAAAACACAGTCTTCTACTGATCCATCTTGCGCACAGCTATATAAAATATATATAGTTTAATGAATATTTATTACTTGTGCAATCTATTCATTATAAACAATTGCCATAAAATATTGACTCTATTGTGAGTGGGAAAGCAACAATCCAATTAATGTCGAGGGTGGAAAACAGCCAATTGAAGATCATGCTTCGAATCCTGGTAATGAATTTATTCATATGCTACAATTTTAAATGTTTCATTGCAAATGGTGAACATTAATTATACTTTCCATGTTTCAACTGCAGAGCATGTAGAGGGTCACAATGTACATGTTAATCCTAGACAGGAATATGAAGTACATGATATGGCCACATCAATTAAAAAAGACCTTTGTAGTTTTTTTTAAATGAAATACTTGTCAGTATAATACCAAAATATATCAATGTAACATTTTCAAATTATTTCAGAAAATATAGACCCCTTGCCGGAAAATCCACGTCGTGAGTACTCTACTAGGCAGTAATCACGACAAGTTGATGAACCACCAAGAATTGAACAACAAGTTCTAGATGATGAGTTTCTTGTTGAATTTGTAAAGAGACAAAAAATAGAAATAAGTGACTGAAGAAATGATGTGTAATTAGTTTTTTATAATATATTGTCATGCATATTGTTTTCCCTACTGAATGAATGAATGGTCTAATGAATGTTAGATTTTATTGAGTGAATGGTAAATATTTATTTATGATGAAATCAACATGTTTGCACATAATTTTATTTTTCAAGTACATGCATTGGGTATGGGGAATTGAGAGTAATGTGAGGGGGGTGAGGGGCCATAAAAACATCCACCTTTATGTGGTTGGTCTTGTTCAGTAGCTAGTATTAAATTATTCTCGAAACAAAGAGGAGCTCAATGAATTGCTATGGTGGTGCCTTTATACAACCCACTCGCATGTCATCTAAATTTTGACAATTTCCTGGGGATTTTTATGAAAATAAAACATCTTATCCTACATTCCAAGCCTCTGACAAGGTAAGGAATTATCCATTTCTCACTTACTTATGACAATTTGAGAAAAGGTAAAATCAAATGAAAGTAAGACCAACAATATACACATAAGCAAGTAGTTCTTACATAGTGGTATTATCAAATAGAAGTCATTGAAATCAAGTTCCACAAACCTATTTATCTTCAAGATCCATTTTCATTTGCAATACATAGTGGATCCTACATATTTCTGCACATATTATATCTTTCCCCACAATTGTCAAAATATCCTTGTATATTCATGACAGTGTTAGAGCTCATGTCAACATGCAACCTTCCTTGGTGATCTACATGTCTGACTACCCACCATTCTCTATAGCCACACCAAAGGCTCTACAATAAGCTAGCACCAACACCATCAAGTCCAATTTTGTTATTTCACTAAGCATGCCTCACACAAGCTCTCTAAGAAAATGTCTCCAAGTATCCTCCATGGTTTATTTGTCACATACCCTAGGATCTACCTCCATCTCACAAGAGGACTCAAATATTAACACTTCAAGTATCCTCTAATTTTTTCCCACAAATCCCTAGTTCATTTCTTTCTTTCATAAATACAAGTACAAAGGCTCAAGACAAATGCATCTTCGATATACAAATGATGTAATGAACTCACAAATGAATTAAGGCAATATGATGTTCAAAATCAAATAGATAAGGAAATTGAGACATGGAATACTTATGATAGTTTGATAAACGGTAAAATCATATGAAATTAAGCATCAACAACAAAAAAATAAGCAAGCAATTCTTACATAGCGATATTGTAAGATAAAATTCATTGAAATCAAGTTCCACAATCCTATTTATAGGCATACTTGAACAAGAATATAACTAATCAATTCAATGTTTAACAATAAACCATGGGCATGTAGATATGGATGACCAAAGATAAGATTGATAAGATAATTTTATCAACGTCCATTGAATAAACACAATAGTATGTCAATAAACCCTAGGGTTGCAGCTGGGACATCAACCCTAGTTGTGGGCATAAACCAATAGAGAAATGAGTATAGAATTCCCACACTTGCTTGTATACTCTACTGTTGATCTTAGTTTTGTCACCATTTTTGGCTAGTAAATTACACTTTTTGACATCCATTTTGTCATCTTTTTGACATATTTTTGTAATACAACTTATCATTCAGCCTCGGGTATGAATATATTTGGATTTATGCAAATTTTGGTTTATTATTATTATTTCATGATTTCATTGATTAAATTTGATATTATTTAGGAGCACGTTCGATATATGTATGGAATTGTTTGCAGGTTATGATCTTTTGGATGAACCAACAACTGGACATGCATCACACTAGATATGTGCAGAGTGCATCCAACTTACCATCCATCTCGCTGATCAAACCACGCAATGTTTGTTGGAATATTCCACAACGTTAAAGGATAGAACGGTCTACAATTGTTATGTGTCCATGCATTTGAATTCTAGAACGACCTTCATTCTAGAAGGATCGTTATCTTTCCTCCTCTATGTTATAGTTGATTTCACCACTCCAGGTGAATCACACTTTGTATGTCCTTCCCCTGTCCCGCTGCAAACTCCTTAGACCCCTTGGATCATTTTTTGTCATTTGATGTTTCCTTGATCATCCCTAAAAACATGTGAAAAATCATACACGCGACTTTTAAACCTATAAGCACGTATATACGTAGGTTTGACCACTAAAACTGTGTACATCGGGATGTGTACAAAATCCAAATCCTTTTGGATTTTTCCTTGACATGGATCCGACTCACTTGACTCCTAGCCTTCCCTATGCCTTGAGATCGCTCGGATTCGACCTTTCATTACCCCTTTGAAAATCTATATAAGGAACTCTATGGTACATTGAAGGAATATGAGAGAATTGAGAGCAAAGAAACTATAGTCCATTGTTGTTGGAACTTATTCTTGAGTCTGCATCCCTTTGTCCCTTGGAGCACTTTTGTGGTCTTCCCAAGCTTTCCTTTTGCTTGTGAGATTTCTATCGAGAGATGGAGGATTGAGGTGGTGGAGGCCCAAGTGGGGGATTCAGTTTCTCCAGTTTGCAGATGTGCCATCAGAGGTTGTATTTATTGTAATCTCTGATTTATATTAATAGAAATATCTTTTCCTATCCAATAATGTGTGTTTGAATGAATATTTTATCCATGGGATTATTTCAAATGATTATACATTGTTGATTATATATGCTATAATAGATCTAACACCGTGATATATAGTATGCTTGTCTTGTTTACTTGTTGTTGAGGAAGTAATTTATCAATTCAAGATAAAGTTGGAAAGCTCAATGGGGATCTACTTCAACCGTCCAGAATAAGGTACTAGATCTGATCCTTTAGTGTTAGACATTTAATTTCTATTGCATATTGGAAAAGATTGATTTTTGGAGTCAAGCTATCTGTTGTGGTACCCCAAGCCATATGAATTTCTCTCTGTAACACCACCATCTATCTGCAATTGCTAGCCTTCCTGATCTATGGTTTCAAGTCACCTTCTCTCCAACTCATCTAAAATCTATATATGGACTATTGTAGCATATAGTTTGGAAAATGTGTGCCTTATAATGATACATTGACATCTATTTGGATTTGATATAGTCTTTGATTTAAGATTGTAAGATCAGATGAATGGAATGATAGGATTAGGACCATTATTGAGGGGATTCAGAGAAAACTTCATGCATAAATAGGTCGACAATGTGGGATTCAAGAAGGAGAATATCATACTTGAGGAACTTGTCTTGAAAGCCTCCCTCTTCAGTTTCCTTGCTAGTGATCATAACTTGGATTTCTCTCCACATGTTTTTGAAGAAGAAAATATGGCAAGAGGGGGGCGGGGTGTGTGGGAGGTGACGAGGGTAGTGGTTCCTTAGCCAACATCATAGAAGAGACAATATGGGAGCACATGGATTGGGAATCTTAGTCAGGGGGAGGGTGTAAAATTTTCCTTCCGTAGGCTATGAGGGGTCTAAGAACATCAACTGAGAACCCATTGAGTTTTAGTGTGTTTGAATCAATATTTAAAAGCTAGAGGAATTACTTGGATATGTTAGCAAGTGATACTTGTAAGGCTCTAGTGTTGGCATTTAAGTACCTCATGTTAATGATGTTGTTAAGAATAATGTAAGATATTAACATATTGGTTGAGGAAAGACTCGACATCCAAGTCACTACGGAGTGAAAAGTGGGATGATGTTGGGGTAAGTAACACATTGCAATTTAGAGTTCATGGAGTAGGGGTCACTACCTCGAATTTGCATTGAAAGGAATTTGTCATGCTCCTTAAAGGAGACCATGGAAATGTTTCTCTAGAGTGATTCACAGATAAGGAATGACACTGTTGGAATTTTTCACATTGTTGGAGTGATGGTCCTTCAGTTTATAGGTTACAACCAACGGTATCCCCACAATAGGAAGTGGTATCTACAAGGGGCTTGTGTGTGTCTCCATGAGGAAGAGGTCTCAGAACCAACATGCACTACCGAGTTTACCCAGATAGGATCTAAAGGTTCTTTTGTTGTTCTAGAATGTGTTGGAGATATTTGAACATCCCATATACCTTGTCATTTGGAAGGCCAAGGATTTGACCAGCAAAGGGATGGAGAGTCTTAGAGGACTGCTTTGTTTTTCCAAATAACAATAGACTTACCCCCCTACCTGGAAGTTGTAACTTTTTCCATGGAGTGTTTGATAAAGTGAGAACAATTAAATTTACAACCTTATCCAAAGAAACATAGGAATTGTCATGAAACTCTTGTTACAGTAGTCTATTTACAATGGTATGTACATGTGATCACTAGAGATGGAGGTATGTGCATAGATTACAATGAGAATGTCTCCAATACTAATGGTATCTTAATTAAATTTGGGAGAATGTTTATAGTATACACATAGAAGTCTAAATTACATTATAGTTGGTGATCACAATTGTTCACCCAACTAATTAGGAATTCCTAATCACGTATTCATATGGACCTTGTCGCTCAATGCATGACTTACTTCATAAAGTAATAACGTACATGATCATATAATATTATAATAATAATGATACTTCCATTCACCACATGTATACAATATAAATCACTAAAGACAACATAGACAACAAGACATAAAACAACAAAGTGATCAATTTGTGGTGACATATATACTTAATTTGCAATGGATTTACTATTGCGAAAGCAATGAAATTCCTTTCAAGGTTGGACAAATTCTCACTCAATGCATAATTTCATGTTTTTATGGTTGGGAAAGGAATTGTATATGGAAGTTCAAACAAAATTTGGATTTCTTAATCCATACAATATTATTTTCTTCTTGTACATATGTAGTTGCAATATTTTTCACTAGGAGAGGAAAAACTAGTTATGTAAATTACATTGTGTTTTGTATGGATGTAAAGATGATTTTTAGAGTACTGGTGATAGAGGAGAAGGGATGTTGTAAATTAGAAAAATTTACAGTTGCATATATGCAAATTTTTCCTTCAGAAGAAAGACTACCCCAGTGGTGTCAAATACCAGGTAAAATTCCATTTGATCTGATGCTTTGTTTGCAATGAAAGAATGGGAAAGATAACCTTTGAAGTCTAAGTTTCATCTAGAGTCTGGACTTTGTCCTTGGACTTTGAATGAGATGTGTCAATAAGCATTGGAAAGTTGTCCATTATTATTTTGTAAAGTGTAAATGGAAGCTATAAAAGGTGTTATTTTTATGTTTATCACTAACTTGAATTTGACATCTACTAGCAAATTTTGACAACAACCACAGACCACCCTTGTCAACCACCATTTTCCCTGATCAAAATGTTTATTTATACTTGAAACTCCTTTGATTAAGGATAGAGGATTGATAAATGGTTTGTGTTCTACTTCTAATTTTTGCATAGGGAACACCTTCTTAGACCATGATTATTCCTTTTTTTGTAGAACATCCCAAGTAATGTCTTTGTTCATAGTAGTGAGCCACGTAAAAATCCTTTATTTTAGTGGTGATTTGATCTTTTATAGGATATTTTAATATAAATGTGGATCATCAACCCTATCAAAAGTGTATCTAGCCTTGTATCTTTGTTTTGGAGTTATTTTCCATCTTATTTGGACGCCCTCACAAAGACAATCATTATGGTTTACAGAAAAATGTACCTAGGAGTTACATTTCCTCAAGTATTTATACAATTCTTCAATGCCAAATATAATGAATTTGTTATATGTTTATAATACATCCCACATGACATATGGCCTCAGGTAGACTATATTATTTATCACTACTACAATTCGATCCAAAATACGACGGCGCGTGGATTTCTCTTTTTAAACTTACCAAAAATCACAAGGATACATTTTTTTTTGTAAATGTGGCCACAATTGTCAGTTAAGCGACAGATATTTTCATAACCTTCGGTTAAGAGTCGGTTAAGCGACGATGCTTTAGCAATCGTTGCTTAAGCGATGGAGCCTAGCGACACTTAAGGGGCCTATATAATCATAGTGGAAAGGTGAAAGAGGAAGCTATACATTAGCCATATGATGAAAATGCATGCAAAAACTAAAATGCCTTATAGTATCGACAGTCATTATCATATTTACAGCTGTAACTAGGTTGCGAGATGTAGACTTTGAAAGTACATTTTGGTAAATTCCTTTTTGAGATCGAGTCGAGTACTGAATGACAGAGCCGTCGTTTATTGTGCATTTTGGATTTCTTGCCAGTGAGTTGGGTCCTTTCTCCAAGGTTGTCCTGAGTCTTAGTACCTAAATTGCGAAAGGGAGGGGCATCTTTTTCTTCCTCCATGGGTTTAGCTACGTTTCTTGGAATGATATTCAGTTTCTCCATTGGAGTACTGAGTAA